>JABTXL010008488.1:14533197-14546782 GCA_025134845.1 Neodon shergylaensis
ATAGATAGATAGATAGATAGATAGATAGATAGATAGATAGATAGATACAGATAGAAGATTGATAGATGATAGATAGGTAGATAGATAGATAGATAGATAGATAGATAGATAGATAGACAGACAGACAGAAGCTTGACAGATGATAGATAGATAGACAGACAGACAGACAGATAGAAGATTGATAGATGATAGATAGATAGATAGATAGATAGATGATAGATAGATAGATGATAGATAGATAGATAGATAGATAGATAGATAGATAGATAGATAGATAGACAGATAGATGATAATGAATGACAAAAAAGCAAAAAAAGAGAATAACACTTGCAAATGCCAATGTGAGATAGTATGGAGTTTGGTTTGACAGACTGACAACTAAGCCATATTTTATAGAGGAAATAATAACACCTGGCAGAATAAATTTCTGTCGCCATAGGAACACTGTTCTTTCTGCTTCACTCCTTAGGAAGAAATTATATATATTTGACTTGAGCTTAAAAATACCTGCCCAGCAGGCAGTCTGAGACAAAGTTCATTATTTCCCCTCTACCACCGCCTTCCTCGCAAAGGATAATTGCTGCGGTTTGAGACCTCAAAGTGTTCTCTCCAGGCCACCAGCTCTGCATTCCTTTGTTTGTGTTTTATGAAACATGGACTCATGTTGCCCAGGCTGGCCTGGGACTCCTGCTGAAAAACATGTGTGCCCCACCATTCCTGGTGAGCCAGCACCATGTTCCATGAACTGTGCTAGGCTCTGAAAAACAAATTATTTTATTTGTACCCTGAGTCTTTGCTCCCTTTCTCCAACTCAGGACCCTCCATGTCTCTGCAAAACTCTGACTCATCCTTAAAAACCCAGCTCTAATTTTCTTTCTTTCTTGTATCATTTCCATCCATTATAACCTGCCTTTGAACATGTTGTATTAACTTCTATTTTAGTATCAATGACTTATAGTCGCCTCCTACCATAGATCATGCTTAATAGTGTGAATAAGAAAATTTCTCCAAAGAAAGCCCATTGGTTTCTTGTGAATAGTTTAGAGATGCACACCCCTTTGCTGAATTCTGCTTCCGGAATTAAAGGAACTATTATGCCCATTTGAAACACCTATTATTTTTCTTTTTTTTTATTTTTATTTATTTATTTTATTTTTTTTATTAAAGATTTCTGTCTCTTCCCCACCTCCGCCTCCCCTTTCCCTCCCCCTCCCTCAATCAAGTCCCCCTCCCTCGTAAGCCCAAAGAGCAGTCAGGGTTCCCTGCCCTGTGGGAAGTCCAAGGACCACACACCTCCATCCAGGTCTAGTAAGGTGATCATCCAAACTGCCTAGGTTCCCACAAAGCCAATAGGTGCAGCAGTATCAAAAACCCATTGCCATTGTTCTTGAGGTCTCAGTAGTCCTCATTGTCCGCTATGTTCAGCGAGACCAGTTTTATCCCAGGCTTTTTCAGACCCAGGCCAGCTGGCCTTGGTGAGTTCCCGATAGAACATCCCCATTGTCTCAGTGTGTGGGTGCACCCCTCGCGGTCCTGAGTTCCTTGCTCGTGCTCTCTCTCCTTCTGCTCCTGATTTGGACCTTGAGATTTCAGTCCGGTGCTCCAGTGTGGGTCTCTGTCTCTGTCTCCTTTCATCGCCTGATGAAGGTTAATATTCAGGAGGATGCCTATATGTTTTTCTTTGGGTTCTCCTTCTTATTTAGCTTCTCTAAGAACCTGAGTTATAGGCTCTATGTCCTTTATTTATGGCTAGAAACCAAATATGAGTGAGTACATCCCATGTTCCTCTTTTTGGGTCTGGCTTAACCTCACTCAGGATAGTGTTTTCTATTTCCATCCATTTGCCTGCAAACTTCAAGAAGTCCTTGTTTTTTACTGCTGAGTAGTACTCTAATATGTATATATTCCATACTTTCTTACTTTTCTTTTGAATGTGAAATGAGCTTTAGGCATATGCTTAAAGCAATCTTACGGACATTCCCAGGAAACTCAGACTGACGTTCTACCCTTTAAGTCACTTACAACCTGGATGTTTGAGAAGAATGGAGAAAGTGGATCCCTTAAAAATCATTCCAAAAATTATTTACTTCCCAAACCAAAGATGATTTGAAGGGACTTAGAGTATGTCCTCGACTTTGAGAAAACTTGAAACATAAGAAACTTAAGTCAAAAGTTAGAAAACTAAAGAATTAGCTTTGGAAATTAAAAAGCAAGAAATGGTTGTACTTGCGCTGGTTAACTTGGTTTTGTGCCTCTACAAAATGACAATTTGGAGTCTGCTTTCTGATCACCTTGTCAAGGTCTTTCTGATCACCTTGTCAAGGTCTATGGTAGAAATTTCCTATTTGGTTGTATTTTTTTTTTAGAATCTCTTTCCTTAACTGACCGTAAGCAAGAATGCTTAGACTTAAAAGAACAAAACTGTCAGCACAGTTACTCATGCAATCTTTCTCTTGTTGCAGAAAAATCTGCGATCCAGGCCTCACTGCCTTTGAACCTGAAGCTTTGGGCAACTTAGTGGAAGGGATGGACTTTCACAGATTCTACTTTGAAAATGGTAGCTATTCTACGTTTTTTGCCAACTTCTCCTTGAACTTCTCACAACCTCACAGACTCTTTGGCTCTTTCCTGCAGTGGGGATTTTTACTGAAATATATCCACCATGAAAATTGTTCTTTGGGGGAACTGAAAGATATGTACTTCATACCTAAATAGTCCTTTATGTTTTGGAAAATATGGAAACACCTGTTAAGACCAAGTGAATGGAGAAGATAAGCCATATAACATTATGAACATGTATTACTTTGAGTTTTTATCATATGGTTAATATGGGGAAGAGAAACCGCAGGCAAGATACCCACAGTGGTTGAGCACTGATGAAAAGTCTTTCAAGTTACAGCACAAAGATGAGCAATCATCAAGTGTTTCCACTCAGATTGCAAAGGTCTTAATATCTGAGTGGCTCAGAGGAAGCATATAGCTTTTGGAAAACAAATATTCCAAAGCAGTTTCTGCAAATCAGAATAAATAAAGATAAAACCGGGCCAAAGGCCCAGCATTAGCACGAATTCCCTCCATCATTTTACTTGGGCCTCACAGCCTTAAATGTTGCATTACATTTCCATGGTATGTTAAAGGAATTCAGACTTTTTGCCATGAGATCCTGTTGAATTAAGGAGGACTTGCATGATAATTAAGGTAATTAGGTTCCTTTCTAGTGATCAAAAGCATTGACAAGTCTACATGGCATGTGTTTTTAGTGCATGAGTTTCTCTCTCTCTCTCTCTCTCGCCATGTGTTAGGTGTTTGCAAACAAATAAGCAACAATAAGTAATTTAAATTAATTTGTGTTAACAAAGCTTGGTTAAATATTCTCATATTCCTTATATTTCAGCATTTTGATGGAGGCATCTCATATTACTTCTTTAATCTGCCTGTCCATCAACACCATTTTATTTCTAGTAAAAATCGTTAATTGATCCATTAATATTTCACCCAATTCAGCATTATACTGTGCACTATTATTTTCCATAAGTGTGTACTGTCCATAATGGGGCATTTTTTATGTCACTAACATTTCAAGTAATTTAAAGAAGCATTGCCTGAGAATGAGAAGTGTTTGGGTAACAGCTAGAATAACTCAGCCTATTCTAATCTACAGAACACCATCAATAGGAATTGTGTTCAGAATCCACAAATCTCCTGATCAAATGATTAGAATGGATATAGGTTATTATCCCAACACCAGAGGTTGGAACCTGGCGGGGAACATCATAACCAGCTGTGTGAGCAAGCAATGGATTGTGAAGTGTGACTAGCTGATCACAAGTCCGTTCTGACCAAACTGAAGAGGCACAGGATTTGATGCAGAAACATCATTCAGGGAATCAGTGACTTTAAAATTGATGCTTGTGGTTCTTCCCTCATCCCACATGCTAGTTACAGAAATACCACCGCAAGTCACCCCGTCAACAGCCCCAGTGGGAGTAGCTCAGGGTACCCGAGCCAGGGTTTCTCCTCCTCTCCTCATAGTGTGGCTTCTGCTTCTAGCCCTTGCTTTATAACTTCATCTGTGTAGCTTTTCTGCCTAATCAATGAAAATTTCCAGAATAGTACAAATTGCCTCTTAAGGAAATCAAGGAAAATGAAGATTATCCACTTTTGCTGCATTGTTTGTACTTTATACAACACCCCACACTCAGCTGGTGCAAATCGATTAATGCGTTAAGGCATGGATGAGTACCATCCCTCGTCGATCCCACCTGAAGTTAATCCTGATTTTGGTTTACTACATTGTAAGACCTTAACTTGTTTTCTTTTATATCGTTCTCTTTCAGCTTTGTCCAAAAGCAATAAACCAATCCACACTATCATCCTGAACCCTCACGTGCATCTGGTGGGAGACGACGCAGCCTGCATCGCATACATCCGGCTCACGCAGTACATGGACGGCAGTGGAATGCCAAAGACGATGCAGTCGGAAGAGACGCGAGTGTGGCACCGCCGTGATGGGAAGTGGCAGAATGTTCACTTTCATCGTTCGGGGTCCCCCACAGTACCCATCAAGTAAATATTTCTAGGCTGTCATATCTTGTTAATGTGCCCCCTTGTAGTAGGCAAATTTAGAAAGCAGTATTTAAAGAGAAAATATCAGGTGTTATCAGTATTCTTCCTCACATGTCATGTTTAATTCCCAACAGACAGAAAATAATAAGACAGATAACTCATGACACATCTTGTGAGTGCCTCTCCTATGCTAGATGCAGGGAGAAAAGGCATTTTCCACAGGAAACATACATTCTGCTTTGGGAGGCAATTATTCACTAAGACCGTGGAAAAAAATAAACTACACGCTTGACTTGAGAGTTGGGTGCAGTGAACAACCAATGCATCAGAACATCCACACTCTGCCTAAGAGACTAAACTCTGAGCAAAATTTTACACAGGAAACAGAATCTGAAGATACAGACATGGTAAAAATACACAAGTGAGAGTCCAAGCTAGGGAAACATCGTGAAGTTACAGGGCTAGGACTTAGAAACACTAGAAAACAAGGCAGAACAGGACAGGCTGGCTCACTGGCGTGTAAGGCAATGATAGGAAATCATTTGAATCAGTAAAATGGGATGAGCTGAAGGCGAGAAGAAAGCAAAGTCGGGTGAAGCCTGGACCACTGATCATCTCTCTGCAGCATCCCCTGGCACTGTTTGAAGATGCCAGGTGTGGAGCCCAGGTCTCACAAACAGCCACTCAACACGCCCCAGCAAAGCCATTTCGACTTCTCAGTTTGAAGGCAGATTATCAACCACAGAGATTTTCAAAGGTCCTCTCTGTCATTTTAGCCACCATCTAGCACTGTTAGATATGCAAAAAAAAAAAAAGGAATAAAGAGGATCAATAAAGGCAAAAATAAATCCCAATAACAAAAAATGGGTTAAAATACATTTAAAATAACGTAGCTATGTTATCAAAGGGAAGACCCAAAAGCAGTAAAAAATAAAGTGTGTGTTAGTGTTTCTGTGGTTTTCACCCCCAAAGAGGTAACCACAAATTGCCAGCTGTTCTAGATAGGATGGATGTGTTTTTGTATTGGGCAAGGAAGGGGCTAGTTTTCTCTGCTGTTCTCTGAAGTGTTAAGGGATAGAGCCTATTTAAGAAAACTTCCTTTTATGCCAGGTGGCTTAAATGGGGCTTCTCTTAATAGGCCACCCTGTATTCCAAATGGAAAAGACAACTTCTCAGGAAGCTCCTCTTTGTGGCAAAACATCTGAAAACCATTCACATTTGGGTCTTGTAAGTAGCATCCTGCCCCACGGTTCTGTGCGATGCGGCTCATGCCAGAAAAGCTGCATGGCTGGTGTTCTTCCCTTTCTGGACATTGGCTCAGCAATCTACTCAGTGAAACACAGAGGAGGTCTTTGGAAATCCATTGTGGCTTTGCATGAGTCTTTAGTTCTAGCGTTCATTTTCTAGCATCACCACTGTTTGCGAGGTAACAGGCGCCAAGGAGGACCTTTTCCCAACAGCCGGATCGCATCACTTTCACATCCCGGAGTTTTCACATCAAAAGCCAGTGATACCTGGGTTAATGCGGACAACTCTAAGTTATCCACAACAAGTTCTATTAAGCATTGAAATCCTTTGAGCCTTGCTGTCCTTTGGAAGTTGCAATGTCTGTTAGCTGTCAACGGGTTAATATGAACATGAGCTCACTGTGTCTGACTGAATGGAACGGTAGGAGCCTGGGGGGCAGGAGCACAACTGAAAGTCCAGCTGAACTTGAAACAAACACAAAGGAGGTCATTCTGATAACAGACAGATGACTGCAAGTAAATCCATGCTTGTGCTGTTGTTTTTAAAGATTTAGGGTACAGACGTGAGTAGGTGTCACTGTTTCTATTTTCTATTCAAGATGGAACAGAACCTGTAAGAAATGGTGCTCTTGGTTATAGCTTTAAAGACCTGAATAAGAATAATCATTCTCTACTTTTGAGACTATATTTATTCCTTGCTGAACTGACTTTTAATTTTGATTTCCCAAGGAATTTACGCATAATAAGCAAAGCGCACAGAGTGAAGTTGAACTTTGATTCTGTTTCAACCAAATACTAACATGAATTTATTAAATTTGTGTAGTAAATATGAATACTTAAAACATATATTTATATTTAATAATGTGATTGAAGTCTGTGATCCCTTCTGTTCTTTTTTTTTTCAACTTAGCTTTGTTTGAACAAATACATACTATGGATTGCCTATAATTGTCTTTGTTAAAAGTGTGTTATTTTGTCTTCCAAAGATCACAGGCAAAGATCTCATACAGCGTATTTCCAAATCTGAGCTTGAGCTACGTTATAAAAATTGTACCTTAGTAACATCTGTGGCCAAAAGTCGCGTATTTTATAGAAAACAATATAATTTATTTCTTCCTCCTTTTCAGCTAACTGTCAACAGTGCCACTTCTGCGTTCTGTTCTCAAGGCACCTGGCGGGAAACCCTGGGACGTCCTCTCCTCCTCTTCATGCATGTTTCTGATGCATGAAGTTGTGAAGGTTCTCCATGTAATGCACATGTGACCCGTCATCGTATCATATATTCCTTCCTATGTGTTGTTTACACTCCGGCTACTGGATGGGACGCTCCATGCAAACTTAAGTCACCGTTGGCAAACCATAGAGGGAGGTCAGACGAGAAAATTCCACAATATTCCAAGTTCAGCTGATCCATCAGGTTTCTCTGTTTATGCCAAGATTTAGAAGATTTCATTAAGATTATTGTTCTCGGAATGACAGTTTGTGAGAGAAAAGTAAATCTTTTTAGAATGCTGCCATTAATCTTTTTGGGGCTTTTTCTTGGGATTTTGGGTTTGATTTTTTTTTTTTTGTTCATTTGTTTTTAAGGCTAATATGTGTGTACCTTCAGTTCCTAGTGTGATCCTGGTAGAAATGAATGCTTTTCTCTGAAAGTGTTGGTGTTGTGTAAATGGAGTGGTTAAGTGGGCAGAATCTTGTGTGATTGCAGGGTCAAGAATCAGTTGGTGTTCTACCATCAAAGCCATGTTGATTTGAGTCAAACTGAATACTGGGAAAAATTAACATCATTTATGAGTTTGATTGCTTTCAGATAAGCACAATTCTGGTGAACACTTGACACTGATTTTGCTTTTTTTCTTTCTCAAATTCTGTTGCTTTCATTTTGTAATATTTGTTTGCTTTTATTTTTTTCTATTCTCTCTCTCCCTCTCTCCTTCTCTCTCTCTCTCTCTCTCTCTCTCTCTCTCTCTCTCTCTCTCTCTCATCTGTTGGTCTGTCTATCTTTCTGTAACTGGTAGTGTGTAAAAATAACAGTAAAATTTGCATATGAAGGTAAAAATAGAAATCAAGGTCTTTTGGAGGAAGCTAAAACTAGCACTTCCTGTCTTTTCAGGGCCTGCGGAGTTGTTATAAGATTTTAAATAAAGGTTTTTAATTCAGCTTAGGCCACCACTTGTGCATAGGTATCCTAGCTAGGTTAAAAGCATTGGAAGTGTTGAGACTTGCGCTAACAGCAGTAAGAACCTGCAACAATGTCCTGGTTCTCTACCGACTAGGGACATCGTCTGAAGACCAAGTGGAGGGTGACCAGGGTGGCGTGCAGAGCACTTGCTTGGACCTGGTGGCATGTGAGGGCCTTGACTGCCTCACTCTCTCTAGCTAGTACCGTGAGGGATATTCTTCATCCTCCATCGTGTTTGAACTTGATCTTTATGACGTATGCAGTCCTAGCTTCTCTCTTGAGTCACAGTGTCAACTTCCTGCCAGGAGCTAGGGGTTTTCCAGATTAAAGCAAAGAAGAAAAGGAAATGCCCCAGTTTTCTTTGTGGTTCTCATTTGGTCTTTGTTCATTCAGTCCCGGTGAGGCTGTTTCTCCACCCCGAAATGCTTTGTGGTGCATGGACTCTCCATCAGCATTGAACAACCATAGCTACTCACAGTCCTCAGAAGCCTATTTTTAAAATGGAAGCAAACAGCAAAAAGAAAGCACCCCCCTCCCCTCTTTTTTCTCATTTCACCTTTTGGTGTTGATTGCTAATCACTTTAGATATTGTTGCTAGTGAATGTATGGTAGATGGGTTGAAGCTTTTTCTGATAATTACATGATTTAAAACAATATATATTTAAAATGGATATATACAGTAAATGTATTGAGCCGTGTTAACCTGCCAATGAGATCTGTGAAAAACGTAATGGCCTCACTTTTCCCTTTTTAATTTCTTTTATCTTTCTGTGAAGCAGCTATACGTGGCATACGTGTATTTAAAGACACAAATAGTGGTAGGATTTTTTTTCTCTTTTTGTACACTTTGAACTTAGCATGTGGTGTTGAAGTATTACATAGATCCAGTCTGTCTTCTGCACTAAGATGCGAGGAAATTGTGACTTGCTCTCTCCAGCACAGTGGAATCACACATTCATCACCTTCCATTGTTTGGAAAATACTGCAGTTTACCATGGGACACTGTATATATTTCTTGCCATAATGGTAAATGACTGATTGATATATTTAAGAGTTAATAAATTTGTGATTTCTGCTGACAGCGTGTCCATCTTTATTTCTTAAGGAATACTATATGAATGCATGGTACTGGCCACTACCGAGGACATTATGTCCTGCCCTGGTCTCCTTCAGGTAACAACTTGCTGTGACAATGGCAAGCTGTGTGTTCTCTGCACCCAACAGTGCTGTCTTCCTACAGGAAAGTTAGCCGAAAGGAAAGTTGTTGGCAACTGAGTATCCTAAAAGTTTCTCTATGTGCACCATTCTGTCCACCTCTTGCTAAACTGCTAGACCGTCTCCCTCTGTTAACATGAATCTGACAGACAACCCCAGGACACAGCCCTACCCCTCCACAACTACAGATTAGAAGAGCACTGTTAGTTAAATCACCACATGCAATTTCTCAAGTCCACTCATGTGATTTACTTTCTCACCGAGACTATTCTTCCTTTGTTCAATGAACCCGAACCTTGACTCATCCATTGAGGTTCAGAATAAATTTGTGCCTCCTCCAGCCACTTGCCTTGGCAGCTTCTAGGCTCTTGTTTGCTCTGTCATGACTTGCATGGCAGCCTGCATTCACCGTCCCTGCTAGCTGCACTGCTTTGACAGTGTGTTTTTTCATTGTCTTTACTGTGACAGAGAAGTCGATACAGACTGTGTGTTCATCAGTGTACCCCTCCAGCCAAAGCAGGGCAAGGAAGGGAGAGGGTGTTAATAAACAGCTGTTGAACTGAGGCTTACCATACATGGCAACCTCAAGGTGAGATCAGACAGTTCAGGGTTGGGTGCTGGACTCTGTCGTCATTATCTTCATATTTTATGCAAGTTGCTTCTTCCCTCTGAACTTCAGTTTCCATAATTATAAGATGAATATAATTATAAAAGTTAAGTTATAACATCCTGAGGGTTAGAAATAATAAATACAAAATGCCTAGAATACTATTTGGTGTGTATTCAATGAACACCATTGGGCGTGGTGGTAAATGGCTGTAATCTCAGCAGTTTTGAAAGCGGAAAAGGGGATCTAGAGTTCAAGGCCAGTGTAGGCTACATAGAAAGACCCTGCCTCAACCAAACTTACATATAAACCCTTGCTACTCACTGTGCACCCCTACTCTGGTGCTCATTGCTTGTTCGAGTTCAGGTGGGTGTGTAACTCTTGCTTTGCCCTGAGAAGTTCTCTTCAATTCAGGCTACTGTCATTGCACTAACAGTTTAACAGGATATACTTGTATCCCAATGTCTCATCAAGATGAAAGCCACAGAGGGAGGGAGCCATCTATGTGAAGATGGGAAAGAGGAAGCAAGGGTTGATTGGTACATTCTGGGAAGCCTTTCAAGAGTGTTAACTTTGACTTGCTACAATTTTGAGTTTCTATGTAAATAAAAGAATTCAATCTAAAGTGAGGATAAATGTAGAAAACACAGCTTTTGGGTCATTTCATTAAAATCCTGACTTCAAACTTTTCATCTCCTTTGTGTCTTCCTTTGTGTGATTTTTTTTATAATGACAATCTTATTTTAATTTTTGTTTTGGGGGTTTGTATATGTGTGTGTTCACCCGTCAGTGTCTAGTAGGTTCCTTCACTGATCTCTGCCTGGTTTTGTTTGTGTGTTTGAGGCAGGATCTCTTGGTGAATATGGAGCTTACTGTTTTAGCTAGGCTCACAGGCCATCAAGCCCCCGAGATCCCCCTGGTTCCTCCTTGTGAGTGCTGGGGTTACAGTTACAGGCTTCTAGACATGGCCTTTACAAGCAGGCTAAGGATCCAAACGCAGGTCCTCATTAATGTGTGCCTAACCCTTTCCCCACTGAGCCATCTCCCAGCCCATTTTGACCTTTTGCAAATGAGTTTCCAACCTTTTATAATGAGACATTTCAAACAAAAGTCATGATTTGGGCCTTAATTAGTTTCAAAAGTCATAAACTTCTGGCTCTCTGATCCAGTGCTCAACTCTTGCATCCTCACAAAAGCTGATGTTCCCGTGAAATGTCGGCCAGCTGGACAAGATTGCCTAGTTAGCAAGGCCTAGGGGTATGCCTGTCTGTCTCCCTCTTACTGGTATTACAGGTTTTCGCCACCACACCTGACTTTTATTTAAGATTTACTTACTCTATATGTATGTGTGAGGGCCTGCATGTTTGTTTGTATACAATGGGGGAGAGGCTGGTACTTGTGGATTCCAGAAGAGGGCATCAGAGCCCCCGTGAACTTCCATCTGAGTGCCAAGAACTGAACCCAGGTTCCTGCAAGAGCAGGAAGTGGTCTTTACGGCAGAGTCAGCTCTCCAGCCTTTCTCTGTTCAGGAAGCCTCCGCAGCTCACACTCAGCTCACAATCAGTTCACAGACACAGCCGCTTTCCCTACTGTGTCAGCGTAAATGTCCCCAGACAGTACCTGTCACAATCAGCCCCAGTTCCTGAAAGTCTATGCTTGTCCAGGCCACGCCTACTGCCCTGCATAGCTCAGGCTGGCCTCAGATGTGTGACAAATTCCCTGCTTCTGCCTGGCAATTACCTAGGGCTCTAGGCTTGAGCCCCCAGCTCCGGGTCTCCCCCACTCTTTCTGTCTTAAAGATTCCAACTTCCCATCTCACCCTGTGTTTTCTTTTTTCAGCCATAGTAACACAGTGACCATTCTGTTGCTAAAGCGAGAATAGATTTTTGCTCTTAATTTTACTTAACTATCTCAGTGGTACCTCACCCAGTGACTCAGAGTCTCCATTGTGAAACACATGCTGTGTAGGTGACATTTGTCTGGAGCTCCACCAGCCTGGGTAAATGCTGCTTCTCGCTCTTTGGTTAATCCTTTTACTTAATTTTTTTCCGTTCTGAATTCTTTACTTATTCCCAGAATAATTGCATCTAATCACCATGACTGTTAGTTACTTTAATGATCCTCGAATATATTCTCCTCACCTAGATCATATTTCCCAACTCCAAACATATATGCCCAGCTTCTTATAGGAAATCTACATTATAGGAAATCTACATTATGCTCAGATAGACACCTCAAGTCAACATTTCATCCCATCATTCTGCTCAAACCTTCTCTTGCTGCTCATTCTATATGTCAAGAATTGTCAATTTAGTTCTTACTGATCAGACTAGAAACCTTGTCTTCAATTCTAACTCTTTTTCCACTTTAAAATCCATCATCTTTCCAATATACACCAGATTGTGAGCACTAGCATCTGCTGTCTGCTGTCCCGGAATCCAATGCCATCATCTGGTTTATATTCCTGGAACATGGTGCTCACTGGTCTCTCTGCTTCTGCTCTTACAGTTTCCCCATACCCAAAACAGCAGTCATAGTGCTGTGTTAAAATAGAAGTCAAAGCGTGTTCCTGCTCCATGCAAACCCATGGGATGGTTTATGCTCTCATTCAGAATAATCCTCTAGAGCAGTCCCTACCTGACATGGATCTCTGTTGTCTGTTTCACCACTTTCTTCCATGAACCTTCCAGGATGTTCCTGTCTCAGCAGATTCCTGTGCATGAAATACTCGTTCTCAGAGATCAAAGCAGATGGCTCCTTCATCCCTTTGCATACTAAACTTCCTTTTTTGGCAATATCACCGCTGATGATCCTGAGATGCCAAACTCCCTCCACTTGGACACTTCACATCCATCCTCTTTCCCTGAACATTTTCTCCAGGACATTTACTATTTTTCATACTGATTTTCTCATTTGTCTTATTTATCATGTATCTCCTCTGGTCAGATATGCCCAGCACTGAGGACAGGCATTTCCAGTTCCTAGAAATATCTGAACTATAAGAAGTGATCAACAGATGTGTCTTAATGAGTGAATTACCTGCCCCTCCCCCATCTTATACTCAATGTTTGTTCCCTCATAGTAACCTCAAGGTTGCAGGTTGCTTGTATCACAGTTAATGGGGAGAAAATGAGGAGAAAGAAGCCATTATTGGGGCTGGAGAGATAGCTCAATGGTTAAGAGCATTGCCTGCTCTTCCAAAGGTCCTGAGTTCAATTCCCGGCAACCACATGGTGGCTCACAACCATCTGTAATGAGGTCTGGTGCCCTCCTCTGGCCTGCAGACATACATGCAGACAGAATATTGTATACATAATAAATAAATAATTTTAAAAAAAAGGATTAGCAAGCGACAAACATAAGAATCTCATTCACCGTCCAACTAACGATTCCTCAGACGCAAAACCAGGAACTGAGAGTTGGCTCCTCTGCAGAGCCACCGCACCCCTGAAGAAGCTTACTGCAGCAAGGGAGTGGTGTGTGAGGTGGTGTTCTGTGCAACGATTTCTGTGTGCTGTCCCTGCTCATCACAGGTGACTCAGAGGCTCCTCTGGGAGCTGCTTAGTCACCACAGTCTGGGAAAAGCAATCGTCAGTCTCATGATTTACTCTGCACTCATCTGAGTCCCTTCAATGTTATTACTAGCAGCCTTTTTACCCCCATGCCACCCACAAAGGATCAGCCACTGCACTGTTTAAAACTCCCTGAGTGTCACAGATTTAGAGGACTGATCCTCAAAACTGACAAAACGTGTACTCTCCTGCTTTC
>JABTXL010008488.1:14554997-14682450 GCA_025134845.1 Neodon shergylaensis
GAAGAAGAAGAAGAAGAAGAAGAAGAAGAAGAAGAAGAAGAAGAAGAAAGGCCAGCAAGTTAACTCAACATGTAAGAGCTCTTGTAACTCAGCCTCAGTACTTGAGTACATTCGCTGGTGTTCTCGTGATAGAAAGAGAGAACTGTCTCTCACAAGTTATTCTTTTACCTCTACAGGAACAGCATGGCATTTGTGCTAGTTGTAGTTTTGATACAAATGGCCCCCTCATAGGCTCATATATTTGAATACTTGGTCCCTGGTTAGTGGAACTGTTTAAGAAGGACTGGGAGTATGGCCTTGTTAGAACTACATAACTAGGAGCCCGTGCCAAACCCAGTTTCTCTCTCTCTCTCTCTCTCTCTCTCTCTCTCTCTCTCTCTCTCTCTCCCTGTCTACAATTTGTGCATCAGATGTAAGCTCTCAGCTATTCTTCTAGCCCCAAGATTTTCTGCCTGACATCACCCTCCATACTGTGCTGAACATAAACTTACCTTCTGAAACTGTAATCAAGTACCCAATTAAATGATTCCTTTATAAGATGCCTTGGCCATGGTGTTCCTTCACAACAATAGAACAGTGACTAAGACGTGTGCTCTCTCACCACCAATAAATAAATGTAACAAAAACTTCTAACTCATTAAAATAATAAAAAGAGGACTCTAATACACTGTATTAGCCTTTAGATTGGACTGAGAATGTCACAGAAGTGGAAGGTTTTATTAATGTCATTTAAAAAAAAATGATAATGTCACATCATTATAAACTTTCTAAAGCAAGCTAAGTGTGTAGGCTGTAACAGCAACTTCCCAGACGTGACTGACCTAATGCTGTGACTCATAATTAAGAACTGTCTAATTGGGGTAAAAATTGGCTCCTGAAATCACTTGGGATCAGCATGGCATTGCAGGTGATGGTGTCATTCCCCAGAGGAAAGCTGAAGTGCCACCAACTCTGACTACCTGTGCAAACATGCTCTCTGTCACCATGGCGACAATACTGATGTCGTTATTAAACAGGTTTCTGCTCTCAGTCCCATAAGAGTAAAATCAGCTCTCCCAGGCACCAGATGAATCATTGCTTTAGCCTCGTTAGCATGCTATCGTCCCTTCTGTCTGCTAACAACAGACATTTAACCTGAGGGTTAAAGCAATGCCGTCAAGCAGCAAGATCCCAGTAAGCAATACCACAGCCAAACTTAGCTTTGGAAGTGGAGGCAAAGAAGTAAACAGCAAAGCAGACGAAAACTAGTGAAAAGTACCATTAACCCTTTAAATGTGCATATATTTTCTAAGAGCCAGAACCATCTAGTTATGACAAGTTAACACCAGGGTGCCGTGCACAGAACCCCACAAGACTTTCACTTAGTCCTGAAGAATGGACAAGGTTTCTGGGACAAAGAACTCATTCCTGATGATTTCATATGGTTTCCTCAAAAGCAGACTGGAGCCAGAGGAGAAGATGTGTCCTCTCTCTGATGAAACAGAGGGCTGAGTGAGAGGAAGAAGAAAGTCCATTGCCTACTATTGTGTGGAAAAGAACGAACTAAACACTTGGTGACCTTCTAGAGCAACTCTTCATTTTTGAAACTTAACCATTTTCCTAGAAGACAAAGGATATTAAGCTGGAGGCTAAGACTAAAATTTGGATCAGGTTTTCCCATAGTCTACACACACACACACACACACACACAGACAGAGAGACAGAGACAGACAGAGACAGCAAGACTTGAAGCATCATTTTTCCAAGCAACATGCTACAATTTTGCAGTCTTTAGAAAGCAAGTCTTTTGACAGTCTTATATATAGAGTGTTGATGGAAATTCTCATTATGAGGAGTCTATTGGAATATAGTACACTGATAACATTATGTTTCTTCAAAGCAATGGAAGGCAAGTCTAATGACTTGTCTATAGGAACTCTGAAGCGCTGGGGCCAAGAAGAGGGCTCAGGTGGTAAAAAGTGCTTGCTATTTAAACATGAGGACCTAAGTTTGGACCACCTGCACATATGTAAACACTGGGCAAAGTGACCACATCTGTAACTGCTGCACTGGAGGAGGAGAAGAAGGGAGGTAAACTGATCCTGGACACTTGTGAGCTCCAGGTACGGTGGGAGAAACTGTTTTTAAAAAATTAAGGTTGAAGAACAATAGAAGAAGACAATGCACTCACAAAAGGCTCTTGTACACATGCTTGTCTCTGTATACATACACATTCAGAGCACACATAAAAGTATTATTAGAGTTAAGAATACCTTATATGAATATGGTTGTCTTGTTAAAAAGAAATATTTTTTTATAAAAAATAATGACATCTTGAAATTTGCAGGCAAATGGATTGAGCTAGAAAACATCATACTGAGTGATGTAAGCCAGACCCAGAAAGACAAATATCATATGTACTCACTCATAAGTGGTTTTTAAACATAAAGCAAAGAAACCAGTCTACAAATCACAATCCCAAAGAACCTAGACAACAATGAGGATCCTAAGAAAGACATACATGGATCTAAACCACATGGGAAGTAGAAAAAGACAAGATCTCCTGAGTAAATTGTGAGCATGGGGACCATGGAAGAGGGTTGAAGGGGAGGGGAGCAGAGAAAAGTTATAGCTCAATAAAATTAATAAAAAACACAATACACCGAAATCTGTTAATAAAATAGCAATACTGAAGGAAACAGATTCATCTGGGACAGAATGGAAAGCTGAAAGGAGTAACTTCACTTGCAATTGAAGGTCAGCTCAGGCTGCATAGGTGCACTGTAGACGAACAACAGCAAGTGAGTCTGGGTTTCTCTGAACAACAGCCATCTTAGCTCCTTAGAGCACAGCCCTGGAAGAAATCCGATAGATTCCACAAAGTAGATTTAGGCTCCAAAGAGTTCCTAACCAAATCGGGTTGCTAAGGGGAAGATACTCAATAGCAAATTGTATACTAACAAGGTCCGGAAATAAAGAGCCAGAGAACCCAGTTGGCCTGAAATGTACTAGTCAATTGAATTTCACACTCCCTAAAACAGCCTCGTTTCCTGGCTTACATGGGTACATGATTTTCCACCTACAGGAGCAAGCCAATTGCTGTTAATGCAGCTCAGAGAAACAAAGTGAGATTGATGGCAAATCCTCCAGGGCCTATAAAAATGTCTTTAAAATAAATGATACCTAAAATCTGCTAATAGCTCGTTTCATTGTGTGTGCTAAAGACTGCTGGCTAACCTTTCTCTGATTTCTTTGGGAAATATCCTTTACCTAGGAAACAAATATGGAAATTTGTTTAGCAGTCTCTGTCTCTCTTCATTCCCCTCTTCATCTTAAATACGGTTCCTACTTGAGTTCACTCATGCTTGTATGTAAATATTTAAAGCAGTGTTCATTACAACCCATAATTGAGGCCAACTCAGATGCCCATTACCTGATGGGTGGATGGATAAAATATCTTGTGTCCACACCCTAAAAGAACATTTGGAGATAAAGTGAGGTCCTAATAGACGATCATTGGTGACCTTGAAGAGATTATGCAAAAGACTATGCACTCGAAGATTCCATTAATCCAAAAAGAAGTGGAGAACCCACTAGCAGTTTCCTGGACCTGGAGTTGGGGTGGCAGTACAAGCGACTGCTAGTAGATATGGGGTTATTTTGAGGGATGAGAACATATTCTAAATTGGTGATGACACCCACCTCTAGATATAATACAATTATTGATTATAATTTAAAGTGGGGGAAGTTTCTGATATACAAAATAATTCTCAATAAAGACATTCTTTTAAAAAGCCAGCATTAAAGTAAGGTAGGAAAAGGTACTTCCTACTCTGCTCTGAATATGTTTAACTAATCACCATTATCACTACCAATATCATCATTATCGTTAATATTCATTAGGCATTTGTTCAGGGCACTTATTTAAATTTTCTTGCATTCACTGTCTCATCCTACAGTTCACTCTTGCTATTGCCGTCCTATCCATAACAGAATATGTGATAGTTCTAGAAAGAACCGAATAAGTTGCCTAAGACTACAGAGCTAATGATATCAGAACTATTAAGTTTATAATTACAAACAAATTTTATTTCTATTTTTTTTATTTTTGAGGCAGCGTCTTGCTATGTAGCTCAGGCTGTCCTGGAACTCACTGTGTAGCCTAGGCTGGTTTCAAACTCATAATCCTCCTGCTTTGGCAACAGAAGCACTAAAATTATAGGCCTGTATTCCTATATACTGCTAATAAAAAACATTTACATTGTGCCAGTGACACTGCCCTATATAAACCACATGTGTCGCAATGATTATACATTTATATGTCCTGTGCTCTACGATGCTTAAAAAGAGAGTTTAAATCACATCTTCAATCTAATTAGTCATTTGACTTTAATTTGGACTATCAAGTTAATGCATCTCTCTACTAATGGGAGCTGATTAACAATCCTGCCCCAGTAAGATGGCTTCTACAGGTTAATCAGACAGTAACGTGGGGTGCTTTCTGCTGGAAGTTGCTACACTTTCTCCATATACTGGTATGACAAACTGTCGAGGAGATAAAACCAATCAATGAAAATGGAGGGACAGCAAAGAGTGTTTGGGGTCTTGCCAAACACACAGTTCAGTAATTGGGGGGTTATTTTTTAAAGACAGTGATAAAATGCTTAATATGTGATAGAAAATGTTCTCTACATCAAGGATTTCTGTGTCCGGAAGTTAGACATTGAGTGAATGGCTTCCTGGAATACAACCTTACCAACTTCAGTTAGGAAGATGATAACTTGCGGATGGAAGACTGCTGGAAAAGATGACTGCACAATCGCGTGTTTCATGCCCAGGAACAAAATCTGGTCTGGGCAAGAATCTAGATAAAAGCCTCATCAATGGACTTTTATTTGACTCCAAGCAGCTTTATTTATAAAATAAAACAATTTTTGAACATTAAAGAAAAAGCTTATTATTTTGGATAAAAAGTTTTGAGCTTTCCGAGTTAAAGCTAGTGCTGCCAAGGAGGAATAAAAGGTACACTACCAGTGTGCCAACCAGGGGTCATCACTACGGATGCCCTGGATATCAGAAGTCCAATAAAGGAAAGCCATAGGCAACTCTTCTGCAAGACTGATAGCTGAGATGGGAGGGACCAACGAATTGAAAAACAGAATGGACTACCAAAACTCAAATAAAGAGATGCAGATAATATGACTTATTTCGTATATATTAAGAAATTGAGTTAGGGGACTGAGACCTCAAGAACAATGGCAATGGGTTTTTGATCCTACTGCACATATTGGCTTTGTGGGAGCCTAGGCAGTTTGGATGCTCACCTTACTAGACCTGGAAGGAGGTGGGTGGTCCTCGGACTTCCCACAGGGCAGGGAACCCTGATTGCTCTTTGGGCTGATAAGGGAGGGGGACTTGATTGGGGGAGGGGAAGGGAAAGGGGAGGCGGCGGTGGGGAAGAGACAGAAATCTTCAATAAATAAATAAATAATTAAAAAAAAAAGAAATTGAGTTAGTAATGGATAACTTTTTTAAAAGTGTCACTGGGGCTAGAGACATGACTCAAAAGTTCAGAGTGGCAACTGCTCATGCAGGGACCCAAGTTTGTTTCCTAGCAACCATGTTACTATCTGTAACTCCAACTTCAGAGGGATCCAACACCTCTGGCCTCTACAGACATCTGCACAAGCACACATACATGCTCTCTCACACACACATGCACACACACACACACATGTACACATGCACACACACACATGCACATAATAAAAGTATTTTGCTCAGAATATTTCCTTGGTAAATAGTGTTAAACAGGGTTTCTGTTTCTGGAATAAAATACCATGATCAAAAGCAACTGTGGAAGAAAGAGTTTCTTTCAATTTGCAATTTATAATCCATCATCCAGGGAAGTGGGGACAGGACTTTAAGGTAAGAACCTAGAGCCAGAAGTTGATTTAGGAGCCATGAAGGAATGCTACCAATGACTTGTTCAGCCTGATTTTTTTATATACCATCCAGGAACACTTGCCCAAGGGTGGCACCATTCCCTGTGAGATGGGCTCACTCACATCAGTAACAATCAGGAAAGTGCCCTACAGACTTGCCTATGAGTCAATCTTATGTTGGCATTTCCTCCACTAAGACCCCTTCTTCCCAGATGATCCTAGCCTGTGTCAAGTTGACTTAAGAACTAGCTGACACAAGTAGTTAAAAAAGAATATACTTTCCCACAATCTCTTTGGTGAAATAGGAGTTGAATTTACATATTACATTATGTTTTATAAGTTCAAATTTATTCTAACACCAGAACCAAATAAATACACTTGAAGAGATAAACCATATACCAATATCACTCAGGAATATAGGTGCAAGAATTTTCAAAAAAATAGAAAATGAATCTAACAACTAGAAAAAGAAGTATATGTCATGACAAATTGGGATTTATTTGGGGGTATGAAAGACTGCTTTGGTATTTAAAAATCAATTGAAGTCAGGTGGTGGCATACACCTTTAATCCCAGCATTCAGGGAGGCAAAGGAAGGTGAATCTCTGGTGTTACTATGTTGCTTTTTAAGTTGTTGGATAAATTCTTGCATTGGGGCCTACCCATCTCTTCCTTCAAATGAGGTTGGCAGTGTCTTTGCATCTTGGTCCAATCCTTGCAGTGGTTGCCTGAGTGTTTGGGAATTTTTCTTGGCCTGCTCTGTACTGTCAATATCTGTGTCTCAGAAAGCCTATGAGGTCTCTCTAAGCCTGCTCTCTTGGTATTCTCTCCTGGATCTCTCTCTTGGTCCTCTCTCTTAGTCCCCTCAGTGTTGTAGCAAGATCTTAATCTCTTCAGTATTGTAGCAAGCTGTTAAGTGCCCTCATTATTGAAGCAAGCTGTGTTTCAGAGTTCCACTGAGGTTGCAGAAGGATAGGCAAGTTTGGAGGTGGTGTTGGGCTAGTAACTTGGAGGGTCTGATGGATGGGGTTGGGTATTGGGGGGAGCCTACCTGCAGAAACCTCTCCTGTTGGCTGGCTAAAAAAAAGCCAAGGGAGTTGGGGGAGAGCCTGGAGTTTTGTCCCACTGAGGAGGTCCTAGAGAATGGGGTGTCCCACCATGTAGCTGTTCATTCACCTCTTAAGTCCCCTTGGTATTGGAGCAAGCTATGTTTCAGAGTTCCACCGAGGTTGCAAAAGGTTTTTTTTTCTTTTGTTTTTGTTTTTGTTTGTTAGTTCTGATTATCATGCTTGGTCAACACTCTGTCACCAAACTGCACTTCAACTCAGGAGATAGTCAGATACAACACGAAAAACACAAAAAGGAACTTGTTGAATTAGATTTCTGCTTTGCCAAAGGACACTATGGAGAGGATGCACAGACAAGTCTGAGTGGAAAAGAAACATTCTGCAGAACACACTTTGGATAGAGGACTTGGATGACATACATATGAATAAATCCAAGAAGATAACAAGAAAGCAGAAAGAAAAATTAAAATTTATGCAAAATAGCTGATCAAATGCCTCACCCATAAATATGAGTAGGTGATAATTATGAATATAAAAGGATAGTTATTGTCATATGTGATTATAGAACAGGACCGCAGTGTGATTGCATGACAGGTCTATTAGACTGGAACAAATATTCCCAAAGTTTCCAATACCCTTTGCTATTGAGTAGCCACCCAAGTATTTATGGTAGCTGTGTTCACAATCTTCTCCAACTGGAAACTATGTTATACATAGGTCAAAGGGGAACAGAAGAGAAACTGTGGTACATACATGGAGTGATTTGAGAGAGGGGGGAAATCCAGCCATAGAAAGTATATAGTCTACATGACAACTTCTTATTACATAATATAAAATTCTATTTGTGATAATAAAAATGATTTCCAGAGCCTTTTGGAGGAATTGTTAAAAGGTAAAGAACAATATTGTTACAGTTTGTGATACAAATCATCTTAAACGCAATGTGATTAGATATCGCATACTCCCTGTGGAGTGTCCCCAAGCATATATTATAATATAACCAGGAAAAAATCATGAGACAAATTCTTATTCCAGGAAATTGTTTGAATGGTGCTCCTCAACACTGTCGGGGTCCTAAAGGAGGAAAGTATGAGAAATTGCCAAGAGGAGGCTGAGTGGTTATCACTAAATTTAATACGATGTTTTGGGAAAGTGTTGGTCATAAGGTAGTGAAGAAATTCTTAATGAAGTCTGAATTTTAGCTAACACCTTGTTTGTGACATTGAGGCATGGTAACAAATACAAGCTTCTAATATACTGTAATTTAATAGTGGGGGACCTTGCATGTGTCCTGACTAGACACACACTTCATGCTTCTCTAAATCTAAAGCTGCTTCCAAATTAAAAGCAGTTTCAAATTATTGCTAGAGATTATGAAATTTAACATTTGACACAGACACAGAGCCCTGACCCAACTGCATGGGATTATATGTGTAGTTACTGGAGAATGCTGTTTTCTTCAACACCCAAACCAGTGATTATCCAAGAAGAAGTGCTTTTACTAGCTTTTACTGCCTACATTTATTGCCTGCATTAAATCAACCTCCCTCTTTCATCCCATCTTTTATCTTATTAATGGCATGGCAAACCACAAACCGTATTTCTTATATCACAGCTCCTAAAAATTTAAGGCAAGGTCACATTTGGCAGTTTTAGCTTTCTAGGTTAAAAAAATAAAAAGCTAAAACATTCCATCTGTGTGGTGGCACAGTTCTGATAGGAAGCTACTGTCCATATTAGGAGATTGTTGTCTCCTGCATCCATATTCAACAGATCTTCCCAAACATGGAGAGCTTACTATATGAGTCACGCTCCCCATGAAAGCATTGAAAGCTTCCTATTCTCCGTTGTTATATAGAACAGCCACCTGACTGAAGATTTTGAAAGACTCTTCTACATTTTTTCATTCAATGCTGTTCTCGTGGTTTTAAGTCACAATCCCCCCCCCTTATCACTTGTATTATTTAGCTTTTTTGTCATTGTGACAATACCTCAAGAAAACAACTCATGGGAGGTAAGGTTTATTTTGATTTACAGTTTAGAGTGTGTGGCCGTGGTGAGCCAGCCCCAATACTGCGGGTACTGAAGAGAAGCAGAAGCTGGTAGTGGAAGAGTTTAGCAGTCAGTAAGCAGAGATGGTGACAGCAAAGGATAGGAAAAAGATAACTCTTCAAAGACCCTCACCTAGTAAGCCTCTTCCTCCTCCTCCCAGTAATGTCACGAACTTATGACTCCATCAATGGAGCAACACAGGGATGACATTGGAGCCCTTAGGATCTCTTACTCATTTCTAAAAAGCCCCATCAGCTGGCAACCAAACTTTAACACAAGGACCAGCAGGGGGCATTTTATATTCAAATCATCAGATTTCCTAATAATAAGGGAGAGAAAAGAAGAAAGGAGGCAAGGGGAGAAGAGGGAAATCTACATAAAATTTCTGAATCCCAGATTGATTGGCATTTCTGAAGTTGGTTGCAGTTAGGAATTTTCAACAATGGACAGTCTAGTTGAGCTTCAGGGCATTACAAGACAGAAATATCAGGGCTGTTACTCACATTCTGAACATGGATTAAACTCCTGCCCCCTTATAGTCTGTCTATTTCAAGAAACTTTCTCCTTCTTTCTTCCCTCCTTCTTTTCTTCTTTCCTTCCTCTCTCCCCTGCTCTTTTTCTTGCTTCCTCCAGGGTAGCCAATGGTCTTCTGAAACTCATCATATAGTCCAGGCAGACTTTGACCTCATGACAATCCTCCGGCCTCAAGCTCCTGAGTGAAGAGATTATACATATGAGTCAGCATGCCCAGTTCATGCTGCTTTCTCACACTGACCCTCTCTAGCAGTGCTTCCCAAAACGGTAGGTGAGGAAATCACTGAGAAATGCTTTACTATTTTTTTGTGAACAGCTAAGGGCTCTCCCCACAGACATTCTAAATCAGTAGTTTTTAATTGGGGCTGACCTACAGGTTCAGAGGTTTCATCCATTACCATCATGGCAAGAAGCATGGCAGCCTGCAGGTTGACCTGGTGCTGGAGAAAGAGCTGCCATTTCTACATCTGGACTAGCAGGCAGCAGGAAGAGAAAAAACCCTAGGTCTGACTTGAGCATATGAAACCCCAAAGCCGACCCCAATGGCATATTCCACGAACAAGGCCACACTACTCCACCAATGAACACACAGAAGTAGTCAGATCTGAACCTATGGTGGCCAGTGTCATTCAAAACACCACACAGATTTAGAGCACTGTGTCACTGACACTTGTCAGGATCCCATAATTTTTTCTCCTGAGGACTTACTCAAGCCATACCTATCTCCACTGCTCTCGAACAAATGCTGAACATGAGTGGACAATAAAAAGTAATATTCTAATAACTATATCAATAAACTAACCTACTGGGGAAAGTCCAGTTCTTCTCTCCGGCAAGCTTCTGAGGAAACTCCTAGCACATGTGATGACATGAAAGCCACACAGAGGTTGCATCCTAAAGCAAGGTGGCCTCTGGAGTTCAGCCTACATTGCATCTGTCTTACCAGAGTTGATATGAGGGATTAGTTGAAAGAGACACATTCTTTATTTTTTGAGAATTTTGTACATAAGCCCCATTTTTATAATTAATCTCCTGCCTGCCTCTAATTTCTTCTGTACTCCTCAAATTCATGGCCTCCTATAATTATTATTGCTACACACACACACGCACACACACACACTTAAAGTACAACTTACTGGCTTCATTTAGTTTTATTCATATTTATATGTAATTAGGGTTGACTACTCGGGATTGGTTCATCTATGCTCAGATCATAAGGTTGCTCTATACACCTTCACACTTGAAGGACACATTTATAGTCCCCATCCCCAGCAGCAAAAGGGACAGAGGACTCATTACCACCACAGCATCTTCATGTACCGTTTCTGTACATAATGACTGTGACAGTTGGGCTATTTCCTACCTTTTATATATAATTGGTAGGTTAAAAAAAAAGATGAAGCTTCTACCTGAGGTTCTAGCTATAAATAGAACAGCATAGGTATAGCAGGAAATAAAATGATTACTCTTCACATCTGACCCTGACAGCTGGTGGTTGAAAGCTCTGGTACACAAAGGTGAAAAGAACAGCCAAAGCCTGGGAGAATTTAGAAGATTTTCTAAAGTGCGTTCTTCATTATAGAATCCCTCTTGATATTAGCTCAGACCAGAGCATCCATGTGCCCTCCAGCAGCTAAGGGTTTGGTGATTCTAAGGAGAACTTCTAGGGTCAGACAAAACTAGCCAGCTCTTGGAACTTCAGTTTTATTGCCCAGGAAAATGCAGGTTAAAATATCTCACAGATGAAAATACCTCCGGCTTGTGCCAGCAAGAACAGTATATTCCTAGATGACAAACACAGACCATGAGGCTGTTTAGAGAGATCAATTGTGCACAGTTCATTGAAAACATTCCACAAAATCAGACTGCATTACATTTTGACAAATGCAAAAGACACAGAATAGACAAGGCTTCTAGATGGCCACTTACCGTGTTTTAATCATGTGTGTGTGATATGTGTGTTTGTGTGTGTATGTGGTATATGTGAGAGATGTATGTGTATGTGGTGTTTAAGTATGCTGTGTATGTGTGATATACATGTTTGTGTATGTGCGTATGTGGTATGTGGTGTGTGAGGGTGTGTATGTATGAGTGTACTGCATGTGTATGTGGAGTATGTGAGGATGTGTGTGGGGTGTGTGTGTGTACATGCATGCCCAGATGCATAGAGGTCAGAAGACAACATTTAGTAGTCAGTGTTTGCACCGCACAACGCCTGTCTGCACCCTCTGCGCTACCATACAGTTCCAGAGCTTCGGACAAGGGGCTGGAAGTTGAAACACACAAACACACACAGACAGACACAGAGAGACAGAGACACAGACCTCTAGTCACTGGTAAAAAGCCCTTTATTCAATAGCACCATGGAGGCTTATATACTCAACAGTCAAGTGGGCCAACAGGTGAAAACCTTATTCTCTGATCCTCAAGGCCAAGGCAACACGTGCTTGTGAAGCAGAGCTGGTAAACAAGTTTGACACAGCTTCCAGCAACTCAAATCAGAAGGAAAATAAAGATCTCTAGCAGGGAAGAATAGCTGGAGGCTAGAACTCCAAATGGTCCCAACACGTGTTGACCTTTCACCCAGAGGCTGAGTCTCCCCTGCAGTTTCTGCTGTTGAGATGTGCACTCCAGGCTGGCCGGCCCACGAGCTTCCTGGTGTTCTCCTAGCTCTGTCTCCCATCTTGCTACAAGAGTATTGGGGTTGCAGGCATGCACCAACACACCCCGTTTTGATGTGGCTTCCGGAAATTGAAGTCAGGTCATCAGATTTGTGTCACTGGGTAATTTAGGCCACTACGTTTTTATTCTTTTTTTATTTCCTCTACTACTCTCGGTCTTCCATTTTGAGTCAAACTTTATGAAACTACCGATATTCCTGTATCTTTAACCTAAAAATTTATTGTACATGGTCTAACCAACTATCTCTATGTTGGCTAAAATTTATTGTACTTTTTTGAGAATTTTTTTTCAAGCAAATACGCTGAATGGACTAATTATTTTCAGCAGGCTGAAATCATATCTGATTAGCTTACCTACTGAGTGTAAATGGTCCCTAGGACATGACATTCTACTCACTCATAAAAAGCAAAAACAAATACACAAAACAGCCCTCTTTAGGGCAATTTTCATGTTAAAGCACCTGTGATGAAGCCCAGCAAAAGGCTCCTCTGTGTTTCACAATAGAAGTATTATAGGAAATTACGTGCGAGCTAACTAGGGATTTCAACAACACTTTTTTTCTATATAAAATCCCAAACTGCTTATTTTGCTTTATCATCTATGAAATCAGAGAACTGCAAAGAGATTGTTACAGAAAGTAAAACCCTCCCAGGCAACAATCCCATATAATAGGAGAGTAATCTAATGGCGGCAGGAATGGCCCCTTGGAAATAGAAGCTCATTTGTTTTGCGTTCTCCTGTTACAGCCTCTGGTGATCAGGGAGTGAGCAATAGAGAGAGGAGACTGCCGAGAATTCTTAAGGACACACTAGACAGAGCTCACCCGGTTAGAGACAAATTACATGGTGTAGTTTAGATTAAAAGTAAACAAACACACAGAAACAGTCAAGTCTGAAGTCATTGCTGAAGAGCATGTGCTCTGTCGGAATCCTGACAGATTCCTGAACTCTCTACAAAGAAGAGAGGCTGTTTCCGTGCTCTCGTTCAAACAGTCACATGTGTTAAAGGAGTTAAAGGGGGAAAGGGAGAGAACACAAGCTCTTGGCTAGAATTTGGAAATGTCAAATGAGAGTTTGAAAGTGTCTGGTGGCTCTCGACACCATGGCTTTCAATGGATGGGGCTTCTTTCAGCAGAAGCAGAACCTCTGTGGTCGATACAGAGCTGAGCTCTCTGTCTGATCTGGAATTTTCTGTGCATTGCCAAGGCTTTCTTTGTGTTGTCTACTTAACATCACTGAGCCAACGCTTGAACTCTAATGAATCACTGTGTCCACATGGGAGAGTTTTCTGAATTCTTGCTGAATGCCAAACATGACTTGATTTTCAAGAGACTTGTGGGTGTGATGTTCCCAGGGCAAAACCAGAATAAGTCAGGGTACTTGGAAGACTTATGCTAAGTCCTAAGGGCACCATCTTCCCTTTCTGGGCGATGGGGAGTGCTACCAGTGAGGGAAAATACGCACTAGTATTACATTTCACTCCCTTCCTGCCTTTTACCACATCCGAGAACAAGATAATGATTGTATAGGGGTTGAAGGTTTTTCCCATGGGATTTTGTGTTGTTTTGTTTTTACTGATTTTTATTGAGTTCTACATTTTTCTTTGCTCCCCTCCCTGCCTCTCCCCTCCCCTTCAACCATCTCCCAAGGTCCCCATGCTCCCAATTTACTCAAGAGATCTTGTCTTCTATTTCCCATGTAGATTAGATCCATGTATGTCTCTCTTAGGGTCCTTCTTGTTGTCAATTGGAATAACAGCATGGGATTTTTTGAACTAGAAAGGGTTCACACTAAAACTAACTCAAAGCACTTCTTATTAATAGAGGGATCAAAAAGGTGAATCATTTCAGACTTGCAAAAGGAAAGTCTCCTGAACTGTTAGATTTGATTAGCTTGATAAACAAAAGCAGGGTAAACAAAGGTTGTATGTATTTGCCATTGACAAAAGACTTTTGCCCCGATACATTGCTAACTGAGGGAATCATATCTTCTTTACATTTTCTCTGCACACAGAATCTTTCCTCTTACAGCAAATGTAAGGATTCATAAATGGCATGTAATTAAATCAGGTATTTGTTAAAATGCACTATTTTTTGGTTTTATTTTATCTCAATGCAATAATGCTTTGAAAAAAATTAATCTGATTATGCAAACAAAGCCAAGTAGACAAAAGCTCTCGAGAGGTCTTCACAGTATGTTTGATTCTGCAAAACCAATTACCACAGTTAAATGTTCAGGTCTTAATCAGAAATAGGATCAGTCACTGGACAGCTAGTATCTACAGCACAAGGGTGAACTAGAATCAGCTGGCTGCCCATCACCACAGTAGCACTTAGTCTGCTCAGATTGTCTCCTGAAACATTACTTTGTTCCCTACTGCTCAAGATCCACACCCTGTCTGTGGAAAACTACAACTTAACCTCTGAGTTCAGGGTCCTATGGGACCTCCTTGATCAACATATCCCAATATGACCTTTATCTCATGTACTGTTATACAAATATAAATTCATTGTCTTTATGAAGGTGTCTACATAAGGAGAGAAGAGTCTGTCTCTTTGTTGTATGAATTGTAAGTGCCAGGCAGATGGTGAGTGGTAAATAGAGCCTTGCTGGATAAAGCAGGGAGAATTATGCCCCACAGTGTGCTTTGCAGCCATCTCTGAAAACACTCCATTTGAATGGAATTAAATTTATCTCTGGGAAAATTCCTCATTAAAGACCTCTTCAGGAGAAATCAAATGTACTAAAACGAAGAGTGGTGGTGAATGAGATCTGCTAGTTTGGGCCATTAGGACACAAAGCAGGAGAAAGCATTCCCTGGGGCAGAGACAGAAAGTCTCTGGAGGGACACACTATCCAACGGCCCCGCAGTGCTCAGGCACTATAACCACCTACAGTGTGTGAGTCTTGAATTGTTCCGAATGAGAGGAAGGTGTTTCTGACTTCCAGCACTTGGGAGGCAGAGGCAGGCAGTTCTCTGTGAGTTTGAGGCCAGCCTAGACTAGAATGAGAGTTTCAGGATAGTTAGGACTGTTGTATAGAGAAACCCTGTCTTGAAAGAAGAAAAACAAAAAACAGATTCACGTGTAAAAAATCTACCTGAGCAAACAGGCAGTAAACCTATGTGTTAGCAATCAGGGCAGCTCCTCTCATGGGCAGGTAAAGAAGGGAAGGAAAAGATGGGCCTGTCAGGAGTGTGTGGTTCTGTTTCTTGGCTGTGTACTGGCTACAAATTCATTCTCATTTTGAAAATTTTATAAGAGTTATATTTGCATTCTGCAATGCTCTTTATTCATGCTCCAGTGATGAAGTTTATATTAAGGCCTCTAGAGTGTCTACTTGTAATGTTTTTGTTTGTTTGTTTGTTTGTTTCTGTTTTTGCTTACCTTGGCCTTAAGTTGGTGTTTGTTTAATGGCCTCTATTGTTTCATGTGTGAAGGTGGCTGCATTTCAGAATTAACCAGCCAGTTAGTTGCATCCCTTAGTTCAATCCCATTTAGCACAGTAAATGTTTGTAGAGAACTCTGGGCACAGTGAGAGATCAGCATTCTTGGTTGCTTTTCAGACCTCCATATTACCAGTATTTTCCCGTTCATCTGTTGGATATCTAAGCTAGTTCCTTTTCTGGGCTATTGTGAAGAATGCAGTAATATGCAAGTCTCTCTACAACATACTTACACAGAACCCTTAGTTGTACACCCTGGGTGGTATAGTGAAATCCTATAATTTGATTTTAGGGTTTATCCTTATTTTTTTTCTTTATTTGCCACAGCCTTCATTGCCATCCTCAGTGTAAAGAGTGTTTCCTTCCCTGCATCCATGCCAGCATTTCTTGACTGGGTTCAGACAGAACTTCTTGACTGGGTTCAGACAGAATCGCAAAGCTCATTCTAATGTTCTGTTGTTTGTTCTTCCCAAGACTCAAACAATTATTTTTTAAGGCGCTTAATTTTGTAGAGCAAAATGTGTTAATTGCCTTCTGGAAAATAGACACTGAATATTCCTAGTGATTATTTTCATCTCTTTGTTTGTCCCTTGAAATGAAGAACTTTCTCTCCACATACTTCATCATTATTGACCATACTCAGGAAGATTCAAGTTCAGAAAGACAGGAAAGACTTCTATTACTGCAGGAGCTGGGGATGAATGGGACTTTGAACATTTTGAAGAGATAGAATGAAGGAGCCCTTTCCCCTCCCATTTCTTGGGTTATTAGTGATAAGCCTTCCACAAAGCTCTCTGGTTTTGATTCAAGACAAGATCCTTGTCTTCTCATGGAAAACTCTTAGTACACAGCAAATTCTGGCTCTCTACACAAAAGCTTGGACGATTGCTGAGGACTGCAGTCCAGACACAAACAAGGTCACTGTACATTCTTGTCCCGGTGCTGCAGAGCTAACATTTGTTTCATTCAAGGGTAGCTCAGCTGTCAAATCTTTCTCCAATAGGGAAGAAGAGGGCACCATAAGAACCTGTCTAATCCATTAATTCCTGAGACAAACAGGAAGAACAATAAGCACATTTGTGTAGGTTTTTTGAATCAGGGTCTTTATTTTACAAACCCTCATCATCTCCTCCTTTCATGCTGATGCTTATTAACTGAACTCTGTCCATCCAAATCAAAAACAAAACAAAAAACATTAATTCTTTAGCAAAGTACTATTAAAAGAAGAACCATATAGCAGACATGGTGCTGCAGGTCTGTAACCCAGGCACTTGGGAGGCTGATGGAGAAGAAACGCATGCTTACGCTGGAACTACATAGTGAGACCAGGTCTCTAAAAACAAAAGCAAAAGAACCACCAGATCATGAGAGACATGATCCATCAACCATCTCATTTTACCTGTAGTGTAGTTAAGGGATGCTTATCAGACAGCATGACATTTATTACTGTGATAGTTTGAATGAAAATGGCTCACATAGTATCATATATTTTGAATGCTTAGTCATCAGGGAGAGGAACTATTTGAGAAGATTTCAAAAAGTTAGGACATGTGGTCTTATTGGAGGACATATAACACTAGGGGTAGCTTTGAGGTTTCAAAAGCCCACACCATGCCCAGTATCAGCTGCTTCCTATAAATTCATATAAATTAGGATGTAAAGCTATCAGCTACTTCTCTAGCATCATGCCTGCCTATCCCACTGCCTTCCTCCCCACTAGCATGATAATGGACTGACTCTCTAGAAGTGAAAACAGGCCCCCAACTAAATTATTTATTTTTATGAGAGTTTCCTTGGTCATGGCATCTCTTTCCAGCAATAAAACCATAACTAAAAAAATTACTGTCTTCACATTTTCAAGAGATAGCTCTTGGTATAATTAGGATAACGCAGTGGAAGAATATTCAACTTCATCTCCTAACTCACCTGTAAGCCTGGTCCTTTCTTTGTTTCCTACAATGAATCTGATATTTACTCTACAAATTTTTTTCTATTTGGCTCAACAACTTTTTTAAAAAAAGCTTTCCCCTAGATGGATCACACAATCAGAACACACAGGACAGAATATATTTATGAGCATCTTCAGACCACATAGTAACTTGGAAGCAAAAAGGAACAGATGGAAGAGGAATAGCAACATCCTTGGGCATAAATTCAGGCTTAGACTGGGTTTATAAAATGTGTTTTAATCTAGGCATGGTGGAACCCTGTGGTGACATTTTGTTTGTGCTGTAACAAATAAAGCTTGCCTGAAAATCAAAGTGCAGAGCTGGCCACACTACTTAGCCATAGAGGCCAGGTAGTGGTGCCCACACCTTTAATCCTAGCATTCAGGAGACAAAGACAGACCTCTGTGAGTTCAAGGCCACTCTGGACTATGTGAAATTGACCAAGTCTAAAAGAGAAACAGAGTCAGGCAGTGGTGGCTCACAACTTTAATCCCAGTACTTAGGAGTCACAGGCCTTTAATCTCAGCAGTAGGAAGGTGGGGACAGGAAGATACATGGCTGGGTGGAGAGAGGTATATAAGGCTGGAGGAGACAGGAGCATTGTATTCAGTCTGAGGATTTGGCGAGGCAGAGCCCTTTCCATCTGAGGTAGAGGTAAGAACGGGCCGACAGCTCTGCTTCTCTCATCTTTCAGCATTTATCCCTTCATCTGACTCTGGGTTTTTATTATTAAGATCAATTAGAATTCATGCTACAGGACTTTCCTGTAATTCCAGTGCTCAAGAAGCCAAGGCAAGAGGCTTGAGAGCTCGGGGCTAGGCTACAAAGGGAACCCGGCCATATGATATCGCCTTTGAAGAGTTAATTTTGAATGTAGAAACTCCAGTACCCCTTTAGAATGACCTATTGTATCTATGTTCTTCAAATTCAGGACCACCTGTGACAGAGTGACAGAGTGGATTGTTGACACCTCAGGCCCAAACGAAGATTAAATCCAGAACACTAGTCTTGTGATGGGGAGAATTTCTTAATGTGTGATTCGTGTATTTTATTGATACATGTGTGGTTCAAAGTGTATTTTGTGATTATTCAGAGAGAAAAGAAAAACATTCAGCATTAATCAGATTCCGAAATAAATATTTATGAACCCAAACCACCTTGAATGAAGTAAAATGCTCCAAACTGAACTTCAAATAGAGGTAAATCGCATTCTTGCAGCATTGTGAAGATACACAGGCTTTAATATATAACCAGTATTTATGCATGGTAAGGAATAAGACTATAAATCATCATGACTAAGAGGGAACCTAATGGGCCATTTAAAGAGGAAGCACACTTTCTCTGAGAAGCTTTATTAGATTGCAGCATGAGGAATACACAGTTTGCTTTGCTTATAACTTATTTTGTAATATTTCTTACTGTGTTCTGTATAAAAGCAACATATTTTTAAACATAATTTTTATTGATTCTTTGGGAATTTCTCATCATGCATCGCGATACCACTTATTTCCCAGTCCCTCCATGCCTGCCCTTCACCCTTGCAGCATCCCTCCATAAAAAGAAAAATCAAATATATATCTATCCTTCCCACCTCTCCATTACCTCTTCATTCATCTTAATGTCATTGGGAGCTGCAATATGTCATGCAGTGCAACCTTTTGTTCAAACAGCTTTATTTGCAATTGTTCATTGTAATGAGTTGTTGGTTTGGTTCAAGGCCTCTGGCTTTTGGTACACCATCAATAATTGGCCTTCACCATAACTCCTCTTGGGTATCCTGATGTTGCCCCAGGCATGAAAATCCTGCATGGTTACACAGGCCAGTCCCTCACACTCTCCAACAGGTCATACGTAAATAAGGTAGATGTTGAGGTGGGCCAACGCAAAGCCTCGGATGTGGGCCTGGGTGATAGCTGAGTTGGTCAGTCTGGGCCTCTGCGGGGACCACTCTCCCTCAGGTGAGGGGCAGAGTTGGCTCTCCTTTGCCCATGGTGAGGGCTGGGCTTCTACATGTGCATCTTTTCCTACTGCCTTCTTTGGCAAAATAACGTTTACTTTACATCTTAGGAATATTTGTTTAAAATTACGCATGAGACATCCAACCTGGCCTCTCAGACAGATCCGCAAAACCCTTCTCCAAGGTCTATCTGGGTGGATTTCCTGATCCCTGCTCCAGACATACACACGAGCCCCCAGATCTATCCTGGGTTCCACATCCAGTCAAGTATGGCCATCTCTCTCAGTATCACAACCAACTTCTAGGTTTCTACCATGAGTTTCCCTGGCTGTCACCGGCCCGCAGGCTACACCCATACCACATCCAACCTTTCCAGACAGCACATCTTTCTCCATGATCTGCCTCAGTGAGTCTGCCTGATCCTATTCTCCACGTATACCCAATAACCCCCCCAAATTCTAGACTTGAACCAACATCCACATCCTGCACACCATCCCAGGCCCATGTGTCTACTTCATGCCACCTAAGCCTTTTCCAGCCCCTAGGCTCAACTTGACCCACAAATCTTTTTTTTTTTTGGCCCAACCTACTCTACCCATAACTGATATAAAACTAATAAAAGAAGTCCACATGCCAAAATTTCATCACAAAAAATAGAAACAATATGAAATATTAAGCCAGTATCTCATCTACCAGACCTACCAGTCTTATATAAATGTTTGCCAGTGAAATTACCTAGATGAACTCCAGAGCATAGAATTTAAAATAACAATTAATTATAAACTTCATCAAAGAATTAAAAGAATTAAAAAAAAAGAAACATTGACAATATGGAACTTAAAATCCCATAATCCAACATGATAACTCAAGAATAATGAATCAAGCAAGAATATAGAATATCAGGACTTCAATATAATGTAGAGAATCTAAATAAAATTAAAAAGAATATGAAACTTTAAAAAAAAAAGACCAAATGTCATCAAATCATAGGTATAGATGGGTGATAAAAATCCCAAGTCAATGACATAAACCAGATTGTCAAGAAGATCATGGGAGAAAGCTTATCCAAACTAAGGAAAGATATAAATAACTTCACAGGTACAAGAAGAACAAGGAACACCAAATAGATAAGACCAGAAAAGAAAATCCCCACAACATATCATAGTCATGATACTAAGTATGCAGAACAAAGAAACTGTATTGGAAGCTTCAACAGAAAAAAAAGTCACATGTAAAGAAAAATTCATCAGAAAAATAACTGATTTCTCAATGAAAACTGTGAAAGCCAAAAGGGCTTGGGTCAATGCATTCCAAGTCTAGATGAAGGAGAAAGGAAAGCTTCCAATGATCTAAACAAATTATATCCAACAAATCAAACTTGAGGAAACTACAGGGCACAATATTTCAGTATAAAAAGGGGAATGAGCACAGCTAACAGATTGTAGAACACAAACACTGCTGCCAGAATCCAACAACGCAATGAACGCAATCTACATACACGTTTCAATAGGAACTTTAAATATTAACAACCTCAATTTTCCAATCAATAGAAACAGGTTAGCTGAATGAACCAAGAAACAAAGTTCATCTATCTTTTGTATATAAGAAACACATGTTAATTTTAACGATAGGAACCACGGTAGGGCAAAGGTTGGACAAATACTCCAATCAAACAGGACTCGGGAAGCAATCAGGCATTGCTCTCCTATTATCTGACAAAGATAGGCTTCAAAAGAAAACTATTTAGGAGAGATGAAACAGCAAACTTGATTCTAATCGGGGGAATAATTAGCCAAGAAGACATTGCTATCCTAATTATATATGTACCAAATGATGGTACGCTTAATTTTATTTTTACAAAAGTATTACCGATTTTAAAGACACAGACTGACTATTAGCATTCAGGCATTACGTTGGCCTGCCCCCGTCACCTGGCAAGATGCACCTAGCCACCCCCAGAATCTTACAGCAATACATGCACTTGTCACTATTCAGGCAATTATATAGTCAGTCCAGGGTCCTACATCTGTACATTATAGAAAGATAGTAAGTTCTCCCCTAGGGCCTTTAAACCAACAGAAGCTAGCAGAGTGGACCCAACGGAGCTGTGAAATAACCAGTACCCAGACACCACACTCTTCAGACTCCTTAGGCTTTATGAGGACAAATAATCTGGTCATAGAATTAGCAGATATTTTTAAATTCAATAGCTATTCAAGTAGTCAGAGTGTTATGAGGTTCTACATCAGTCATTTGTTCAGAAACTAGTAAGGAAACACTGCCTCATGCAACTAAGTTATAATTCCGTTTCTCAGAGTTGCTTGCTGTAGTTAGAGACTTTTTGTTAATAAAGTATGCAGTATTCTCTGATATCTGAGACAACACCTAAGATGGCAAGGAGAAACTGGTACCAGAGTGGTACTAACATCATGGAGTAACCAATCACTTTTTAATTGTATGTAAGGCCTATTCTACAAGATGAAAGCATACCTACACCATTATCTGGGAAAGAAGCTGTAGCTATGTGGGTTATTGCCCCTTGGGGAGAACTTATTAACTATCTTTCTATGAAATGAAAATAGTATTAAACTAACTTTTAATGACTTATTGCTATACTTAAAGATTAATACAACTCTTAATCCTCATAAGAAAAGCTTCTATTTTCAGCAGATGGTGACACACACAGGATCTTACAACTGGTCAAAGTACAGTGAATAAGAGAGACCATGGAATGCCTATCCCTAAATGAAACATATTTACTGCACCCCCTCCTCATAAGGCTCAGGAAGCGTTGCAGAAGAGGGGACAAAAAAGGACATTAGAGCCAGACATAGTGAATGAGCAGGGAAACACCATCCTCCGGGCTACAGGGCAGCTGCACATAGGAACTGATACAACTTGTAACACACAACATGCACAAGACCTGTGCAAGATCAAGCCACGCCAAATCCCACCACGCGGGTAGTGTAAAGATAAAAGTTCCCATCTTGAGCTGAGGAGCTGCTGGGAACTGATAGCTACCAGGAAAGGTCGTTGGTTTTCTTGAAGAGTGTAGACCCTGGTAGGTCAACCACACTCTTGTAGAAGACAAGACATTTGAGACTATATAGATAGCATCAATTGAACTCAATGGGCATAAAAATAAGCAAAAACAGAAAACAGACACAAAGTTGGATGGATAGAGAAGAGGGTATATATCAGGAAGGGGTTGTGGGAGAGGTAAGTGTGAAAAAAAACATTGTTTAAGTTTTCCAAAAACTAATAAAGCTTTTTTTTTTAAAAAAAGAGATGTGCAAATCAAAATACAGAAACACAAAAAGCTACGTATGAGGGTGTAAATGTTTTAATCCCAAACTCATGAAATAAAGAAAAATTGCTGTATTTTAGGACCAGCATGGTCCACAAAACAAGTTCCACATTACATAGTGAGTCTTTGTTGAAAAACAAAAACAAAAGCAACAAAACCCACAGAAACTAGAAATTCAAACCAATGTGAAGAGGCACAGCAACTTGATTCCTCCATAAACTCACAACTCATCAGCCACCTAGTGCAAAGAGACAAAATAGCAGATGAAGACGTTAAAAGATTATTAATTAAAAAAAATATCAGCAACCTTAAGGAAACCATGAACACCTGCTTTCAATATAGGACCTGAGAGGAAAGCTAAGGAAAAGGTTAGCCAAAAGGACTGAACACCCAACCAGCTTGGAAAGAAAGTTTAGCAAGAAAATCGAAACAGGAGGACGGGAACAAAAACATTAGAAAGAAAAACCTCAATGAGTCAAACAAAAAACACAGCAGAAAGCATCACCAAGAGACTAAACCAACCAGATGAGAGAATATCTGGAAAGGAGGTTGGTGCTGAGGAAGTACTGACGTAAACATTAACAAAAATAAATAAGGAAGCAGAACCACAGCATCCAATACTTCTTGAATACAACCAAATCATCAAGATCAATGGGGGGGGGGATCTGAGATAAAATCAAAAGGCATGGAAAATTCATCTAGTGAGCTTACAACAGAAGATTTCCCAAAGTGAGAGGACAGAGTGCACAGCAAATGATAGATACTTGCCAGAAAAACTTCTCAATGGCACTCTAGTCAGACAACAGCAACAACCACAAAGTCAGAGGGAAACTAGAAAGAGCTAAAACGGAAGAACACCTACTCATCTCCAAAGGCAAACACTCCAGGTTAACATCAACCCTCCAGTCAGTAATCCCAAAATCTAGGAAAGCATTCACAGGTATCCTTCAAGCTCTAAAAGGAAATAATTTCCAGTCAGTATGGCTACATTAAGCCCAGCAATCTGAAAACAAATGGAAAAAGATGGGTGTTTCAAGACAAACACAGAATAAGGCATTTCATGGTCAGGAAGCCAGCACTAGAAGAGACTTAAAGGAATGCTATACATCGAGGAAGAAAGAGAGTCTCAACACAAAATTACAGGAAGAATAAATAAAGAATAAATATGAGAAAAATACACGAATAATACTAGAAATACATCATGTCCAGCTCACAAAACTGTCATATTCCTAAAGTCAACTGGAGAGAAAGTAAAGGACAATCATCCAATCATCTATGTGAACAATCAACAAAATGAGAAGACTTAGTATATGTTTCTCAGTAATAGCTTAGGTGTGAATGCCCCTGGTTCACCAATAGAGAGATACAGATTGAGTTTAAAACTAGATTCAATTATCTTTTACCTCCAAGAAACTCACTCACTGGCAAAGATACCCACAGACTGAATCAAAGGAAGGAAACGGTTCGGAAAGTGAATGAAAGCTGGGGGAAAAAACTGATACAGCTATGCAGCTATTCTGAGCTATTCTGGAAGTAATTGAAGGATCAATTCATTAAGTAGGTATAGCAATTATTTGTGCATGTGCTAAATTCTGGGGCACCTGGTTTCATAAAGCAAACACTAAAGGACAAAAATGGTCATACAAGTTCCGGTGACAGTGAAAGAGTGTGATTCCAGGGTCAACTCATCTTTAGACAGTCCTCTAAATTAAAAGTTAATAGAGGAACTGCCAACAGGTCAAGTGGATTGTCAGGTCTACACAGAATATTCCATCCAGCCAGCAGATATGGAAGACACATTCGTCTTAGCAGCCCACCTAGCCTTCTCTGATGCAGACCACATTCTAGGCCACAAAGCAGACCTTAAAGAACACAAAGAAATTTAAAGAATTGTTTTTGCATCTTATCTGATCATAGTTGACTAAAACTAGAAGTAAAAAAAAAACTGGAAACTACACAAATACTTGAGATTAAAAAAAATAACACTCTTGAATAACTAGTGGGTCATTAAAGAAATAAAAAATGAAGAATCATACGAATCTAGAATCAAATGAAAATTAAACACAATTGCCAAAATAACCCTGAGGCATAGCTAAAGCAACCCCAAGAAGAAAGATTACAACTCTGATCTTAGATACTAAACTATCAGAGATCTCCAGCAGACAAAGCAATCACAGAACTTGAATTCTTAGAAAAACAAGAACAAGCAAAACCCAAAGCAGTATGTGACAAGAATTTAAAAAGATGAGGGCAGAAATGAATGAAAAGATGATTAAAAGAATAGTATAAAGAGTCAAGCAATGAGTTGACCTGCCAGCATTGAATCAAGATGATATAAATAACCACGAGTCCATAGTGACACCGCTGCTTCTTCACGGGTATGGAAAAGGTGTGTCCCAGAGCAACTCACCTGTGAACTGCACTGAGATATGAGGAAGCAAGCTTTGGGGACAGGGGAATACCAGGGACACCCCCAGGCCTGTGTATGTTGTGTATGAATGGGATGTATATATGTGTGTTTGTGATGTGTGTGTATCTGTGTGTATGATGTGTGCGGCATGTACATGTATGTGTGTGGTGTGTGTGTGATGTGTATGCGGTGTGCATGTATGTGTGTGATATGTGTGTAGTGTGTGTCGTGTGTGTATATGTGTGTGTTGTATGATGTGTGTGATGTGTGTGTGGTGTGTGTGGTGTGTGTGATGTGTGTGTGCACTGTGTGTATGTGTGTGGTATGTGTGTGCTGTGTGTAGTGTGTGTATATGCATATGTGATGTGTGTGTGGTATGTGTGTGTGCTGTGTGTATGTTTGTGTGTGCTGTGTTTGTGTGTGTGTATGTGTGTGATATGTGTGTGGTATGTCTGTGCTGTGTGTAGTGTGTGTGTATATGCATATGTGATGTGTGTGTGGTATGTGTGTGCTGTGTGTATGTGTGTGTTGTGTGTGTGTATGTTTGTGTGTGCTGTGTTTATTTGTGTGTGTGCTGTGTGTATGTGTGTGTGATATGTGTGTGGTATGTGTGTGCTGTGTGTGTGGTATGTGTGTATGATATGTGTGTGGCCTGTGTGTGGTATGCTTGTGTGGTATGTGTGTGTGTGTAATGAATATATAGTGTGTGTATGATGTGTGTATATGTGTGTGGTGTGTGTGTGCTGTGTGTGAATGTGTATATGATATGTATGTGGTGTGTGTGGGGGTATGCATGTGTGGTGTGTGTGTGTTACATATATGTGTGAGGTACACAGTGCCTGTGTATGTGAAGGAGAAGGAGGGAGGTGAGTAGGATCAATGGATGGGCATCACTGTTCCTATGTCAAGAACATACCGCTTAAGTAACCAAGTATGAGGTCCAATATGCAAAATGACTGTATTTCCTTGAAAAGCTCCCAAGAAAATAATTTTCCATAAAAGGAAAACTAAGGGTGAACAGACAGAAGCAATTATTAGCATTTGTTAGACATTTAGGTTGGATTTTCCATTGGAGAGGCAGTTTCCAGGAGACTAGAGCCATGGGAACAGGGCACTGCTACTCTGACCCTACCCCTTACCTCTGTAAGTAAGGAACTGACTGCTGTGCAAAGAACAACAGAAGCAAAGCACTTGAAACAGTATCTGACTGACAGGAAGGTCTGAATAAATGCTGTGTGTGTGTGTGTGTGTGTGTGTGTGTGCGCGTGTATGCACGTGTAGTGTGTATGTGTATGTGTGTGTGGTGTGTATGTGTGTGTTTGTGGTGTGTGTGTGTTGCATGTGAATGTCAGAGGACAACTTGTTTGAGGAGTTTGATTCTCTCCTTCCATCAGGCAGGGTCTGGGGATGGGTCTCTGGCTGTCAGAGCTGGCAGCGAGTAGTCTTACTCAGCCTCTCTTTGCCCCCAGCAGTGCAATGCTTATTAAAAAGAGCAACTAGCTCATCCCATCAAATTTGAGCTAAAATAACATTTGTTGGCTCAGTGGTTAAACTTCAGTAGTCAATACATGAGTGTATTTTGTGTTTAAAATACAGCCTGTAGGCAAAGATGTTCAAACTATAGATCTACAACCCACTTCACATTTTTAAGATAGAATTGTAAACTGGAAAAGTCCAGCCACGTTTCACAAGCCTGCGTAGTGGGCGATTTTGTCATTCCAGAGTCACGCATCTTCTACAGATGCCTGATCCCCTGCTGTCCTCTAGTGGTAGAGCCAGGGATAACTTCACTTATACAGTAAATGGCGCTTTTGTGTCAATCACGTTGGTCTTCATAGATTGTACAACAAAATTAAAAGTCCTTACTACCTATATTTGTACTAGCTAACATTCATTTACTAGAAATCATATTGCACATGGTCCTCTTTAAAGGAACAATCTATTTACAAAGTTTTGCTATATTTAACTCATCTCTACATTGGTCAGAAACCAAAATATTATTCATGAGCTAATAATACCCTATCAACAGTATTTATCTTAGGCTTGCTCACCTATATAATGAATGGAATTATTTACCCATCATACAGCATGTGGTAGGAATAGTCAAAAGGAGGGAAAGAAAGAGAGAAGGGAGAGGGGACAGAGGGAAGAAGGGAGGGAGAGAGGAAGGAAGGAAAGAAGGAAGGAAGGAAGGAAGGAAGGAAGGAAGGAAGGAAGGAAGGAAGGAAGGAAGGAAGGAACTAAATACATATGACCTCGAGTGTCTCCCTTTCCACAGAGACATGGGGAACAAGTGACAACAGATTTACCAATTATAGTGTAAATTACATTTTAAAAATATGCAGATATGACTTACCTCCTCCCTTAGCTCTTGTTAATACACATCTTGATAGTTAAAGCTATGTGCTATTATATCTCCTATTACATTTATAAACTATCACAAGGGCTTTTACACTACTATTTTTTAAAGGTACTGTAGTGTGTTTCACATGGAGATACCAGTGAATTTCTTAGGGTGGAGTTGTTAAATATATTTATGTATTTAAATATAAAGAGCACTGGTTTTGTATTGTACTCCACAGGCACTTGAGCACCCCGTTCTTCTATACCAGCACTTATGAAAATTGGAATTGTGTCTAAATTGACAGGTTGAAGACCACCGTGTTATTTTAATGTAGGTTTAATGTAGGGAATGCACCTACCTGCTTTCCCAGGGAAACAAGACGTGTGTATCTTCTGTTTTCATTTTTAGTTGTTAATATTTGAGATCTTCTCACACAACCAATACATCTATACTTTTCCGTGTGTCTTGTAATTGCGTTGCTGCATAGAAATTTAAATAGTTAACGATTAAATGAATGATGCTGACCTAATGCTTTATGAAGTGGTCTACTCTTTCTGATTGTGTTGACATGCTACATTTGCCATATAGCAAATTTCCACTGATTCTGATCACTTTCTCTTGCTGTATTCCCAATCTATTTTGTTACTGGCTGCTATCTATGGTAACTGTGTTCTGAACTGTTTTAACACAAGTAACTTCAAATGCATCTCTTTTCTGATACAAGAGCCAGGTTGGGCAAAGCATCCTCCATTTGTAGGCTGTGGAATCTTCCTGATGAACCCATGTGATTTCTTTTGTTTACCTTCTGTGCATGAGAAGGTGATTGGAGACCAGAAATAAGTGTTTTCCCCTATTGCTTACCACCTTGTTTTTAACTGTTTCATTGGTCTTTTTGTTTCTTTTTTCTTTCTACAATTTTTACACATAAATGCTATGCAGACTAACCATTCTCACTCCCTCTGCCTCACTACTACCCCTGCCCACCCTCCCCCCAGATCTCTTTGTCACTTTCATGTCTATTCATTTTGTCATGTGACCCTCCGCGATAACCAAGGCCATCAGTGTGACCACAGATTTGGAGTTGGCCATTGGATGCAGGATGGCTCAACAGTGGATACAAAATTGAAGACAGAGATTCTACCTCCACCAGATTCTGTCAGGTGATTTCACCTCCCCTAGATTCTGTCAGGTGATTCTATCTCCCCTGGATTCTATCTGTAGCCAATAATTCTAAGAAGTGTAGAGCCCCTTTAGCTGTTTCCCCTACCTTGCTTCCTACATTAATTGTTGATATGACCAGTTCGGGCCCTGCAGGCAATGGCAGTTGTGTGTTAGCCAGTTAGTCGTGGCCATGGTTTCATTGAGTCTAGAGGCTGTACTGAGTCCAGCCCTTCATCCTGTCTTCCGCTGCTCTTATCCTTCTGGCCCCTCTCTTCCACAGTGTTCTCTGAGCCACAGAGGGGTTGGTATCAGTGCCCTGTTTATGGCTGGGTCCACAACTCTCATTTATTGTTTGTCTCTTTTGAGCCAATATTTCTCTCTGAAGCTGAAGCCACTAATTGAGCTTGCCAGTGCTCATCCTGTCCCAGGTCCCGCACAGCTTCCAGGGTTAGAATTAGAACTGCCACACCCAACTTTTATGCAGGTGCAGGGTTCCAAAGTCAGGTCCTCACGCTTGTGCAGCAAGCACTTTACCAACTGAGCCATCTCCCCATTCTCCTCTTTTAAAACTAACTTTACAGTAAGCATGCAGAGTGATGGGCTTTATCACAGTATTTTCAAACACATTTGTTACTACACCTTGTTCTCAATCAAATGCCTCTCTCACTGCCCTCCCCCACAGCCAGTGAGTGAATTTTTAAAAAATATTTAAATCATTTTGTTGTTTTTAGTTTTTTTTGCATTTTTATTTTTAATGTATAAGTTCTTGTTCAGAAATATAAACACAACTAACATCTCATTAATCTGGGGAGTCATATTAAAAATAAATCAATACAAATTTCTTCAAACATAATTCCTTTCATTTTTTGAGATTACACTATCACATCATTTCCTGCTCCCCATTTCTCCCTCATACTCTTCCATGTACCCCTCCTTGTTCTCTTTCAAATTCATGGCCTTTTTTTCCAGTAATTGCTGTTACATGCATATACATGTATGCACAGGGGAAAACTGTTTCCCTGACTCTCATCACTGAGAGCCAAGAAGGAGGGCAAATTGCTCTCACTTCTCCTCATGCTATCAGTAGGGGCCAACATAAAACAAAGCAACTAAGGAAGACTCTACCTGCCCTATGGCCTTCGGCTTTTCCTGCTGGGCTCACTAACACAACTTTGGGATGGGCAAAATCATCAGCTGCCCTTGATCTCCAGTTTGCTGACTATGGATTTAAGGGTTCTCAGCCTCCATAATCATGTGAGCCAATTTTCTACCAACCCCAAAACAGAAAATCCTCTTGATATCTAAATCTATATATACATATTGGTTCTGCTTCTTTGAAGTCATTAATGGCCATTGACAATTACTTTCTTATAAAAACAAAGTGAAGAACTCCTGGGAGCATGAGCCTGCTGCTTACTTGTTTTGTTTTGTTTTGTTTTGTTTTGTCTTTATCGTCAGTTGGATATGATTCAGAGTCGTCTGGGAAAGGGACCATCAGTTGAGAAAGTGCATCTATCAGGTTGCTTGTAGGCAAATCTGTGGGGTATATTCTCAATATGACTGAGATGGGGAGGCCTATCCCGATGTGAGCATTGTCACTCCTGGGTTGGTAGCCCTAGCTTGCTGAATGAGCCATTGGAGAACAAGCCAGTCAGAAGCTTCCTCCACAGGCTCTGCTTCAGCTCCTGCCCTGGCTTCCCTCAAGGATGACTAGACAGTGAGGTGACAGAAGACTTTTCTCCCTGAGCTGTTTTTGATCAGTGTTTTATCACAGAAAACCAGATTGAGGCAATGATGCAGGCGAGAAGTAGGAGGGCAGTTTGAGAACAAGGAAGGGTTTGCTTTCCTGTTTTAGGTTTTCGTTTTGTTTTGTTTTACATAAGGAAAGTTAGAGCTAGTGAACTGGGCCCGTTCTCTTGTACAACAGCTATTTCTTATGAAGAAAAGTTACTTTTCCTTACTTGTAAAATGATTGCTTTGCTGTATTCTTTGGCAGCATTACAGATGGAAGGTATAGGACCTGTGACTTTCAGGGACAGAGGGCACCATTGGAGATACAGACTGGGGTTCTAAGTCCAGTTTTGTCATCTTCCAGCTACATGATTGTGGTGGTTTGAAGTAGTGACCTCTAAAGGGAGTGGCACTATTAGGAGATGAGGCCTTCTTGGAGTGGGTGTGGTCTTGCTGTTGGAAGTGTGTCAGGGTGGAGGCGGGTTTGGGGTCTCATATATGCTCAAAACACACCCAGTGTCTCCGACTATTTTTTTCTTATTGCCTGTACATGGTGTAGAACTCTCAGCTACCGCTCCAGCATCATGTCTGCCTGCACAGCACCATGTCCCCACATGCTGATTTTGGACTAAACCTCTGAAACCACAAGACACCACCTCAATTAAATGTTTTCCTGTATAAGAGTTGCCGTGGTCATGGTGTCTCTTCACAGCAATAGAAACCCTAAGACAATGATCTTACGCAAATTATTCAATTTCTCTGCCCCCGTTTCTCATCTGTAGCTTCCCATTAAGATTTCAGTGGAGATGATAGAAGTTTCTGGGACACTTTGCAGTAGTAAGCCTGCAGTGACGGTGACTCACTGTGAGGATCCTGGCTCCTGCCTACCTGAACACTCAGAACAATGGGTGGGGTCATCATGACGCATTAGTCACCAAACAGAGGAACACAGTGGTTCCTGCTGTGTTCCTGTTTAATTGCTGCCCACCCAACCAGGCATTTCCTCCAAGTTTCACTCCGCCAGCACACTATGGGAAAGGCTTCAGCAGTTCGACAGTTTTGAACACCTTTCCACAGGCGGGGTGTGAATTCATTTCTTCCAGTGGAAGATGTATTATTTGCTGAAAATCCAAAAGGGGAGAGAAGGAGGGAAAAAGCCATTCAGAGGCAGCTGGAGAGGGGGTGTGCATGGCAGGTGTCCTTGGCAGAAGACTCATGGATGCTTTTGTAGGTACAACTGGGCATTGCCTAAAGAAACACATATTTTGCTACTGCTCATCCCAGCAGCTTGAGCCCACCCTGGTAGCCTGGATTTCTGTGTGCAACTTGGGTAGTCTTTCCCAGAGCAGCTTCCCTGGCTTTATTCTTAGAGGTTTTCTAATATTTTATGCAAACTTAAAATTCCATGATTAAATCCTTCCTGTTTAAAATGGCTAGACACGTCTGTATTTTGGGCACATCCCAATAGAAATGTCCTCCCCCATTCATTTATTGAAGACCGAATAGCGGCTGCCCCCGAAAGGACTGCATTTAGAGACAAGGTCTTCCCTAACGGGCAGCTGCTGGTACCTTCACACAGTCTTTTCTCCGTATTCACACTTCCTGGAACCATGGCGCCTCTTCCTTTTCTTATACGGTGCCCAGTCTTATAAAACCAGTATCTCTGCTGTGACTAATTTAAATTTAATCACATATTAAATGCTAAATCTTTCAGTACTATCACTTCGGGGAAACTCCAATTGGTTCATAATAGTATTTAAATATTTTCGTATGAAGAGATGCAAATCATTGCTAGGGCTCGTCCATTGTTTATTATTGCTATTACCTGCATTATACCGGGCAAGCTGTCTGTCATTTCCGGTTTTATTCTGACGATTGGCGATTTCCTCCTTGTCTGTGGCCCTTACAGGTCTCTGCTTGGAAATCATAACCTCACAGAATGGAAAAGTAAGAACATCACCAACTCCAATAAAAACACTGAATTACTTGCTGTTATTAAAATGCACATATTAAGCTCAGACATTAACTATATAAAATAATATATTAGAATTAGAATCTATGCAGAGATATAGATGACTAGATGCTAATTACTTTAAGATATGTTTTTGCAATATGGGATGCAACAATTCATTAGAAATGACTTACAGTTCTTATAGACAAGGTGCGTCCCTGATAAAGTGGCAAATAATATATAAAATATCGTTATACATAGAGAGTTTGCATGAAACTCAACTTTATTTCATGTACTTATGGGTACAGTTCCTATGAGAAATAAAGCATTTTTCTTGGAAAAAATAAATGTTAAGATGAAAAAATGAGGGCAGGCCCTAATTCAGTCTGACTGGAGGCCTCACGAGAAGAGGCACTTTGGACACTCGGAGACACTGGAATGGAGGCTAGGAGGTCACAGTGTGTATGTCCCAGGGAGGCTGCAGAAGAACCCAACCTTGCCAATACCTTGACCATAAATAGTTTAGCTTTCAGACATATAAGAAAATTGCAATGGCAATTGTGTCTAAACACCACTGTTGTGGTGGAACTACATATCCTCTAATTGTCCCCTATCTTGGGCTGGGGTCGGGGTATGGTGGGCAGTTCTTGAAGGTTCCACCTATTTGCAAGTCACTTAAAAGGGTCCTATAAAATCCTTCGTGTGCAGAAGTTGTGGGTCTACAGCACTATGAGGAAATCCATCCTGAAAGATCTGGGGAGGTGGCTCAGAGAAGAGGGCAGTTGCTGCATCGTTGTGAGGACTACAGTTGCAAACCCTCGAACCCAGGTACACAAGCTGCATGGAGGTGGTGGCCCACCTGCAATTGTAGGCCTCCAGAGGTGGAGATGGAACCCTCAGGGCAAGTTATTAGATTACCCAACCAGCTAGCCCAGCTTCACCAAGAAAGCTTAGGCATGTAAAATAGAAGTCAAAGACAGCATGTGCAGTACACACACGTGTATCAGCAGACATGCAAGCACACATGCACATCAGAGACATACATGTTCTCTCTCTCTCTGTCTTTCTCTCTCTCCCCCTCTCTCTATCTTTCCTGACCTAGATGAGGGCTGGAGTTTTAATACACCCCAAGGAAAGGGGCACAGGGTCCACTTTGTACAGAGGCAGTGGATCTATCTAACTGTAAGGACTATTGTGCACATATCCACCTCCAGTCAGCCAGGCCCGCAGCTCCTTCCTGGGGCTACTTTGTGGGGTTTATTGCTTGCAACGCACAGCTACTCAGGCAGGGATGTGACAACTTTATCCAATTCTGTACTCAGTTTTCAGAGAGATAAAAACATAAAATAAAAAACAGAGCATGAGTGCTGCTGGAAAGGGAATAGAAAGGAGAGCTCTTGAGCAGTTTGAGAAAGAACTCTTGGGGTCCCTCCCTGAATCACAGGAGGATGATAGTGGACATGTGCTGCTGACACAGGAAGTGGTTTAACATTCTAACCAGGAACAATCGTATTGAAGGTCGTCAACACTTGCTCCAAGCTTACTCCACCCCAAGTGTGGGTATGTATCAGAACAGATTCTGTGGCACACCGGCTTCTGTGGTATCAGGTCAGAGCTCACAGCTCTTGCTTGCATCTGCAGAATGATGCTTATGGAGGCAAGAACTATCCTCTCTTCCAGGTGAGGAAATCATGTTCTAATAGGTAGCTTTCACAGAGGCCAATCAGTGGAAACGTCGCTGACTGGATTCCAACCCAGCCCTCAGGCAAAGCCACACATGAGCCATGAAATCCAAAAATGTGACCATAAACAACACATCTGACTCTTTTGTTATATGACCTCTAGAACTTTGAAGTGCTCTCTGAATTCAACATCTGAGAATGCCTGAATCTGCCAACTCTATTGAATTAGTAGAAACATCACTCCCAATGTGCACCTGTGCCACACAGAACCACTGCACCCCGAGTACACCTTTATATCCCAAGTACCTTAATATACTATTTGCTCCATCCTCTGGCAATAACAAAAAGTGACAGGGAGTTTTTACTATTCCCAGAAAATTGGAGGAATTTAATTTGTATAAAGAAACTGGGTAGCAGGTCTGCTTTTTTCTTTCTTGGGTATTTAAAAGATTTTCTTAAGTGGTGTTTTTACGCTGAGATAATGTTGTACTACATATTCAGTCATATGATTCACTGGAAGACTGCAGCTGGATTCCGTCTTGATTAGATAAGACACTGAAACGGCAGCTCACCCAAAGGGAAGAAAGTACGGGCTTTAAGCAGAGATAGCCAATGACGCTCACAAAAAGCTTTGATTGGCTTTTATACTAATGAGGGAAGGCAGATTATCTTTATTCTGTTACTCAAGAAAACCTGGCAGTGATTTTGGTTTACAATAAGTATTTGCTTAGTTTCTCTTCATCTGACCGATTCTCAGGCCTGGCATTTGCCCACAAGCAGACTGTCCACGCCGACATAAGCTGAATGACTCCCACGAGCAACCTCATTTTCAATGGATGCCGGCATCTGAGCACTGGCGTGCAATTCACACCTCTGTGTGACAAATGCAGGTCGTTTACAAGCCGTGCATCATCTTCTCTCAGATCGGAGCTTCTCTCCGCCCACTTCTAAATATATTTCAGCAAAAGGGCATATGAGTCACCGAATTTCATTTTTCACATTGGGGTTTGCACAGGAGATAATTAACCAGGAGGAGAGACAGTGTTTCTCTTGCTGTTGAATGTTCTCCACAGAGACACAGGCAAAGCCAGCCTTGCCGTAAGCAGGAAGCACAGCACAGTAAGCAAGTGACAGGGACACATTCACTGTGTCCTTTGAAAAAGAGAGGAAAAAAAAAGCCAACTTCAATACTCTGTTTTCTTAGAAAAAAATGTCAGGCAGAATTGTTATGTTAATGAACCACAAACAGCACAGATCTAGTTGGCCTGCTGATGGTGTAGGAAGATTTAAACAAACCCACTCGGCTTTACAACATTTGCTTTCATTGTCCAAACACACGAGAAGCATAGACACATAGACAGATGAACAGACAGACACACACACACACACACAGAGAGAGAGAGAGAGAGAGAGAGAGAGAAGAGAGAATGATAAAGCATTTTTTTCTTATATTTTTTTCAAACCCAACCACTCGTCCACAGGATATCATGCCTTGTCTTTGCATGAATATATTCAATCAATTTCCCGTTCCCTGGCTGCAAAAGAGAAAGAAAACCCAGGGCTAACTGCTGTTCCCAAAGTCTCTCATGCCACTGTCACTGTACAAACACGAACCCAATCCTTGTGGCCTGCCACCTGTGCTGCTGACGAGATCACCCAGTGTCCTGTGCTCCAAGTCCTCGAAGGCTCTGACTTTTCATTTACTAGGCATACTCGAAACAGACATATGTTCTTGTTTTCCCCAGGTGGGTGGCGGCAGGGATGAAAGTTCCTTGGGGCTCTGACATACTAATCCAGGGCCTGCCACCGTCTGGGCTCATGGGACAGTCACCACTAAATAAAAACACTACGGAAAAAAAGGCAGTTGATGTGTTTCTGTTGGCTTCATATCTGCTTCACTGAACCTCAGATTCTCCGAACATCACAGACTGGTGATAAAGAAGGACAGAGCACCGCCGCCACATTTAACACTTGTACATTTTATTTAGTTAAATCAGCCATTGTACAACATTGCAGCTATGTATTGTTAGTGTTGTATTGTTTTCCATTAACTAATACATGCCCTCATAGATATATTCAATTAGTGTTATCACCATGGGAACAAGATGCTGATTCATCAACTGAAAATTCACTTCTTCTCACAGTATTCAAGTTTTTTTTTTTTGATAACACAGCAAAAAAAAATCAGAATCGAAAAAAGGTGAGTAACCATTATGTTGCTACACAGACATCATCTGCACTGCAAATAACACAACAGAAAGGCTTGTCATGAGCTCCGGTGAAGGTCTGACAAGATGGCCAGGGCATCTCTCAAAAAGGGCTGCCACCTGCTTCTTCTCTTGTTCTGGATGCCAATGAATACTTTGTTTCTACTCAATCCCCCCCGGAAAGTGCTAGTGTTGAGGGCTCGGGAGATTAGGCTGATGGGAAACCTCTCTCCCAAGCAAATTCCTTTCTTGGCAATGTTACTTTAAAAGATGAAGTGCCGTTGTTTGTCCTGTTTGTGTTTGACATTCCGAGCAATGAGTCAGTTCTGCACACAGGAAAAGGCCAGATAGGATTGGAAAAAGTTCAATCTCAGGAAAGTACACTGTTTCCTTTCTTTCTTTCTTTCTTTTTTTAAATTTCATCTTCATTGAATATACTTTTCTTTAACAAATAACTGATTCAAAACGTATACTGTTTATATGAATATATTTGTGAATATATATATTTATATGTTAAAATGCTACACAACTTCAACCACTAAAGGGATTAGACGTGGGGCATGGGGATCACTCAGACTGTCATTGTCGCTTCTCTGAAACAAACAGAAAGTTACACAACTGCACTTCAGTTTCCAAGGGTTTCAAATAAATAAATCAAATAAAAAAGAATTAATCAAAACCAAAACCAAATTTTCCAAGGATTTCTCAATCTTGTCTGCAAGCTGAAAAGCAGACGTAGCTAGAAAGTGAAAGCCCAGGGTGAAAACCATTAATATGATAAGAAGGGCTTTTGTGTGTGTGTGTGTGTGTGTGTGTGTGTGTGTGTGTGTTTAATTCCACATGCAGGTACTAGAAAAGAGATACATCTGGAGGTGGGGTGAAAAAGAAAAGAAAAAGAAACCACTCCAACATGGTGACAGCATTTAACGTTTTCTGTGGTGCGTACATCTTGTTTCCAATGAATTATCTACAGTGCAGTGGCCAGAAGGAAGTACCACCGGTAAGACAGCATGGTTTGCTAAAGCAGCAATGAACACTGGAAAACTACAGTAGTTATAGCTTTGAAAATACCCTGCCAACGTGTCCAAAATCGAAAACACCTGAAAGTGCCAGAACACCACCAGCTTCTAGCACCAGAATACCTCATCGTTTCCATCCGCGTGTCTGTGCCCTCTTCGTCCCCTCCCTCAGGGTGGCAGTTGGAGAGCCATCAGCCATGGCTGACCAGTACTAGAGACAGCTCCTTGGGATCATTCTCCAAGATTATGACCCTGTCTTTCGGAGCAATGGCTACTCTGGAAGTGCTAAGGACGTGTCTAGGTCTGAAGTGTTCCCTCTGGAGAACTGCATTACCCTTCGACTGTGTTAGCGCTACCTTAACGAACCGTGGTTCGGCAATCCCGAGAGGCTTTTAGTCCGTGATGCCCAGTGTAATTATGACAGGCAGTGGTTTCAGTTTTACTGTTGTTCATCTGAGAATTTCAGCTATGTACATTATACATGGATATCCTCGGGTGGATCCCCCTCTGTCGCTTGAAGAAGTCTGCAGGTGAAGTTCTTCTGGTTAGTGGATTTTCATGGAGCTGGGGCAGAAGCAAAGAACAAGGGAGGCGCCAGTTCCCAGGTTAGCACGGATGCTCAAAAGAGTGGATACGGCATCCAGAATGAAGGATGCTATCTTTGGTCACAAATTAGCTTAATAGTTAGAGAGGGGATGGGAGAAGGAAGCAAAAGAAAATGCCGTGTATTTGCCGAGACTGGAAATGTCACGGGATCCCAGGAATTAATTAGGTCACTTAGGTTACTTCAGTGAGGAAATGGGAAGTTGCATATCGAGTAGGTGTGTGGTTTCTGCTGAGAACTGGGCAGCTCCTCATTTGGCCTCTTGCGTTGTGTTCTCCTTGCAGAAATGCCGAAGGAGTTGCTGGAGATCTCTCTGGAGGTCGTCTTGGTCTAGGGCTCCGGGGACATCCTCCAGGTGCTCCAGGCTGATGCGTTTCCCCTGCTGGTCCTTCACCACAGCCCTCTTCTGTGTACTGGCTTTATTCATTGTTGTCCTACAGGGAGCAGATGAGAGAATCAGACCCCTTCCCTGGCCTCCCGTGTACTTCTTGCCTTAGCCTCGCATCTATTGCTATTAGCTTAGTGACAGCAGGTCATTAAGACAGGTGTGCTTCTCACATGTGTCGTGAGTGAGACTCTCCTATCAGAAATGACTCATGAAGCTTTAAAAAGTGTGTTTTAGAAAAGACATATTGATTTTTAATTTTTTTTTTTTTTTTTTGCAATTACTTCAAATAAAAGACAGTATGCCTTCGTTACATTTTCTCAAAGAGAAACCAGGCCATGATCCAGATTTTGGTCAAGAATCCAAAATATCCTTGTTGTTTAATCTGAAGAAATGATTCCAAAAGCACCATTGACAAGCTCAGAAAATCATTTAAAATTCATTTAACCTTGTCCAAATTTTGTTTTACTAGAACTTTTCTATGAGGTTTAGTTCTTTAAAAATGGAAATATTCTACCAGTCTTTGAAACAGGGGGTACCAACAAGAAGGCTTCTGACAGTTCTTTGAGAGTCAGCAAGAAAAGGCAGGGAGCTGGAAATGACTCCCAAGGCATCCTCAAGATCTTCACGTGTCTTATTCTCAGCATGCCACCATGCCAGGCAGCAGGCTGCTTCCTTCCCTGCCTCCTCACCCCTGGGGCGCCTGGAGAAAAGACGCTGTCACTTGCTATTTTATTTCATACTCTTATTTTCTTAGAGTCCCCATTTGAAAATAATATTGCAATTTGTTCTTTCTCTATTCTTCTCACTGACTACTTTTGAGAATAATGCTTCGTTGTGCAAATATGTGTTGAATATATTTTATGTAGTATCTATACTTATAACAAATAAGAAAAACTGACCTTAGAGGATTTAAATGGCATCCCACATTAATTTTTTTTTAAAACATTAGCTAACGGTCCAAGATTCTTGAGTCTAAGTCCATAATCAGGAAGCCACAGATCTTCAAATCCAAAACCATGTAGAATAACAGGGCATTTTTCTTATGAATCCCCAGTGTTTTGAAGCTAAAAGTTCGAATCATGGTAGTTCTAAACTTATGCTAATTTCTAAAAATTTACTTCTGCCAAAGTAATTCCAACTTTCCTTTGGACACCTCTTTCTATGAGTCTCTCACTTTCTTAGATATTACATAAATTATACTTTCATTTGATGATGTATCTAAATTTGTTCCTCTTGATGGAATGGTCAAATTCTATCGCTGTGGCTTCAATCAATTTGTATATTTCTAGCTCATTTCTGCTCATTCACTCCACAAAAGGCAAATATCTGTCTCTTTCTGTCAGGGATTTGGAGAGGGTTCCATAGTTCTGGTGTCAGTGAGCAGACCTACAGCCTGGGACTTTTTAAAAAGTTTTCTGCAGATGTGAGCAGATGTTTCCGCATAGGCATATATACAATAAAATGACTTCAATAACATATGTACTCAAGTACAAGTTGTCCCTCACTGTCTGCATCTTTGTGCCCACTACTGCAAGGAGACAAGGAGTCAACTGCCCTCTAAATCTATTCCAGTTCAAAGATCCTGGGATGCCAAGGTTTTTGCAGAGGCTGTCTAGTTTCATCCGAATGATTGGGCAAAAGAGTTCAACATTCAGAATGGAAGAAGCATTTTATCTTCAATTCATTTGGCATTTGAAAGCTCTAGGCAACCAATTACGTTCTTTCCAATTCATAGCTGCTACTGTCTCTCACATTTGAGCAGAAGGCGGGACTGTGACAGGACCTTTAATTTTGTTCTTTTAATTATCGTGTTCCAGAAACCTAAAATAGCCTCGTGGAGTACTATAAAGGACAGTCTCTCTCCCATTTTCAATGAGATGAGAAGCACAACAATAACTTGGGTTCCCATTGCATCTCCCACTGAGAAGCTGGGAGGGCTGGGGGAGAACCGATGCTGACAGTGGCGCTAAGGGACCAAAGACGTGAGAGAGCAACCACGGAGGCGATGCCTGGTTCAGACAGCAGGTCCGCAGTGGAGCAGGCAGCTCAGCAACACACGCGGGGAAGGCTGCTTACTCCTTGTGCATGCTCTTACGGAATCAGCTTTTGGCAACACTGTACATTCAGGACCTCGAACATCAAACTTGGGCTCCTGTTTCTTGCCACACACACATGAAGCATCATGGGACTTGCTAACAGTGAAAAGCAGCTACTACCCAAAGCCAGCATAGAGGAAGACTGAGCTGGATAGAGTTAGTTGCCAAGTTAATCAAACAGTGTGCCATTGATTAGACTTCTCTTTATCCGGTCTCCAAATCTGACAACACAGTGGTATTTCCCACCAGCTTAGCTCCAACTGTATTAGCAGTTTGCTTAAACCCAGAAAGTCAAGTTGTATAAACAAATGGCTCACCACCGCTGTGTCTCAGTATTAATTTGTAAGTACCAGTGGGCATGCTAGGAGGAACACACTGACACACCCACGCCTGACCCGTGCATTCTCATTCAGGGCAGTCGGCAGCCCAGAAGGGCTCTACCTTTCCTTTCTAGCATTAGAAACTATCTGTATCATGTTAGTTGACAAAGCATCACCCCATGCTAACCCAAACCTCTTAATTACTGATCCATCCTCCTTCAGGATTTCGTTCTCTACTAAACTGGGGAAATGGACTTTCATGTGGCTACCTGTGTAACCCAACGCCTGAGGTAAAAAAGAGAGAAGACAAGACTTGACTCAGACCACGGACGTTTAAGTAAACCAGTCTACTGCTTTACTAATTAGCCTACTGCTTCACTAATTAGTCTACTGCTTTACTAACTCTGGTGGCACAGAGAGAGGTATCTGATGGGGCAAGTAACAACTCCTCCAAACTCATATGGGTATTGAGTTTTATTTAACACATCCTAAAAATTCCATTTGTGTCACAGACATTTTTACACTCCTTGTCAAAAGCTTGTAACTTATATCTACACTGACTGACTCTAAATTTTCTCCTTGTTTGGCCCCCTTCCTTCTGACTGTGGAGACTTGAATGATAAACAAGATGATCAAAGACAAAACCAGAAGTAGGAAACCCAGGCAATTCACCTTGTGGACATCCAAGAAGTCAAATGCTCAGGACCAAAAGTATTTAAAGAAAGTTCACTTTTAATATGAAAATACATTAAGGTGCTACTTAAATATAGTTGTTAATACTATTATGGTTGTTCTAGTAGCTAGGGCTCAAACGCAGTGCTTTGTGCGGGCTACACAGCCACCCTAAAATGCAGCTGGATCCCCCAGGTCTACCGTGAGTAAGTACAGTGGAGGGCACAGATTATAGCATTTAACTTTAAGAATTTAAGATAATTCTGCAACTATTATAATTTTATCTATTTATTTATTTAACAAAGAAGTCCAGACTGACCTGAACTCATCTTGTGGCATAAGTTAACTTTGAACGTATGGCATCCTGCCTTCGCCACTGCAGTGCCAGTGTTTCCAGGCTAAGCCGCCACACCTGCCTTTATAATTTTAACAGGTATAGAAAATCATGCCCCAACTCTGGAGAGTCGGATTCTGCCCCAGCAGGAATGAATCTTAGCAACCTGCATTTTAAAGAGGCCCCATTGGTGACAGGAATGAACGCCTCTGGGCTGAGGAAATACCACTTCACCACACAAATTGTTCAAGAAGGAAATCTGGTCTCTGGGATTATCCTAACACTTCCCATGAATCTGGGCATGAAATGGCACAGTGACAAATGCTTTTCTTTCCAGACACAAAGCAACCATAAAATGCACATCAAAAGAGAACAAACACAAAATGAGACAACGCTTCTGTACCTCTTCAAAGTCATCTTTGGCTGAAGGAAGGTCAGTGGCTAAGCTAGAGTCCCCCAGGCTTTTCTCCATCCTTTCTCCGTGTACCACTGTTGTTTTAACAACTTTGCTCACTCTACGGCCTTCTACTGGTTCGGCCTGAAACTGTGAGGTACTGGACAGAATGCTGGGTTCAGCCAAGGTCATCTAATGAATGAAGGACACACAACAGACAATTCCCAATGGCCAAAATGGAACAAGCAATGACATTTCTGTGAAATAAAATGGTTGTAATACTGGCCTTCTTACAAAATAAAAACAGTAATTAGGAACAAATCTTATCAATCGGTCTCTTTAAGGATATATCACCACTGCGCTGAACCAGTTAATGGGCCATTTGAATCAAGTCTTACCAACCACATTTCTTAAAGGCTGACAATTGCGATGTGGCTTGGCAACCTAAGCTTGGTTCTCTTTCCCACAATTAACTTATTTCTTTGCAACATGAAAATAAAGTCAACCCCTGAAGGGAGAGCTTGAAAATCTATAAGAAATCAATGTAGATTACTAGACAGCTTCGCGTCTATAATCATATGATTTTGAAGATGTAAGTAAAACAGAACCGTAAGAATTTCAAGTTCTGTGTCAAAGAGATCCAGTGTACGGGGAAAGCGATGAAGTGATAAATCAGAGTCACAGATCATAATTTTTTTCAGATTATGATTTTAATGACCCTGAGATGCAAAAACTTGAGCATCAAACACACATTTAAAGTGACCCTCGGAAGGCTGGTGTGCCAATGGGGACCAAGAGCTGCAGTACATTTGGACACTGTTTCTTCATGACACATGCCTGGCCAGAAAATAGATTTAATTCTCTTAAAATCTGACCTCGGATTTCTACCGTAATCAACTATGAATGAAATACAACATAGGAATGAAAAGAACCAAACAAAGACAATGGATATGATGACCACACCAGATCAGATTCGATGGGGACTGACATGCTTTGGCCTGTGTTTTGGCTTTCGCTACAGAACGAGCTCTGCAGAGCTGGCTGCCCTCACCTCTGACTGCTGGGTGTCACTCTTCAATACCACACGCTTTATGACTTTGGAATAACTGTCCCCATCCTCAATGGTGACTGGCTCCTGTGGCGTTCCCTGCATTGTGATCTCCTCTTTCTCCATGCCATCAGAGGACACGTACCGCCTAATGATTTTCCGGGTAACCTGAAACACATTCCATGTGTCTATCTCACGTTTGAGTTATGGTACCACACTAGTCCTGGCATTTACGTAGGACGTATAAAAACAGCCCCGTATCGAGCCACGGGCCAGTACCTTCTTCACCACGGTGTGTCCATTCTCATCAACATATTCTTCTTCTGTGACAGTTTCTGGGGGTATGTCAGGCATATCATCTCCCTAAAGAATAGGAGAAAAAAATGTTAATTGTCTAGCCCGGTCCTGGGGAGCTACATCCAAGTGTTTTTGATGTGAGGAATGTTAGAAAGCCAGAGGTCGTGTAGCGAAGTATTGCTGAGATGCAAAATCCTGTCAGTTTGATTAATTAAAAAAAAAAAGCGGGTAGATTAAAAAAAAAAAACATGCTCAAGAAAATCTCACCAAAGTTAGATAAAACTTAATCAAACAGCAAAAATGAATAAGCAAGAAGAGAGGCAGGTGGATCTAGAAGCCAATCCTTCTTCTGCATGTTGGCTCGTGGAGAAGGGCTGCAAACACCCTTGGTTCTGCATTCCCTCACAAACGAGACAGGAAGACGGGAGCGACCAGCCACACATGCACAACCTACAGAGCATGCTCAGTCTCTGCTGTTCCAGATCTCTCTTAGTGAAGGACAGAACTGTCCGGACGTGCAGCAACTTAATAGTGGGTACCTGGATAATTACTCTCCGGCGGACAACCCTGGTAGTTACCATGGCCTCCTCATCAGAGCTAGCCTCCAGCTCCCCTAATTCCTCTGTTAGCTCCTGGTGGAAGCATGTAAGAATCATTGTTTGGGGTTTTATTTTTTAATTAAAAAATACTTAATAAAATTTTTATTTTATTTGGCCTTTTGGGACAGGGTTTCTCTATATAAAACCCCTCACTATCCTAGAACTCATTTTTCTTTTCTTTCTTTCTTTTTTCCTATTTATTTATTTTTGTTTTTTCAAGACAAGGTTTCTCTTTGTAGCTTTGGAGCTTGTCCTGGAACTCTCTCTGTAGACCAGGTTGGCCTCGAACTCACAGAGATCCAAGTGCTGGGATTAAAGGCATGTGCCACCACCACCCAGATTCAAAAGTAATTTTTAAGATAGGGTCTCACTTGATGGACCACCCTGACTTGAACTTGCAATCGTTTTGTCCCAAGCTTGTGAGTGCTGGGTTTACAGATGTGCGCCACTACACCTGGCTGCATCACCTTGTTTAATTCCCTATTGGGTGTCTTTACTGCTGGTTGCTTTATTTAGCTATATCATATTCTGAAATTTTATGAGGGGAGATGTTGGTTGAAAATCATCAGGAGAAAAAAAATAACTGTGTGGTGATCTCAAGCCTCAACACGTATACAGTCTTACTGTTTTCAGAATCACAATGAAATTCTGCAATCTGAGAGAAACTGGAGAAGCTACCAGTCAAAACTGGTCCCAAGGAGACACCCTTTCCCACATGAGTCCTGTACTTAAAACGGTTAATAAAAGTTAGGTGAAAATACAGGACTAAGTAGCACACTAAATACTGTGACCCAGGGACCGGCCTTGACTGGACAAGGGACTCTAGTCCCACACAGGGGGCAGCTCCTATTGGCAACAGAGCTTTCTCCAGTAAGTCAAATTTCCTGTAGCTATTGGTTAATAGGACATTTTCCTGGCATCAAAAATTGTAGGCTTTGAATAATATTAGACTCATTTTTCAGAGAAGCTGAGAGAATACTCTCATTTATGAGCCTGATCAAAAGCCAGACATGAGGCTAGCGACATAATTTTAGACCAGAAAATATGCCTTAGGCGTCCTAATCAGAGTCAGTTTTTCCTAAGGGAACATGATTTCCTTCCTTCTTTCCCTTCCCCTACCTCCCCTTCTCCTCCTCACTTCTTCCCTTCCAAATTTTTTTTGACAAAATCAAGCAATGTTGTATCCCACACAGGTTCTAAACTTATGATCCTCCTGCATCAGCCTTCAGGGTACTGGGCTGACAGGAATGACCACCACACTCAGCTTGGCATGACATTTTTTTTAAGGGAAAGAATACATTCAGTTGACTTAATGTCTCAAAATACCCAAGATATAACTCTGCAATCTTCTTTTCTAAAGAAAAAGATATAAATTAAAAACCAAATTATATAGTAAATACAATCAGGAACCTACTGCTAGAAATATGGTCAGCAGGAAGAGTAACTGAAATTACATGTTCTGGTTAGTGTCGGAAGAAGTTAGGGGTTCACAAATGAAGCAGATGAGGGACAACTAGAAATTCATTGAGCTAAGAAGAGGCTGTGAAAACCCTAGGAGGCACAGTGGCTTGTCCCAATACATGTCTGCACAATCCAGATGGTAGGATTTTTCGGATAACCTTCAAGCCCACGTTGCCCACGACTTTTTCCATTGAACTCTGGTAACTTTTTAGCCTGACAGATATACAAACTTTTTCTAGTATTCAGTCAGGCCAAGAGCTTGAGATGGTAGCTTTGTGCAAAGACAAATGTGGAATAAAACTTCCCTGGCTGAATGAGCACATTCTTTAAGATGCCTGTGCCCGTGCACCCAGATCTCACCTTACTGTAGGTGTGGTTTTCGATGAATCCTGATCTCAGAGGTCACCCTCTGAGTGAACTCTTTTTGATAACTACAAAAGACACACTATAATGTGCTCTCACGCCACAGGCAAGAATTTGGACAATAAAAGATATCAACACGCCGGGCGGTGGTGGCGCACGCCTTTAATCCCAGCACTCGGGAGGCAGAGGCAGGCGGATCTCTGGGAGTTCGAGGCCAGCCTGGTCTACAAGAGCTAGTTCCAGGACAGGCTCCAAAGCTACAGAGAAACCCTGTCTCGAAAAACTAAAAAAAAAAAAAAAAAGATATCAACACGCTTAGGCATGATGTTATTCTTCTAGGTTATTCCTAAAACAAACCTGAGGAATCTTAATTTGAAAACTGCACTGGTAAGATGGCTCATTTGGCACAGGCTCTTCTGTGGAGACCTGAGGAACTGGGTCTCCACACTCCACAAGGGAGCAGGAAAGGACCAGGTTCAACTTCCATACTTGTACTGTGGTGTGTAAAATGTGTACACACACATACATGCACACACAAACACACATATGCACAAACTCAACCCTCACACATTCAAAAAAATTTAAAAGAAAGCTATACTTTTAGCATTGAGGAAAGTTTGGGGGCTAGCCCACCCAGGTGTGGCAGTGAGAGCTCTGATCTCTAGATAATGCACACATCCTGAGGGCCCAGCATCACACTGGCAGACTTTCGGTAGATTTGCCCATCAACATCATCACACAAAACCCTACTAGTTTTTCAACACCATGGTATATTGGTGGTTACTACAGTTCATTTTTCTTAGCAGGATTTGCCACGATGAAATCTGGGCCTGCAGTTCAACATCTAACACTGGGATTGTGTACTATTTCCCCTAGATTGACAAGTTCACAGACAGTCAAAGCTTAAGCATTTCCCGTGTCCCAGTTTAACTTATCTGACAAATCTTTTTATATTTATATAAAAAAAAATTAAAGAACCATCAATAGAAACGGAGAGTTCATAGCTTTGGCACAGGTGAGGAAGGACACATGGAGGAAGGGAAGCCTGACCTTTTGAAAAGCCGCATCACCGTCGAGCCTTTCCAAGACCTGGGGCTGGTCGTCTGTTGACTCGACTATCACCAGGCTCGTTTTCCTTGGAGACCTCTCCTCTCTGGGCTCAGGAGCCTCCTCGGGTTCTTGCACAATAGGAGAACCACGCTCGCTAGTCACCAGGGTCTGGAGACAAGACTTTGCGTCCTCAGGAGGGGTCCTGGTATCCTCAGGAGGGGTCCTGGCATCCTCAGGAGGGGTCCTGGCATCCTCAGGAGGGGTCCTGATGTCCTCAGGAGTCTTACAGAGAGAGCCAGAAACCTCTGTGGCCTTTTGAGTCTCTGCTCCTTCTGACCCTGATGTTGTCACACTGAAAGAGAAAAGTCAACTTGCCACTCAGGCACACTGGAAGGGAAAATGAAATTCCTCTTCGTGATAGCTAAGACGGTATGTCCTCAAGGATGCTCGCACACGGAGATGCCCATATGTGATAAGTATGAAAAACAATTGAGTTTCACAGAACAAATATTTATAGATAATGCTTTTGAAGAAAGCAAGAAAATTAGCAGAATGAAATAAACCCGTGTTAATGTAGTTAGTATAATTACAAACATAAGGGAGCATAATTGTATATCTATTATTTGATGGAAGGACCTGTTGACACTGACTTTCTGGTAGCCTCTCCAAACCTCAGTTTATAAACGAGAACATATTGCCCTTTTCTGCTCCTTACTTTGTATCCAGCACCCTTCTGTCCTGAAAACAAATGACCGAGCACCTCTCTGGCAGTCCTGGACTTCCCACATTTTCCTCCCCCAGCCTTCTTTCCTGTACCTTTTCTGCAGGTTGCCCCTTGGACCCTATAGGCAGGTGAAGGAGGAAGGGACCTGAGAGGAAGAAAGCATTTTGTATCTATGCTCATGTTCCAGTGACAAGAGACCAAGACTCACTGTCAACGGAAGTGCTGGGCTGTGAGCTCTTGATACACTAAGGTTTTCTCCTCAGCCGTTCTCTCCTGGACAGCCAGTGTCCCAGGCAGCTCTCTCCTTTACCTGGTAAAGTTCTGAGCTAAACAACTCTCCAGGGCTTCTTTCAGGCAAGCAATGCCTCCCTATCCTTACTCTAACTCTGCCCGGGCTCGAACTAACGGTACTACATTCTGTTTGCATGCTTTATACTGTGCTGATGACTTTATATTCAGATGCTGCGCAGCTCTGCTGAAGCACTCATGGGCTGTCTTTCCTACACCGTCACTCTTCAAACTCCCAGGCAGCCATGGCACCATGTGGAAGCATTCTAATAAGATACAAAAATCCTACAAGACTGTAGTGATTGAGGTCTGCAAGGAGCATTCTGTGAAGGTGACTCACGGGCTTATCCCTGGCCTCCGACCCTGTTAAATAAGTAACCTGTATATAATTTTCATGATCTTTAGATGTGGATATGGAAACTTGGAGCACTGAGGATTGCTCAAGGTCACAAACTAGAATCTGGCTCAGGTAGGACGGTGCCACCACACAACACCATCACAATTGTGTATCTTGACTGTTTCACTTTTTCTACAGCACAGCTTATAGTGACAGGTGAGTCACTGTGAGACTGGAACTTCCCTGTGTGTAGAACCATCCTTGCTCCCTGTCATGGCAGCTTTTCTTTGGAAATGCATTTAACAGACTTCTGAAACTCACTAGCATTCCTGCTGGTCTTGTATTTTCCCTGAGAAATCTTGTTGAACTGGTTCCTGGTGCATTTGGGGAGAGAGCACCGCTGCTGGGCTGTCCCCCTCAGTTTTGGGGATGCAATCCTGAAATGTGGAATAACCAACAGAAATGTCTTCTTCGGAGACCATAGGTGGGTGGTCGCTGGACTCGCTTTCCTTGGAAGTCGCTTGCTCCTCTTTCTGCTTGTGCCGGGCTGCACAGAGCTCCTCTTGAAGTACGGAAAACCCTGTAGGGAAGAATAAGTGAAAATATTCAGGAATCTTACTCACACTAGGAGTCTGTTTGGTAAGGAATGCTTTGCTCCACACCCTGCTGGAGGAGATGTTAGAGAGATGAACAAGGGATGCTGCTGGTGACTTTGGGAAGCAGATCACTTAGGGGAGCCCAGGGAAGATGCATGGTGCCTGTCAGTGAACTATGGAACCACTTCCTCAGTGATGTGTTTGAAGGAGCCCTACTGGCAAGCAGTAATCTCCGGTGACAGTCGAGTCATAGAGTCTAAGTGGGAAGAAGAATCCATAACACCTTGTGTTCTGTGCTCACGTGGGGCTAAGGAATCCCACTACATCCAGAACAATGCTGAGTCACTGAGAGACTGAGATGGATTGGAGTGTGGAAAGGAGATGAAAAAAAAAAACATCAAAATTGGGTTTGGAAAAAAAAAGGAGATTAATTATTTTCATCATATGCTACCAAGGTATGAAGGAATTTGAACATGGATGATTTGGTGATGAGAAAACAATTACTGGATTTTACAATGGGATTGGAATAGCACACAAAGGTCTCAAGAGACAGGAAGAAGAAACAGGACATCCCAGCCTCTCTTGAAGAGATTTCCTAAAAAATGGACAGAGAAACAAAGCAGACCCAGGGAGGGGGCTACACAGGTCAGAAGACCTATGCACTTTGTTTTTCCTTTAAGTATGGGACTCTTAAAGTGCAATGGCATTGGACACGGCTCCAACTATAAGAACCAAATGGATATCTGAAGTAGTGAAGCCCTCGATCAGATAGATGATAAAATTCAGCACCAAAGATGCCGTAGCTTTAGCAAATAAGGGAACTTAGCGTACTGTGGCGGGAAGAAAAGTAAAGAGTGTGCACTTAGACACCTCATCTTGGTGGATTTTATGGTGAAAAAGTGTAGAGATTTACTTATAAATGTTTCTAGGAAATCTGAAGTGTGTCCAACAAGTGGGAATAAATAAGGGGAAGAGAAATGAAATGTTGAGGAAAGATTGAAGGAAGAAGTGAAAGCAGAAACCAGAGAGAAGGAGCAGAAGTAAGAAGGCTCGAAGTTGGGAAAGAATGGGGGAGGAGAGATAAGCAAGTGAGAATGAATTCAGTATAAATTCATATGTAAAGGTCCCAGGGCTAGTGCTCAAAGGCTCCAGCCGGTCTGAAGAACTCTCCATTCAGAAATAAAGACCAAAGTGGGATGCCGATGTACTGTAGTACTTAATTGCCACAGGATGACTGGCAATGATGCTTTAGTGCAAAACATAAAATTCAGTGTTTAAAATAGATCTGATGTAAGCATCAGAAGTGTTCTTCAAGGGACTGAAGAAAAAGAAACTGGGTTGGGGCACCCATGGTAGGGAGACAATAAAGACTGAGTAGAGGGAGTTACCAAATGGACAGGGAGAGAAACAGAAATGGAATGGAAACAAATACATCGTCACCAAGGGCTATATTCTGTTGCCTAAAAACAAAACAAAACAAAAAATGCAGGCAGCTCCTGAATTATTCACTACCCCGTACCGCCAATAGACATCACTTGACCTTCACTGTTGTCCAGTACAATGGTCTGTTCCATTTCTGCATAGCTGTGGCTCAGGCGCTCCTGGAGGGGTTCTGTGTTGGTCTCCAGGAGGTGGACAATATCCATCCTGTTGATCTTGGTGAGACATTCGATGAGGATAGTATCTGAGAGATTAGAGAAAAGGCGCATTCCTTACATGTGAGAGGTCCTCTCTGGGGGATCTTTCACTCAGTGGCTATACTAAGTTCTTGGTATCTATATCAGAACCTGGTGACGCCTAACTAGGTCCTTCGTAAAGAGAGGCAAATAGCAATGTATGGACCCTACATACTCTAAACCCTGAAAGCAGAGTTGCCAGATGAGCCACAGGACTCAGCTCCATGTGAACTCCAGGCAGAAACAGAGACTTCAGCTCTATCTCAAATACTGTGTGGAATTTAGTTATATTAAACTATATTTGTTGGTCATCTGGTTTCTTAAGTTCAATCGAGTACCCTCCTGTTTTATTGGCCAAATATTCCAGTGCTGCTAAAAAGGGATATGGGAGAAAAACAAGCAGCAAAGGATATGAAGGCAGATCTCCACAGAGACTTGAGAGAAAGGGATGAAGGTGTGTGGCAGCCATGGTCTGTCTCCCTTAACTATATCACTCATCATTAGAGTAGCTGCTTGCTTCCCCTCCCTATATACCTAAACTCCAAGAGAGGAACAGGAACATGAGCTGCAGGCAGCACACCACCCATAAATAGTTATGACCACACAACTGCGCCCATTAACCAATACTTAGGACCTGCTAGGTCTCTGTGATCCTTCCGTTGGCAGCTGGTAGCATTGCCAAATACTCGGCATTGTTTGCAAACACACCCATGCAGGATTTCTCATGGAACAATATTATTCTACAAAATGACAGCAGCCTGTTGCCCTTCACTGACAGTGATTCTTAGAATGATGGCGTTCAGCAGTTTATCTTACTGATTTTGTGAGAATGGGATCTTTGGGAGATCCACTTTCGCCTTGGGATAACACCTCTAGCTGAGCGCTTCCCCACCTACCTGTGGCATGCTTCCCATCCCTCTCCAGCCAGTACTTCAGCAGTGCATGACTCTGGTCTTGAAGGGAGTTGGGGTTCTCAATTCGAATTTGGTGGATCTGCTCCTCAGTGAAATCCAGTTCTCTTGCTAATTCTAAAACAACAACAACAAAAGGCTCCATTGTCTACATTGTTAGCACAATGACTCTTCAGGTTTGGAGTCTCCACACCTTGCTTCATGATTTGTAAGTGATAGGATCCTGTGTTGCTAAGAGCATTCAGGTTAGAAGTGACTCATACACACCTTTGATACATTAGCATTAACAATCTCTCTCCCTTAAAATTGGATACAGAATTAATTACAAAGGAGTGATGGTAACATGTAAATGGAGATCAGAACATTATCGCTCGTTTAGATTTTAATCGAGATGATGGAAGATAAATGACTGTACAGGAGAAACTGCATTTCCCACGTTTGGAGATTTCCATCTTCTTCAAATCCTGTTTCTGGAAATGTGCACAAACATTTGTTGTAGCTAATTTATAGTGGCCAGGTATGTTCCTTTCTTTATTTGATGTCCATGAAGGGAAGGTCTGTGAAACATTAAGCTGGCAGAGGGTAGAAGTAAAATAGATTTTTTTTCCAAGCTGGGCATAGTGGTGCACACCTTTAATCCTCCCCAGCACGAGGGAGGCAGAGGCAGGCAGATCTCTGTGACCTGAGGCCAGCTTGGTCTATACCGGGAGTTCCAGGATGGCCAGGGCTACATAAAGAAACCCTTTCTCAAACGTATCTTCTACAAAAAGTTTTGTTATTTTACTATTAATATTCTATATGAATACTTGATGCTTGTGCACACTATTGTAATGTGTAGGTATGCATTTGTGTGTAAAAGCAAATGGCTCCTATTGTCTACCTGGTATCTTCAATATTAAAAATATCCTTGATCTAGTAATTCTATTTTACTGATGTATTGGCTTTTCCTTTTCTTTCATTCTGTTTGGTTATAAGGTTTACATTTTTTGCTACTTTTATACCTAACACACTTAGTATGTGTTATTACATACATATTCGAGGAAAATAATACATATCTAACATGCCAACCAGGGATATTTTGGTATCATTATCTCCTCCAAATTCTTACAGAATTATTCTAAAATTACCAAAAGTGAGAAAATGGCCATTTCTACTGCTTCCAGTCATTTATTCCAAGTTATCAATCATCTTTGAGAATAGGTAGTTTCTTATTCTTTTCCAAATCTTCGAGAAACTGATAGAAGAGTATTAACTCTGCACTGTTTGTCTCAGTGAAGCACATTCAAGTAATACTTAAGAAACCAAATCAGAGTTTAAAATAATACATATAAAAGCAAGGTAGACTATAATACTGCTGAATATTAAGTCACAGGCAGATGAAAAAATATTTTAAATTTATAAATCATAATTTGCAAGTAACAATATGGATATTAGAATTCATTTTCTCTTAATAAATTGCTCAGCATATACTCTATACTTCAATACCCCTACAGCAAAAAAATCACATCTCATTTGTATGTGCTTTAACATTCTCCCAGAACACACTCTAGTATTATTTACTATGAAGACACTTGACATCAAACATCAAAAATATGCAGCCCTGGTGAAATCTCAAATGTTACGAAAATTGCTAGACTTGGTAGCTCACATCTGTATTCTCAGCACTGAGGCAGAGGGGTTTACCATGAGTTTAGGCCAGTTTAAGGTATTTAGTGAGCTCCAGGTTGGCCTGGAACCTGTCTCATGAAAAAAAAAGATTATAAAAATTGAATCTAAAATTGTGTGAAACGTGGGACTCTTTCTGCAATTTTGCTAACTATAAGAGGATGGGTAAACAGGGTTATTCTCAAAGTCTTCAAATCTAAAGCTCTAAACTCCAGAATTGTTGTGAACCCTACGCTCAGGCTGCACCATTAGCTATGGCATTGGATTCTTCAACTCATAGATTTCTCCTCACACTATTCCTTATAGTCTTCCTCAAGAAAGATAAAGAAAAAAAATCTTTAACTGAGTGTTTTTTTGTTAAAAAAAAAAAAAACAACTGGATCACACCAATTACCTGTCCAGCTGAAGCCAAGATGATCAGCAATATAAGCCAGCCTCTCTTCAATCCGCTCCTGATCATCTTGGGGATCTACAGAAGGTCAAAAACAGAATGGCCAAAGAGTATCTGGGACAGCAAGGGAACCACAGTACTGATCATCCAAGGAAGGGAGTCATTGATATCTGATAGTTGCACAAATTAGGTATCATGTTTCGGTCATATGAAGTGGTGTGTTTTCTGATTTCTTGGGTAGAATGGGAGAATGAATCCCATGTGGTGAATCGTGGGAACCATCTGCTTCCATATCCCTTTAATGAAGACTAATAACTGAGCAGAATGTCTAGTTATCTCAGGGCTTTCCTTTTCCAGTTTTGAAAAAATGGCCCGTGTAAGCATGCTCACTTTGCACACGAAATACTGGGAAAAAAAAATCACAAATGGGATATAAAAGTGGAGTAACTGGCTGGGCTCCACTACTAAAGCCTGTGGAGGTGTCAGTCACCACCACGTCCCGCCTGAAAGAAAGCACGAAGGATTATCTTAGTCGTGGTTGGACCGACCAGCCTGCCCAGGAACAACACTGTCCTACTGACCTTGAAAGAAGACAAGATAAAGGCACTTTAACTTTGTCTGTCAGGCTGGTAGGATATTTGCTTCTGAGGCAGAGTTTCTGGCACCTGTTCCTAAATAAAGGCATGGAGCGCTCCCTCTCACAAACTAGAATTCATCCTAGTCCAGTTAACTGCTGTAGATTGATGGGCAATATCAAGAAATTCTATGTCACCCAAATTTAGGAGTAAGTCTTCATTTAGAGATAGTGGAAGTCTGCCAGTGACCTCTCAAAGTCACCCGTGGTTTCCTTTCTTCACAGTTTCAAGAGCCATCATTCCATTACATCGTGCAAAGTTTGAGATTTTGTTGTCTGCTGAATCTCATCTAAACACGTTCACCATCTGTCTACTTCACAAATAAAGAGCATTTTTTTTTTACCTTAGGTTTGTTTGTTTAATATGGTTACCATGGTATCTGAAAGCCAACCTCTCTGAATCGAAAACCAGACCCACAATAATTAGAATTTCAGGATGTGAGCAATCTTTTTGAGTAAAGGGCTTCCTAATCATGACAAAATTGAATGTACCAATTATTGAAAGTACATAAAGATGAGAAATCCGAGCACAAAGTCCTTGTGCCGTGAAACCCATATGCTCAGGTGTAAAAGCAAAAGTATTTAACTTGAGATTAAGCCTGGAACTCCAGAACAACAAAACTCAAAGCTTGTATGGCTTTACGTGCAGCAGCTAAAGAAAGGCAAGGTCCCCAGTGCTTGGTTATGTTTATGTTTTTGATAAGCATTCTCATTACTCAATCTTGAGATTGTTTCATAGACAAGAGTATACAGAAAAAGCACAAAACACAAAAAGGGCTTACACAAACACATTAACCACTACAGAAAGCTTAAAGAAAAATGAGACACAAATCACAAAATAAAACAAACGTTACACACCAAAAAAGAAAAAAATCTCTATTGAATTTATGACATGCGTAGGACAGGGAATTCCAGCGGCTGGCAAATACCTTCAGTACGGTCATGGCCATTTTCATCAGGGATGCGTTCAATCATAGTCTCAATGGACTCATCCCAAATGGGCCTTGTGTCAAAGATGTCCTCAGGAACTGAAAGCTCATTCTCAACAGCTGGCAGATTCTCAATGACTGACACTTCCAGGGCACTACTACTTTCATCATCTGAAGGCGGCTCCTGCTCCCTTTCTGACTGTGTGAGCCTGTCCACTAATTTGGAAGCCTCGTCACTAATCTCCTCAAAGAATTCTATGGAGTTTCTATAAAGGTCAAAGAAATGCTCCCTACTCTCTTTTGTGGGGCTTGTGCCTGTCCTGCTGGAAGATGGGGTGCTTCTGCTTTTAACTGGCAATCGGGATGCAAACAGCTTTGGTTTGGTGGCCCCTTCTTCTGATTCGGACTCAAACCCTTCTGCCCTCTCCCGACTCTCTGTTTCTGTCTCAATGTAACTTCTGGCTTTTACTGGGCATTTGGTCTTAGCATCCAAAGCACTAGCATCTGATTCAGATTTGCTTCTACCATCTGGGGCTCTGCTTAGCGTGTCTTGTCCCTGGGGAACAGCTGTCTTCTGGAAAGATGTGTCTGGATGGGAGAGCTGCCACTCGGTTCTTTGGGTGGGTGCTTTGATGGGGATTTTGGACTTTGGTTTTGTGTCGTCCTCCTTACTTTCCTCATCCATACCAGATGAGAAATCGTCAGAAAATGCGCTCTCATCATCTGCAGATGGAGGGACTGGGACCGAAGCAGAGACAGTCTGCATAGGAATTTGAGGTTTGCTTTCAGCAGAAGGCACATTTTCCATGGGTGCAGTAGGGATCTCAATCACAGACTTCTGTTCCTCTGGAGAAGAATCTAGGGACTCGTCATCCCGGTCTGAATGAACAGACCTGGTGGCCGTGGAAAAGTCCATCTGAACAACAGGCTGAGGGAAGGCAGGGCAAGACAGCTGCCTCACAGTGCTCAGAGAAGATGTATCACTAGACTGCATGGTGGGGAGGCTCTCTGCTGCTGTGGAGATGGGCTCTTTTGCGGGCAGTTCAGAGGAAGCGGGAATCATCATTTCGGCATCAAGGTTAGCATCTGAGGCAGGTGATTCCTCTATTTCTTCACTCACATCATCAGGAAGTAATTCTCCCTCGTCGTCTACGACTTCTTTGGAGTCTGAAAGTTCCAGTGACTCACTTCTGTTTTCCAGCGGTGGCAGCTCGGCCCCCGTGGCTCCTTCCTTCGAGTCTTCAGAGACAGTCTCTTCATTGGACTCTTGACCAATCTGGAAAAACGGTAAGCTTTCATCTGCATAGGACCTTTTTGTCATATCAATAGCACCACTTCGGGTCATCTCAAACAACTTGCCTTCCTGGAAGAGGAATGGGTTTTGTTCACTCGTTGGGGTCCCCTCTTCAGTTGGGGTCCTGGCAGGAGTCGTATCGGGAGTGGTACCCTGGGATTGTCGGTCTACCATCAAACCAAATATCTTCTGTTCTTCCTCCTTCACTCGAGCTTCAAAGGCTTCATCATCTTCGCGGATTTCACTCCAGGAGTCAGCATCCACATCAGTTTTGGTGATGATGACTTTGCTCACTTGCTCACCAGCGACCGCTGGTGCATTTGGTGTCACGGGGGCTACAGATGAGGGAGGCTCATCTGCCTGCATGCCCCACAAGGTACTTTTTTGCTCGGGTTCAGTTTCTAGGCCACGGCTCTCAAAATTTGACTCTTGGCTTGAGACAGTTCTACTAGAGGAGTGTGTCGTTACTGCATCCTCAGTAGAGGATCTGATGACAACAGAATACACTTCCGGTGAACAAACAACTGTGGCATGAGAGGTATCTGTTTGGATTTTGCTCTCCTCACCAGAGAAAAATGATGAGGAAGGAACGTTTTCATAAGGGCTGGTTATTTGAGGGTCAGAATTGTCATCCGTCTCAGCTACGTCAGACACCGGAACGTTCATGGCAAACCTATCCATTTGAGTTGTAGGAGCTAAATCTTCAGTCGGACAGTCCTCTGACGTGCGCTCCAAAGTCTGAGTAGTTATTGTGGCCTCTGCTTTTACAGTGGAAGATGGAGAGGGTATTTCTTTAGCTGATTCCTTTCTTTCAGACACTGCACAATGTGACAAAGACAAGCAAGAGCCATCACTGGGGAAATCTGTTTGCGCAGATTCCACTCCAGAAGGATCAAGCTCTCTTCCTTTTGGGTCATTTTCACAAGGCTTCTGGAGAACCAGTGACTCTTTATCAATGGCCAGCTGTTCCTCAACATCATTATATGCCGGACTCTGAACTCCTAAGGAGATAGGGGTGGCTGAGTCACCAGGGCTCACAGCCTCACAACCATGGCCATCACAGGTTTCTGACTGAAGGGTCTCTCTGTTCAGATCATCGTAAGACCTATCAACACCATCAGTAGAAGGAGTCTGACGGTCTTCAGCTAAATGAGATTCGTCATCCTTGTCTTCTTCTGACTTACCCGGCTCCTCTTGAATATCCTCATTCATCTTGAAAGTGTATTGTTTGGTAACGATAGGCTGGAACTGGGATTCTTCAGGGCTGGAATTAGAGTCTATGCTGGATGGAAGGGGAGATGGAGGTTGCACTCGAATAACCGGCTCTGTCAGAAGTCCTGAGTCAGCACCTTTACTTAGGTGTGTCAGCTCAGGTTCACTTTCAGAGGAGGAAGAAGCTTTTCTGCTCTCTGAAGTCACCAGTACAGGGACCTCACCCTCATCAGCCATACTCTTCATCTGTTTCTGTTCATCCGCTTCTACTGAACAGTCAGCATCAGGGTCTGAGGCCGAGGAGGATCCATCTTGCCTGGGTTCTTTCTTGTAGTCCCTTTTCTGCTTTGCCTCTTGCTCAAGTTCATCAAACGTTTTAATTTTGGTTACCATTTTGAACATTTCCTCTTCTGGCGTGAATTTCTTTTTCTCCCCATTTTCAAAGTCCTCCTCCTCTGTGCATTCATGAATCACAGCTGGTTTCGGTGTGCTTGAATCTGAAGCCTTGGGTGTGACCTCATAGCTAACCTCTTCAGAACTGGGTGTGTCAGGGGAGAGGGGGCTTTTCCCGGAGCTTTCCATGAGGGACGTCTGTTCAAGACTGTCATCCTCAGCACTGCCATCAGGGTCTCGGAGCAGCCGAGAACGCATGGAAGCCACTTCAGCAACAAGATCTGTTTTGGTCATAGCTGCAGGGAGAGGAAAGTGACTTGGGAGAATTCCTGCTTTCATTTTAGGCTCCACTGGGCTGCTCTCAAGGGAGTCCCTGCAAGGGGACTCTTTCAGAGGACTGGGTTCCAGAGAATCGGGAGTCTTGTGTGAGGAGTTGTCTTCCAGCACAGGGCTGGCTTCTAGAGAGTCTTTGTGGCTTACTGCTAATGATTCATCAGCCACTGGGCTGAGGATCTCACTATCCCGGCTAGGGAGTGGAAGTTCTAACCCTTGGGGACTTCTAACGGCACCCTGGGGCTTTGGTTCTGTTCCCTCACCTGTCTTCACAGAAGCATCTGATGGTGGGAAGGTCTTTGTCACCTCGGAGGGTGTTGTGGATTCCTGACTTTCACTTTCTGGTTGAGTCTTACAAGCGGAACTAACAAGTGGGAGCTGACTTTCATCACAAGACCCTTTCTCAGTAAACACCTGGCTTGTTTCATTGGCTAATGATACACGGTGGCTGCTAGGGCAACCATCTTGTTTGGAGTACGCATCTTGGGAAGCGTCTTGGGTGACCTCCTTCTGACCATACTCAGTGGAGGACTCTGAACCCCCAGTTACCTCAGCACCTTGTGTTTCAGAACTATCAGGAATGTCTTTAGCTACAGGAAGCTCTGTTTCTGAATGACTTTCTGTGCGTGTGTCTACCTTGGTTTCCTTGATATCGCCAATCTGTTCCTCACTTTTCTTTGGTGAAAAAGAAAGACTCTCTGGACTTGTCTCGGGGGTTTCTGCTAGGCCCTCATGCTTGTAGCTCTCTTCCGAACTGATCTGAGGGGTGCCCTCCATCAGGCTGCCACAAGGGGAGCCTGCTATAACTTCCTGCTTCAGGCTTTCGGAGCTGCCACCCAGAGCCCCGCTCTGTAAAGACAGAGCTGGAAGAAACTCGTCTTTCATGTAATCTAGCGGAACGGTTGTGTTGAAAGGACTTGTGATTATTTGGTCTAACTGAATCTGAGCCTTCTCTGTCTCCTCGGTGAGGCGGAACTGCTGGTATTTGTCATTGTCTTCTAACTCTTGCTTGATGACGTCAGAAAAGTCAGTGGAGGTTTTCCTGTCTGGGCTGATCTGAAGATCCATGTCTCCTTGCTCATCTACTATCTTGTCTTGAAGGGTCTCACTGCCCCGAGGGCTTCCGTCTGCCACCACTGATGGAATGGGCTCAGGTGTTTTAATAACGCGGGCTTTCTCAAACCTTTCTCTAACTGGATCTTCTGTCCTGAGCCCAACAGTTATGGTGGAAGAACGGAACCTTCTGGATTCAGTAGGACCTGTCACTGGAAACCTCTGGCTACGCTTGACTGTCTGGCTTTCTGCTCTCTGAGTTGCTGTGTGCCCCTTTTCTTTTTCTACCCGAGTTTTACTTTTGTCTTGTGGTTGCTTTTGCTTTGTTGATTTGTGCTCAAAGAGTCCTGTCTTGTGTTTCGATGGGTCCTGACCTGATTGGAAGGCTTTCATCAACTCCCGGACAGACATTGTCTCCTCAATTCGTTCTGTTTTGGAAGTGGGAGATACAGGTGGCTGCTTTTCTGTCTTCCCAGGGGACACAGGCAGGTGCTTATCATTTTTCCCAGTAGTTGACATGGGGGCCTGCTTTTCTGCGGTTCTTGCAGACGGTGAAACTGGCAAGCGTTTCTCTGTTCTCCCGGGTGACACAGGAGGGTGCTTCTCCGTTCTTCCAGATGACGGTACTGGGGGACGTTTGTCTGTTTTACCAGAAGGTGACACAGGTGTGTGTCGCTCCGTTTTCACAGATGACACAGGGGAATGCCTTTCATTTTTTGTTGACGGAGATCCGGGTGAGTGTTTCTCAGGCTTACCTGAGGATACTGGTGAATGTCGTTCGGTTTTTGGCGACGGTGACACGGGTGAGTGTTTCTCCGTTTTGCCTGATGGTGACACTGGCGTGTGTCTTTCAGTTTTTGCAGAGGAAGAAAGGGAAGAGTGCCGGTCTGTTTTAGAGGAAGGAGATGACTTTGAAGAAGGTGACACAGCTGGGTGTGTCCTGGGCGTGGTCTTTTTAGGCACATCCTCTTTCCCTTTGACTCTGACTGGCAACTTGCTTCGACCTTTCTGCTCATCTTCTACTCGCTTCTGAAGGGCCTTTACTTTGTCCTTTATGGAACCAATAGGAGTTTCTTCTATCAGAGGAGAGGTGGCCTTGGCAGTGGGAAGGGGTTCGGGGGCCAGGCCTCGCTCTTCATCTACCGACTCCTCTGAGCTACCTTTCTTAAGTTCAGTCGTTTCTTCACTGCCTTGGGAGCTTTCATCTTTTGGTTTCTGCTTTTCTTTTAGTTTTCTCCTCACTGGCTTCTTTATCACCAGGCTCGGTTTGGACTGCTTCTGGGCACTCTGTTTCTCCTCTGCTGGTGCAGCCTTCCCTTTGTTATTCTCAGAGCTCTTGCCAACAGCTGAGGCCTGACTCGTCTCCCCTGACTTCTCCTGAGCTGTTTGTGGCTTCTTTTCATGAGAAGCGTATGAGTTTAGGTCATCCGTAAGGTAATTCACTAAGCCAGTGGGGTCCTTCTCTGATTTGATCTTGGTCCCCCTGTCTACTCTGACTTCTACACATGGGCGTTCAGTGATTTCTACAGGTGCGTGCTGCTTGGCCTCTTCAATTTCCTCATCACTCACAATGACCCATTCCTCTTCTAGCTCTCGCTCAGACTGAGACCTCTGCACTCTGCCTTCATCTCTGGCACAGGTGCCACTTCGCAGGATGGCGTTCACCTTCTCTAAGTCCTCCTTAACTCTTTCAACAATTTCGAACGGTTCGCCTGGCTCCTCGTCAGCAGCCTTCGCCAGCTCTTTCACTTTGAGGGAACCTGCCTTATCAGACACATCTGTGGTCAAGATGGCCGTCATTTTGATCAGATCTTGTTTCATCTCAGAAACTTCAGAGAGCAAGTCCGGACTGGCTAAGACGGGAACTTCATTAACCAGGTGGCTTTTCAGGACAGATGTTTCTGTCGATTCTGTCTCATCATCTTTGATGTGAATGAAAAACATTGAAAGTAAAAATGGAAATCAAAAAAGATATCTGGCAAAATGTAATCAGGACCAAAACAACACAGCGTCTTTTCCTGGTGGTGGAAGGGGCAACAGAATGGGCTGGGGATGGTGGATCCACAAGGTCTCAAGGAACAAGAGCAAAGCAAGGCTAACAGAAAAAAAATAACTGAAAAGGAAAATGAGCAGGAAATAACTTGCTTAATTTTCTCACTTGTAGCACATTCATACATACAACAGAGCTATCACAGATACTCAAGACATACATTTAAAAAAATCACAAATCAAAAGAAGAAGAGTGCAGTGAAATTACACAGAGATATCTCAAGATTGTCCAATTATTACAGATCAATGTCAGAAAACAAAACAAAACAAAAAAACCATGGGTAAAAAAAATAGAAAAAAAGCGTTAGAAATTGCAGAAACCCGATTTCCTCTCTGAGAAAGCCAGTCAGAGCCAATTCAGAATTGTACCCAACTATATCCATACATTTTCAGTCCTACGGGTCTGGAATTTGGTTAGTACCATCCTGCCAGCATACAGCAACGGCAGAACACACGTCTGAGTCAGCTGCAGACTGGCATTTCGTCGAAGGGAAATCCACACCTGACGATGACACACATCTCGTGCGGAGAGGCTTGGCCCTTTCCTTGGAGGGACCTCCCTGTTTAGAGATGTCGTAGACAGACCAAGGAGGAGGATAAAGGAAAGGGAAGGACAAATGGACGGAAACAACAGCTGTGACGGAACGTTTATGTGAGGCCAGAGTTAAAAGGTGATGTGTGGCAAACCCAAATTAGAGACAGTCACACGGGACACACACACAGTTGATGTAAGCCAAGTTATTTCCATGCAAAGCAAAGGTGGAGTAAAGCTGCTGGGCAGGGGCCGCCTTGCAAAAAAGTGCAGGCAAGGAGGGAGGTGAGAAATTAGAACAAAACGTAAAACGTTACTGTGATGAAGCATAGTTACTCCCTACCAGTCCATGCGGGGGTCTGCACGGTCTACTGGAGTCACAGGTGGGGTGGGGCTCCTTTAATCACGACAAACGCAAGAAACTCTCGGGGTTGGCTTACATAAAAGCTTCAGTAAAGGCCTTACTAAGAGAACCCTTCTCTGCATGTTATTTTATGGCTATGTGAAAACTCTGTGGTGATTGTCTTTAAAACAAAACCAAGCATGAATCTGCCTTTGAGATCTGGAAGATACTCGAAGTATCTAGGTGTCATTCGAGAGAACCCATGGTATTATAGCAACATGGGAACATTACTATTTTTTTAACTGACCCAGACCAATAATTTTAATTGTGACTAGCTTGTACAAAGGAGTAAATGAAGGAGCCATTTCATTTACATTTCATTAAGTCAATACAATAGCCCTATAGAAGGAAGAGGAAGAGAAAATAAAAACACTTTAAAAAAAAAAACCAATGAAGGCAACAATAATATGTGGCATAAGCAAAACTGTCTTCTCTAGAGAGAATGTGTATTTGTTTAGAGGCTAGCACACGTGATTAGACACATGCGCTATATAAAAAATATATTAAAATCAATTCATAGTAATGCTGATATGTTTAGTCATATATATTATTGAAGATATCAGAATCTCAGAGTTTTATCTGGAATGAGCTGGGACATAAGGATAAGCCCCAGTGAAAGTCAATCCAACAGGACAGCAGTAAATTACAGTGAACTAAGACTTCAAGGAGAACAGGCCTGTAGGTCACCATCGTGATGTTTTGAATGAGACCTGCCTGTAAAGTTTGGAGTACTTGGTCCCTAGGTGACGTTTGTTTGGTGAGGCTTAGGAGGTATGGCCTTGCTGGAGCAAGTGTGTCCCTAGGACCAGGCAGGCTTTAAGGTTTCCAGAGTGCTCTCTCTGCCTGTTGGTGGTTTCCAGAGTTCAACAGTCTGCCACCTACTACCCCTGCTCTGCTATCACGGACTCTAACTATCAGCAACCGTAAGCCCCACAAAAGACTCTTCATTGTAAGTTGCTTTGTTCATGTGTTTTATAGCAGCACCACAAAAGTGACTAACATAACCATCTAGGGCAAGATGACCATGGCATACAGCTCTGTGTACTTTCCTTTCGGGAATTCTACCCTGGGATAAGATGAATCAACATAAATTTTAATACTTAATAAGATTAAAAATTAGAATATTTTTCTCAAGTGTTTAAGACATATGTCGGGAAAAAAAATCTATAAAATTCAACTTGGGTTTCTACACAAGAAGCCAGACGGTCACAGAGACCAGGCTGACAAGATGAAACGAGGCTAGATCATTACAAACCTTGCGTGAACTCAGGAATGCTTCCTGTATTCGATTTTGTTGGGGATTTTGAATTGTTATTTAAATATAACCACACTGTGATCAGTAATTGCATCCAGTATTCTTTAATTTTTGCATTCTTTTCTTTTTGTGTCCCCCCCTCCCCTCTGGAAAATTTCACAAAATTCTGTAAGCTCTCACCTAAAGACTTAGGTATACTTCACCACAGTAAGAGGGCAAGGAGGGTGGGGTATGGCGGGGGGCGTGAGCTTCGGCTCAGAACTCCGAGACAGTATCGCTTTTGTAGGCGTTCTTCCAGAGGCAAGGCTCTTTACAGAGGCCACTGTAGCTTTGTGTAAAAAGTAATACTGTCATGTCAGTGCAGGGGAAAAAAATGAGGTGGCAATGTTACGCCAACAGATGGACAAAACGGTGGGGTGGTTTTCTAAACAAGCTTGACAGCAATGCCAGGGTTACAGGAATGTCAAAAGAAAGTGAATGCTTAATGAATAATCATTGCATTTAATGCTAATTAATCCACAAATTAGGCATAGTTATGATTTAACTAGCCAAGCTGCTCTTATAAGTATACATTAATAAGAACTATACAAAAATGTAATTATTATAGTGGTTAGTAATGGCAACTAGCTTGCATCTGAATTCATGCTTCTTTTCATTACAGCCAGCTTTCAAACAAACTCAATTTTATTCAAAGTCTTACTTTTTTCTGATGTCATACCGATCTGAAAGAAAACATAACACAAATTCAATGGTTACAAACAGCTCTTGGCTCAGAGTCGCTCATGTGCATAGTAAAATCCTACTTGTGGTTATGCACATAGGAGTGACAACATATACTAGAAGAAAGCCAAAGACATCGGCTACCGTTTTGTATATATAAATAAACACATATCCATACATCATTTCTAGAAACTACAGGAAAAATATGTTATTCTTGGGAAGAGGCGACCCGACTGTGTTTGATATAAGAAAATGCATATTAGGGAAAAGGTTACAAGTTACAATTTAATGAGAAAAAAAAAGAATGGCAAAGCATCCTGGGTGATAAGTTCTATAGAAGTCATTTCCTAACAACACTGCTCCAAACTGCTCCACAGCTGTTTACACGTTCCTTTAAGGAAGAACAGAAACTTCCTGAAAGTATTTCACAGGAAACAACCACGTATCTAATGGAAATGGCTCAGCTGTGAACACAGTAAAATCGGTTTCACCATTTTTATGCTCTTTAAGAATGGGGTGGAGGTGTCACATTTCAAGAGCCAGGGAGACAGAACCCCTGAGCACAGAAGGACATTGTGTGTGTGACGGTGACCCACACAGGAAATGACCAATCACACACCTGATGGCGTGTGTGACTGCCAGTCCACCTCTGTTCTCTAGCTTCCTATGACAGAAGAGGGAAATGGTAGCAGTCCTCTGGACAAAGGCCATGCATTTGAAGTTGGTGGGCACAGAACATTTATTATGCTTTTCTTTGTATTTTTATATTTCAGGCACATTCGCATAAACATTTAAAAATGAGGATATATTAAAAATTTATGCACTAGTGATAATTAGTTTGGAAAGAGTTGAGCACAGACAGGAAACAGGAGTTCCTATATTTGTGGATAAATATAAGGAGTTTTTCAATAATTTCTTTCATTTCTGTTATAACAATGGGTGTTTTCAGACTGTTAAAAAGAAGAGAAACATGTATTTGCTTTAAGAATCATTATGGATATCACTCGGGTATCTACTTATTTCAAGATGCCGTCCTTTAGAACTTGTTTTCTACATCTGTATGTAACTTCACACAGAAGATAGGTGAGAAAAACCCATGCTGGTGAGGTGTGTGGGACACTGATGTCTGCAAATATACTTTATGAGGAATGCTAATTATAAATATATGTTTGTATCATGATCATGGAGTCTAATGAATGGCTGAAGGTTGGTTAGTCTTAGTGATTCTCGGCCATGGTGTTAGGACCACAGTGCACTCATAAAAGGTACTAACTTTAATTTACATAAACTACACATAAACAAATGTTCACAGTGCAGATTAGAGCCGAGAAGATTCAAGAACCCCCCCCCCCCAATACACCAGCACACACCCTAGTAATTGCCCGAGTGCTGATGTCAGCACAGGCCCAGCTTCAGGAAAACTTTGCTGCTAGTGAGGCTATGAGAGCTACAAAGCCAACCATTGTGTCTGCTCACTGTCACCTTCAGACACCACCAGTCTAGCCTTTGAGTGTCACCAAGACAACGGCCTGGCCATTAGGAGTGGCCGAGAAATACATACTCTTATGTAGAGGGCTAAAATAAAAAAGGAAACTGCGGTTCTCTGAATGCCATTCACAAGATGAAAAAAAAAAATAGGAATAGGAAGGTAGACTAAAATTCTGCTCATCTAATTGCTAAAAATAGCTGCCTACTCTCCAAAAATTAGAGGTCAACCACATGCTCTTCTTAGTAGCTCCAGCAATGACAGAGCCAGGAACAAGTGACGCTGTTGTAAAATTACCTCTTCCTCCTGCTCTTGATCTGACTCAGATTCCTGGATGCCCCAAGATGCCGTGCAAGATGGAAAAAGGGGGAGAAGGAAGAAACGTTTAGAGGAAAAGAGTAAATACATCCATCTGCAAGCATCAAGGCAGGCACACAGTACACTCAGGCTGCTTTCTTAAATAGTTTATAGAAGACAGCTAAAGAAGATCGATCAAAGTTTATACATTCAAAGACACACACACACAAATGACAAATATACCAATTCCTGACCTGAAGTTACCAACAGCCCAAAGCTTGATATTTAATGTGTCTGGTGGAATTGATTCACAGAAAAGGTGATGATGACACTACCCCAGTTATAATGGGACTGACTGAAACTGTCAAACAGCATCAGTAAGTTTATGCTGCAAATGTTTTCAATACTTGGGCACTACACAAGTTTTATTATATACTACATCCTCAGTATATCTTAAAAATGCAATGTTTGGCATTTTATTCTTTTCATCTTGAGTGACTAAATAGAAAACCAACCCTGATCACCATAGCATTAATAATACTGTGCGCTGTATCTTGTCTCAAAAAATATAAAATGAAGTAAATGCTTTGTCTCACAGAACATGGAGAGCCTGGAGACTGGTCATAGCACGTTCACACTACATCCCTGGGTGGCCTGTGCAGCTTTCCTGTGGCTCTTAACTCTGTCTCTAGAGACTAAACACCAAGGTGCATTTGTGTCATGGGATTACAATTAGATCACATTTTCATGGTTGATCTATCTGCTGCTACATTTCAATGGCATCGGAACATCATGAATATCATATATGGAAATAGATACTCAATTTCTGTTTTTAATTATTCAGAAGAAGTAACAACATAAAACATATGCTAAGAACCTTATTCTATAAAACTGGTATCTATTTCCAAGACTGAATATTTAAACCAATACATTCTGTGGCAACTATGAGGAGGTAAAAGTAATAGAGAGAATTCTTGGTTCTGCAGATTCAGGAGTGAAAGTTGAAGCATTCCCTTACTTCCCATGCATCACCCACTATTCAGCCCTTTGCCAAGTGCAGAACAAACTGAACATCTGTAGCAGCTATGCACAGACTGCCGTCTGCAGCTGGCTGATTTTAAATGGTATTAGTTTAAAGGGGAAAAGGGCTTTCAGAATAACATTCCCCTGTCATTTAACTGATTCAGTCACCTGCTTTGATACCCTAGTAATAGTCAACGTATACAATGCCATCGAGAAAGAGTTAGATTGAAAGTAATATTAGGTAGACTTGCATCAGACATTAACGAAAATCTTTCTGGTGTTGCATCAAATGTACTCCTGTCAAGAGGACATTTTTATCCTGATCATGTTAAATTAACTGAAAAGTTAGTTTAAAATACTTACACCATTTAAACAGGACAGGTTATAATATAAACAGGTAATCACTTCAGGCAAAGCTAAAACAGGAGTTGTATGCTCCGAACCTTTACGCTGACCTAGCTGAGTGGGTAGTGAGCAACAACTAGCACACTAGCACCCTGGTGGGAGGCAAGGCACCATGTGGTCTCAGGAATGCACAGAGAAACAAGAACAGAAAAATTGCCAGTTGCTTTTTCTTTAAAACCCAGCTCAAAAGGCATTAAAATCAAAACTAATATTTTTCTCTGCCATATCTATTATACAAAAATGAAAGCCTCCATAAAAGTGCATTAAATGCCAAAGAAGGCGAGAACTGATTTTTTCTTTACTGAATTGAAAAAAAAATCACTTAAGGGGCAGGATACCAAAAATAATTTGTACATGTTCTTGTGCTGAATATCTCTTATAAAGAAGTTGAAACTCAAATTTCTGGACTGCCCTGAGAACACTACAGGATTCACAATACCTTCGCATAAATCGGCAGGGTGATGTTTAGGTTGCAAATGGCTTGATGCACCAGGCCTCTTGTGGATTTGGGTTCCTTCATGAACGAGAGTCGCCCGCAAGGTTCCTGAGTTGTATCACGTACCTTGAACAAGAAAGACATGGGTTTCACTGACGTCTGACATCAGATGAGGTTGAAGGGGTGGGGACATAATTACAATCGGGTGACACTTCAAGGAGGGACATAGGAGCCACAGACTCCAAGCTCTTCCCCTTTCTATTTTGGTATCATTGTTTACAATCACTCTTTCAGGCATTGCTGATTGAAAAAGCTGTACCTCTATTAAGGTGGCTACCAGGATGGTTGGATATGCACGCAATGTCAAATGAAGCTAACCGTCATGTTAAGTCACATGCATGGGATTCTCTTCAGACATTATATAAAGTTTCACATACAAAATAACGACTAACTGTGGTTACTTTTCTGTATATCAGGTTGCCAAAATGAATTTGCGTTTCTTGAGATTGTGGTAAGATATACCTGTCATTACAACCATACATTTCTATGGTTTTTACGTGCTATGAAGCGCATTCATGAAGTTGCACAATCACCACTATTTTCCAGAGCTTTCTATTCAGCCAGAGAGAAACTGTGCCCAGAACACATTTACCTACCACTCCTTGTCCCTGATAACTTCCAAACAATTTTGGGTCTCCATGGATTTCTCTGCTTTGTAAAGTGGACTCATATAGTATTTTCCCTGTATTTTACTGACTTAGGATATTTTTAAGTTCATTGCAACATCAGAATTTCCTTCTATTTTAACTGGGGTTTTGTAACGGGAAACATCACTTCAGGTGTATTTAACCATTTTAGGTGTATAATTCAGAGGTGACAGTACATGCATTTTGTTGTATAGCTGTCACCACCATCCATGTGCATGCAGAATTGCTTCCCAAACTGAAAGTCTCCATGTATTAAGCAACAGCTCCTCTTTCCCCGGACCCCTTTTCCATGATACCCACCCTTTTACTTTCTGCCTTTATGAGTTTTACTTCCCTGGGTATCCCTTAGTAAATGGACCCATTCAACAGCAAACTTTCTATATGTTGAGTTGATGAAGGTACATGAAGTCTACAGCTCTAACTAGAATGATTTCTTATTGGACCATGAGATTCTGGGTCTTTGGAGAAATTACTACAAAAAGTTATAAGTGCTCTTTTGGTCTCTACATTAGTGACATCTACATACATTTTAAAATCTAAGTATGAATATCTAAAAGTGACAGCAGTGAACAAACGGGAGGGGTGGGAGTTTAAGCCACTAGTAGAGTCACCGCCTAGTAATAGCTAGGAGTGAAGCCCTAAGTTTAATTCCCAACAACACAGAGAGATGGAGACACAGAAAGAGACAGAGACAGACAGAGCAGGCTCCATCTGGGGAACAGTTATTAATGTTTCTACTTAATAACTTGGTCATAGTTTGTCCACATTTCTCTCATAGATGTGCTCTTTCATCAAAATACACAGTTGACTTTGAAATTCAAGAATAAACTAAAAGGTATGCTTTTTTGTAAACATTTGTAAAATGTGTTTCAAAATCATTAGAAATGTTTGAAAAGCGCATATTCTCATTATGAAGGTAACTAAAAACAACCCTTGGACTTTATGTATGGACTTGTGTGTATGTAAAAGCATAACTGATTTTTGGTTTTATATATACATTACCTTGACAAAGAGTGGAAGTCTGTTTTCTTTGAAGGCAAAAAAGCTGAATATATGATGTTGGCCACTCTTGGTTAGTGGTACCAGGTTTCCAAAACAATCAACATAAATTGGTTTTCCTTCTAGTACCTAAGATGAGACAGAAAACCAACATGGATTGAGATAGCTACAATCACTTTCATGTCATTTATAACAAACAGGTAGTAAGTGTACTTGGAACCTTCAGTTCTCAGAATGTTCACACTGCTCATTGCCATCTGTCATATACATGACAAGGCCCCAGGATGCACCAAGGCTATATTCTTACCTCCACATCCCTGCTCCTGGCCACCTCAGAGAAGTTTTCTTGTTGTTCAAGGGTCTTATCTACTTTATCATCTGTCATACAGAAGCACCGCAACCTGGCTTCAATGGGGTCATGTGATTTGGCAAAGACTACAAATTTGGCCATATATGGTACACAGATAATTTCTCTATACACTTGCGATGCAAAGGAAACAGATTCCTGAATCTGTCGACAATCTATCAGCCAGAACCTACAAAAAGAGAGAAAACCAGTTACCTAAAGTTTAAAGTATGCCATTTGAAAAAAATTTAGTTTCTTTAATACGATTAATATAGCCACCAAATGTTTCTTGAAAAAGAAAGGAGAGAGAAAGAGATCAAAAAGAAACAAAGACAGAAATGGCAAGGAAGATAAGGGATGGGCATTTAAGTCTGGAGGCATCAAGAAGGAGAGATATATCAGATTTTTAAGATTGGTTACGATGAAGAGGGAATATGCTCAATGGACAATAAACACTTAGAACTAAAAGCCATTATGTAGCATACTACCATGAGTAATTAATAAATCCAGTAGAGATTATGTACCTCCCAAAGCAAAATAAAACCAAACAAAAAAAATTGACTTAAATGTTCTAGCTGTGTTTCTCTTCTTGAAAACTCTTCTTTATAATCAGTCTCTTGACATATAAAGTGATGGCTTTTAGAATCTTTGAGGATAAAAGCTCAGTATCAGACAGTATGATAAAGATTTCTCTGACTGAGCACTCTTTCCCTTGATTCCGCTGCTATTCATTTAATCTTCTGACGATTCAATGCCATGCCCTCACTGCGTCATCATCCAAGGGACTCACTCCCCACCAAGACTGAATCAGACCAACCAGAAACTTGAAGATGTTGACCTATCCATCAAAGACTATACAAATAAAAATAATATTATAATTCAATTACTGTATGTAAAAGAAATAAGAGAAGAAATAATGGAAGATACCTTCAGTCTCTTAAGGGTGTGTATCATGCAAATGTGTTAGTGTGTATAACACATTGTAACTCTTTAGCCACTAAGCAAGGTACGCTGACTATGTGTTTGTTATTCTACTGAAAAACCAACTCTTCTTGTGTATTGTTGACTAACAGGAAACCTTTCATTCCTTGGAGACTGGAGGGGTTGCCAAAGCTAGCATCAGAATCCTACCGCCAAAGCAGATAGACACGTGTTTCCCAAAGAATCTAATCTGAATGCATGCAGGACTTGATTACTGTAGTGTTACTATATAAGTCAAAATAAATGCAAGCCCAACTTAATATTAAGCAACTGCAACCAAAATTCCCTTGAAAGAATTAAGAAACAACATCAAACAACTAAAAGAAAAGATCGTTTTGCGGAGGAAGAAAGAATTCCAGTGAGTGGGCTTTTCTGGGCTGCACACACATACCTGGCAGACACGTTGGTTGTAAAGGAAACACATTCATTGACGAATGTTAGTGGCGTAGTTCCTGTGATGTCTTCCCACTGCGCAGGCGTGGTCCCACCTGAAATAGCATGATTGTGGAAGATGGTTGGGCAAAATGCCAGACACTAGCTTGTAAATAAAGTCTTCGTGGTTCTGACTACTCGCTTGTGTGGTCCGTCCATACACAAAAAGGCACAATGAGACTAACATGAACTGGGATACAGGTTAGTAAACTTATAGGATGCAGGTTAGAGCATTTGCCTAGTGTGTGACCAGCCCCATGTTCAATCCTCACTGCCAAGAAATAAAGAAAAGAAAAAAGGGAGGGAGAGAGGGGGGAAAAGAGAAAGGAAAGGAGAGAGAGAGAGAGAGAGAGAGAAGACAGCCAAACAAAACAACTTTTAGGGCTAAGAATACGTAGCTCAGGAGTAAAGTGCTTGCCTTTTCTAGCAAATAACATGTCCTAGGTTCAATCCCCAGCACCACAAGCAAACAATAAAATGCAATAAAATAAGAAAGAAAAAAGAAAAAAGTAAATTTAATTAAATCAAAATGAGAGTACAAACTCTCAAAACTACATACTAAAAAAAATGACACTTCAAAAAAGCAAATGCCACCTTAAGATAAGCTAAATTTATGGGGAATTATTTGAATATCTGTTTACTAGGCATTATGTATCTTGACGTGCTAAAAAGATGGCTGAAGGAGAAAAAAGAATGAATGATTTTATCCAGTGCTGGACGCCACATGCTATGAGACTGATCTGGCAGGCAAGATGTGCCCACTGGTGCAATGGTGACCAGACTGTTGATGGGGAACCAGCTGCTCTCTTGGTTGGCTTGAGACTGCTCCACTGGAGGAAATGCATGTATAGTTCCCTAAACATGGTCACAGAAAAGCCATAAGCCCTAGGAGAAAAACTATATCATCAAACGGCCTTCTAAATAGTTCTGTTTATATCCAGAGCTGTAAACCTTGGTCAGAGAAGCTCCTTACTGGTGTAGGTCATGGTTAAGGCGGAGATGCATACCTGCTCTCAGTGCTAAGAACAGGACTTTGTGAGTGGGACAACTGTATCACCCCATCTCCCCCCTCTAGACAAGGGAGCATTGCAGAAGAGGAATAAGAGGAATAAAGAAGAAGAAGGAGCAGATAAAGAGGGTGGGAGAAGTGCTGTGAGATGCTGGCTGCTGAACACAGGCTGTTGGGCGGCTCAACTCTCAGAACTGGGTCACCTGCACTAGATTACCCCCAGGAAAGTTCCTGTATATACAGGAAAGAGCCGTCAAGACAACACTCATAAATGAGGAGATACTAGCAATCGATGCCTACTAGGGGAAAAAAACGGTCACTTTTCTTCTTCGAGGGGAAGTCACTGGTAGATTGGGTTGCCCATGTCTATCAGCTGGTGCACATATGGATAGCACTAATAACTCAGTAGGTTAAAAATATTAAATTTAAAACATTTATTTTATAAATGAATATGCATATCATGTATATATATACTTGATATATACTATTATAATAGTTTGATATACAAACATGGTTGAGAAAATAATTTTTTTTTTACCTTTTGTTCACCTAGTTAATTAAAAATGCTTTCCCTGAATTAACGTATCTAATCACACAGCTTTTTGATACAAGGTCTTGTTATATTGTCCAGATAGGCCTTGAACTCATAATCCACCAGCCTCAGTCTTACAAATACTGGCTCACAGACGTTCGCCTACATTCTCAGCTTCCAGGGCATAATTAACCTGGCACGTCCTGATTTTTTTTTACTATTATTTCAATATCTTCTAGAACTCTCCATGCTATAGTCACGTATGCCTCACCTGTTATGCTGCAGAGTAATCTTAGGGTTGGTGCATCTCCCCCAAAACCATTCAGCATGACATCACTTGAAGCTTTGGGAACAGGAATCGTCATGGTGATAGGCTTATGAAACTTCCTTCTCCTGGGTTCCAAAGTGACTATGGGACTGAAGGTGGCTTTATTGCCTAGGATCTTCTTCACCAACTCACTGTGCATGGGTTGAGCCTTTCAAGGGAAGAAAAATAAACCATTGAACTATATAGTATCCTACATAATGTCAACAATCACATCCAGACAAACATTGTTTATTATTTCACAAATGAAGTGAATGGATTTCGAATGTGGTAGCTTTTAAGTTTAGCACTATTAATCGCTCACAATTGAGAAAAGAATTTATTCCATTTTATTTTTATTTATTTATTGCATGTTAGAAGTGTGTGTGGCTGGGTTGCATGCTACAGCCCACATATGTAGGTCAGAAGACAACCTGAGGAAGTCATGTCTCATCTTCCATCACGTGGTTTCCAGAACTGCATTCAGGTACTTGGGCTCAGCAGCCAGCCCCTTCACCAGCCAAGTCATCTCACCTGCCCCATCTTCACAATTTTGTGGCTCTTTGATCTCTTGTGTTAGCCTTTGTTCACTCAGGGAAACTTTATTTAGGTGATTTTCCACTCTCGTGTGAAAACCTAATTGCAACCCGGGTAATAAAATCCCATAGTATCATCTGCCACCTACATGCACATACCTGCAGGCCTACACGGATGCGCTTGGTGAGCGCACCCTCGGGGAAGACAGCTTGCACCTGCGACACCACGGTGCTGCTCAGCACTCCACCCTCTGGGCCAATCAGATTGCTGTCCTGTTTGATGCGTGACACCACCGCAAAGTACTGTGGGAAGTCACGAGTGATGATGCGGCAGATTCGTTTCTTTTCCAGGTCCTCCGGACTGTCCAGCACTGAGACAAGAAATGATCCATCCTCATGAAGCTAGTGACTCCTGAGAACATTCTAGCAGACTCATGGGCACAGTTAATAAGTTAATAGTAAACAGGGGGAGCGGCAAAGCTCCCCTTTGGTAAATGTTAAAACACAAGGCCATCCTTACACTAAATACATAAATACTGGGATCTTTCCTCAACTCTCGGCAATTTGCAGGTACACTTTAGGGGAACCTAGGCCTTTCCAGAGCAGTGGGAAAGAAGTGCATCTCGGGCCAGATGCACCTGTGCAGTACCGTGTCTGTGAGGGCATTGCGGGCAAATCCGTAGCGGAAATAAACATATGCTATTCTTGGTTCACGTGATAGAGAGGAAGCTGCATGGGAACTCCTTTTCTTTGCAAATTTCAAAGTTAGCTCAAAGACCAATTCTTGTGGTCTTAAGAAAATACATGGTCCTTTAGGTTCTGAAGGACCAGCCTAGTAATAAACGCTGCAGTATTGGGTAAGTTTTCTGATCACGTATTCTGTCTCGTGACTTGGTTTGACTCTGTGATTGGCATCGGTGGTGACATCAGGCTCTCAGTTTATTCCTCTGATGCCAATGACTTACCAAATACTAAGAGCAGAAGGTGGGATCATGGCCTCTGTGTTGCTCTAGTGTAGGTATTTAGAGAAATACAGAATATTAGACTAAGTCTCCATATGAATAACTGAATGAGCTTAATGTTCCTGTCTCTTTAATAGTAGAAAGTTGAAAGGTTTTGAGCAGAGTTATTTGTGATGAAACAACATCTATTCTCCTGTTAGTTTTAGATTCAACAGAAGTTTGCCTTAAAAGAAAAAAAAACATGCTGACTATTCTTGTTAAAGTAAGATATTTAATACCTTAAAGGGCTTTATTTTCCTGAATTTAACATAGACACAGTTAAGAAAATGGATGGGTTGTGCATTGAAACTTGCTGCAGTCAGAGCCCAGCAGGCAGTGTGCTGGAGTAAAACATCCCAAGAGACACGCATGTGCACACAAGTGCTCTGACAGCTAAGGCTCTGAAATCAGTGCAGAACTGGCATGTCTCCACCTGAGATTTCTATCAGTCCCCTTAACCCAGAGATACCTTCATCCATGCCATTGAGGATTTCGTTCAGTTCATCCTCCGTGTATTCACAGAAATGCTCTTTCCAGCTGTCCCCATTTTCACTGCGCAGAACCACCAGCTCCCTCTCCTTTCCTCGAAGGGCAGCGAAGTGAGGAATCTCCACGATCACGGGCCTGACATAGCAATGCAGAACACTCAGTGTAGACAGGGTAACCCACCCCAAGACAAGCACCTCCACACTGTCTGTTGCAAAGTGACCTGGAATTCTGCTCATTCTGGGGGCAGGGACACAGTGGGCCTTCCTCCAGAGCCCAGTGACCTAACAGAGGGTGACACAGGGGCACTGGTCCTCAGGTTCATGCTGCTACCTTAAGCCAAATGCTATTTCTCTGTGAGTGCATGTGGCATTCTGGAACGTCTCCTTTGATAAATGTAGGTGTAGCACATTTAACCAAAAGAAATGGACATGCAGGTTTATGATGTATGCCAATCTCCTAAAACATGTTCTACAGGTGCAAAATGACAACATGAGTTAGGAAAGAAAATGGCTCATACGTTGCATAACTCAATGTGCTCTACATGAGATGTTAGGGAGGTAAACTACGTGTGCTTGTGAGCCATGCACGTGTGACTTTTGCTCAGACTGTCTTCATTCAGGAAAACAATAGGCATGTGCACACAAGGTGGCCCTAAAGAGCCACTTGGCCGAGAGTCCAGTACTGTCCAATGCCTATTATGCTCAGGATCCAGAACATGCACTGTCCTGTGAGTTGGTTTTTTTTTTTTTAGGTCACATTCATCCTCAACATAGACAGAGGCTTTCCATGTCTGAGTCCAGGTTGCTTTGATACAGACTCCAAACTCGTCAGAACCACATCAGGACTAGCACAGAGTACAACTAGGCAAGTCTCATGCTTGAACGAAAATGAAGGTCACAGCACTTGAAAAGGAGAAGATATAAAAAACGTCACTCGAAAATAAAAGTCACATACCACAAGGGTCAGAAATGGTCCACTAGAGATAGGTCATACAGAGTTCAAATCATAGAGAAGGGACATGTCATGGGCACAATGACGAAAAGAGAAATCATATCGCAGAAGGAGGAGAAGAATGGGGGCCAGCAGCCATCAATTTGTTTTAAGTCGCTCCTACCCAAGGAATTTGGTTCCAGGAGGCCCCAGCTGAAGGATGCGGCTGACCAAACTTTCTCCCTCATTAAGTGGGGGAGGAGCCGTTGGCAGGTGAAGTTTACTGAGTACATCCAAAGCAGCAGTGAAAGAAAGAACAGAAGTAAGCTTCAGGTACCATGTCCACAGAACCCCAGCATCACAGGGTGAAGTTTGCTTTCACACTGCGTTTGGTTCTGCCCCCTCCATTGGTCACAAAGAGCAAGGAAGCAGGAACTGAGACCCAGAGTGTACAATGGAGGTGCTTCTTTCTGTGCCAGGGGAGCACATGGCTGTCAAGTCTGTTCCCACTTAGGTTCACTGCCGGGGCACTAGCCAAAAGAGAAAAAAAAAATGGAGGGGAAAAATGTCTCTTCAGGAAGGACAAAACTGTTGGGAATATAATAAAAACTCTGTGTAGCAGCCAGCCGTTTTCATAGATATTCCTCAACAGCTTTGAGGGTTACCAAAAGCCTTCAACTACCTGAGCAGGGGGGAGCTAGACTCTAAACGGAACATCAAGAACCTCGAAAGAATCCAACCATAGTGACATTTTCTGAGGCAACCAAGAACTTCACAGGCTCTTTCCAAAGCTCTGTCTGATAAGACGAAGGAGAGGTGCCTTTTACACCTGGGAACTAGCAACACACCCCTTTTTAATTTGGAGCAATCTCTTAACAGTTTGCCCCAAATTACAAGCTTTAGAACATTTTTAGAGTTCTAAAGCAAGAAATCTTCTCCCCCAGTATGACGCTGACAACAATCAAACGGAATCCTGATTAGTAAGATTTTTTTCTCTCTCTCAGTTTTAAGCACCAAGACTTAAATACAATTGATTTGTTTCAAAATGATTTGAAACCCGTTTCCCCCTCCAAAGTCTCATTGTTTTGTTACCATTCAGTGGCAACTTTTCACCTGATACTCTGGAGGGTCACCTCGTATGACAGTAGCCATACAAACAGACAGAAGGAAGAAGAAATGCTAATTTCTGCTCAAAATTGCCAATATGAGAATGGCAGAGTTTAAATCTCAGTATTTTCATCTTACACCATGGCTTAAAAGCTGAAGGTAGCAGTTTTGATAAGAGAAAATGTACACATCATTTAGACTGAACTTTAGATATTCTATGAAGGCAACACTCCGCTCCAAAGTGAAGGTGGCAACTGGATTCATAACCACGCAAGGCGATATATGTATGTTTCAAACAGAGCACTTTTTTTTTCTTTATACTTTGCCTTTTAGTCTCAGACAAGAAACAGAAATACTTACCAAGGCCTTAAAAACATGACTATCCCATTTGGGAATCTGACAGCTATTCTCACATCCAAGAAACAAAAATACTAGCAACCTGCATGTTTCACTCACTGACACCTTATAGAAGCGTGGAAGTGAAGTCAGGCATCGAGGCACTATGTCCAATGTTAAAAAATGTCACAGGAGCCTATTCGTTTTCAAAATGGCTTAACGTACCTTTGGCGTTTCATCCTACTGGTCTCGGGGTAGCGGGCATAAGCCCATCGTAGACTAAGTAGGAGGCTTATGGGAAACCCTTACCCAAGGAACTGAGCTCCGGAAGGTCCCACTTCAATGAGGCGGCTGGCCAGGCCTTCTCCTTCCACCATTGGCGGCATGGTTGCCAGTCTATGGCGTTTCACCAGGCGGCAGGTGACTCGTGTTGGCGCCGTGCATTTCCGAGGTGGGATAATGATCCTAAGCCCATTGTGTCTGCATCCTCGCATGGCACCACCACGGGCATCCACCATAAAACTGACCAGGAAACTGAAAATTGAAAGAAAAGATTAGGTGTGCTTCGAAGAAATACGGCAGATAAATACAGTCTGTGAGTTTGTTTCTTTTCTATACTCTTTAGTTCTTCTCAGAACAATTCTTTTAAATGCAAATGTCCCGTGGAAAAGTATTTCTCAAGTTTATGCTAATACCTATATTTGTATTACTTATTTTAATTTCTGTATGATCTTCATATGCTACTGAAGAATAATTCAATTTTTGTTAGTAAGTGGCATGAAATTGCAAAGAACGTGGGCAAGCCTTCTCCCTCCTTATATATCCTATGTAATTCATGTGTTCAAATAATATAAAGCTAGATCACACAGGAAAGACCAAATGTCATATGTTTTAAGTTAATTCAATTTAACTTTCCAAGATTACTTCTGTCTAGATCATTTTAATATGATCTCATGACTGAAAAACAACCTCAAAGACCTTTTCTTAAGTTCAAATCCATGACAATGTGTCCTTCCCACAAATCATCATCACCGGGGTGCCGACTTGTTACAAGATGGGAAAACTGGAATAGGACTGATTTTCTGGTTGAAGCGATAGTTGGACTTTTAAGAGGTCTCAGAGATCAGCTATTCTAACTGAAACAGAGGGTGAATAGTGGAAACAAACAGAACACCCTCTGCTCTGTTTTCGGCGGGAGAAGTCCAGCATTGGAAGCCGGGACTCATGCTGATAGAGGTACTTGCACGGCATGGTTTTGCCCAAATTATAATGAACTGGAATTGAAGAAAATCGTAACTTAAATTTGCAAAAGCATCTCTGTAACTTTGGCTTCTCTACTGGTCATGGATCATGACAAAAAGAATGGTAATCTCAAGTGACTAAGGCTGTGGAGTGTGCCGAGAGAAAGTTTCTAATGTCTCTTTGGGGTGGTTACAAATCCTGGAGCAGCTTAGCTTAGAATGCTTGTTCCTTCATTCATTGTGACACTCACCAAGGTCCCTTGGGCACGCACCTCCTACAGGAGCAAAAGTTAAATAGCATAACAATCTAGCCGTCCTGTACATAGACACGAGGACACATGTAAACAGTGTGTGGGCTCTTCCACAATCACGCTAGTGTCCTCCCATTTTCACTGCATTTGCAAAGTCTTGACGACAGCCACAAAATGGAAGCAACATATAGGTGTTTCATAGATCATCAAATAACCGCGCCGAGCCAGATCAACACGCCTAGATATTGCTTCCATGACAACACTGAAAACGTTTGCAAGGTATTCCACCCAAGTAAGTTGTGGGATAGAAACACGATACACTTAGGTTATTTTTTTTTTTATTTTTAGGCGAGTGAAATCTCAGAGCATCCTCTTGGCAGCAGAACACAGAATGCATTAGACATGCCATTAAACAGAGAACCTGTTGCTAGTAAGAGAAATGGGTGCGGAGGAGCCCAGAGTACCCTCTGAAGCACGTCATGCAGCGGAAACCACAGGAGCCACAGTCCTCCCACATGCAGTAGCCAGGCTGGGCCTACCATTCTCCCCTAGCAGCTGAGTGTTCAGTAGGGGTAATAACTGCTGAGTACAAGCAACAGTCCATATGGGATTAACCGTTGACATTCTGGGTGTCACTAAAACACCCCGAGGAAAAAAGCTGTAGCTTTTCTCACTCTTAGTCTTTCATATGAATTCTGAACTGTTTTCTTTCTGACTTTTAAATATAGACAGACATTCACTCAAGAGAAGAACTGGAAATACTTCCAGAAGAATGTGCAGATTTTCCTCTATTATTTTTATTTGAGTACGTTTATGTTGGTTTTCATTTAAAAGTGGAAAAAAATGCTGCTGTTTCAGCTAGCAGTGTTTCCAGACTCGCTGCACTATTTCCAACTTATTTACAGTTAACACTAATGCTTCCTTTGATTTTTTTTTCCCTTGTCAACTTTTTGAGATAGGATCTTGTGTAATACAGGCTAACCTTGAACTTTCTACATTTAGGAGATTAACTTTGTACTCTTGATCTCTTGCCTTTAACTCTAAAGTTCTGCTACTATAAATTGTCACCACACCTAGGGAATTTTTCAAGTCTCAGCTACTATGTGCTAAGAATATAGGTGTTGAAACTAGAAGGGATAACTATTAAGCATCTGCCTAATGTTACATAGAGTATCTATGTCTTTTGAAGAAAGAAGCGAAGTTACTCATGTCCCAGGCCTTTATATGTCCATGGTATTTTTTTTTCCAGTGATGGCCTTTAGCCTGCAGGATATCAATTCTCTACCAAAAAGAACTTGTAGGATACTCTGGTGGTCTACCCCCAAAACAGAGAATCAGCAGCTGAGACCTTGACATATTCTATTACTTTCCCTGGCAGGCGCCACTAAAGCCCTCTTTTCTGTATTACTTCCTCCCTGGTTTCTGCTTCCATAATCCTTTTGTGTGATCTGTTACTCTACCATAAATGTCAGGAGCTGTGCCAAGAGACTCACACTCTAAGCCAAGATGTCATTCTGTGCTTTCTTCCTTGCTTGGACCTCTAACTTCCTTGGTCAATAAGATTTGATCTATGGAGGTGTCATCAAAGGGCTGTAGCAATAGTGAGCCCAGTCTCAGCCCCCTAGTACTCGCTACAGTATGGATACAGTGCACAGTATGGAGTCATAAATAATTTTTGAGTAAATGAATGAATCTAAAGATGAAATGTCAGGCTATGACAAGTGTGTGCGCTTACAGGGATCAGAGAGGACAAGACCTGAGGCAAGTGAATTCTTTGATGTCTGGTCAGCTATTATGAACAAGCACAACTCGAATCCCTACCTTCAGATGTAGCAAAGCGGCTGGAAAATACTATGTCTAATTTTAAAGAGTCTACCCCCTGCATATATGCTCTACCAGGAAATCTGGTGTAGTTATTTCCCTGTGTAGAGGATTAGTAGACAATGAGAGATTACGAAAACTAAGAGTTTGAATCTAACAAAGTGATATTTTTTTTTTAAAGTGATAGCAAGATTGTATGAAGAAAGACTGCGGAAAAGGAGAATCAAAATAGCAGAACTTAAAGACTGAGACAGCATATAGATACACTTCCCAGCAATCACTCCTGTGTCCTTATTGATCTGGAAAACAGTCCTAAGTACTGAATCAAATACAAAGCAAATTGGAAGAATTAAGAGCCCAAAATGCATAATTCAGGGGAAAGTGGCAAACTCCAGGGAGGGGAACCTCCGTATTCTACCAAGTAATGGAAGAAATGGCACAGGCTACCAGGAAACTACAAAGTCCAGTGAAGACATTTTCCTGAGAAAGTGAGGAGAGAGAGGAGGGGAGGGAGAGAGGAAGAGAAATGAAAAATGTCAAGAAAAAGAAAGGTCTGGAAGACACAAAACGACTGTCATCGTCAGAAGAAACAAGAGGCATTGTAAGTTTAGCCTAGCAGTAAACATTCTAGGCAAATTTGGCTCATAATGTAATCATCAAATGACTAATTAAGACTGAACTTCACAGTGTATTCCTAGAGCCTCTCCTCTATGCAGAAAGAGTAGGAAAAACAGTGCCTGGACTTTGTACCTTTGTACCAATGGAGTTTATTTGTAGAGCCAGCAAGCTAACTAGTCAATCCCAATAGTTTCTACCATAAAACTGGGTAAACATTTGAAGATTTTCATCAAAAGTAGAAGAATACCAAAATATACCACTACCAGGGTTACTAAGAGAATTAGGAGCCAGTTACTCCGCTGTGTCTAAAGCAACTGGCAACTCTACAAGAGTCTTTTCGTTATAAGGACTGGGGGCAAAAGAGAGAGGACGAAAGGAGTGAGCCATGCAAGGCTGCAGTGCATCAGCTAGCCTGCTGGAGTGAACTGAATGAATATAACTCCCCCACGTTTGGGGGGAAATGAGACAATGTGATTCCTGCAAACATTAACAGATGAAAAGAACAGAAGGTAAGCACAGAAGGCAGCTATGTGCAAAGAAGGTGGGAGAAATGTGAGCTCAGCTCTCCAGTCTGGAGTGTGACTTGAAAGCACCCTAGTCTTGAGGGCTGGCCCTGTCACCATTTACAGGTATAGGGAGAAATAAGTCATGTGTGGGTAAAGAATACAGCTTTACTAAATGGCTGCTCCCATGATCTTCTTTTTCCTGCCTTTTTATCTTCTTAACGTCATGATCATTGAAATGTACATCATACGTCACCCAAAACAGGGGGAAAAACTTATTAAGAACCTTCAATGCACTCACATTTGCGCTAAGGTGTTTAATATGATCAATAGAGTTATGGTTGCCTTATGAAATTGATTATTCAAATAGGCTGTGAGAATTCTGTTACTACAGCACAGGGCGCTGTGGTACCATGTTCTTTCCAAGTCTGTTATGAATTATTTCTGTTAACCACAGTCAAGCAAGTTGAAAACTTCATTAGTTTTTGTTTTCTATGCATCAATTAAGAGATTTAGGTGAATAAACTCTGAAGTGACTGCCTAATGTTACAAATTTGATGCAGCTAATGGCTAACTAGATCAGTCAAGCTACCTAAATACTTGATTTTAGCCACTCTGGAGGAATTCCTAATTGGAAAGCAAACTGTTACTACTCCAATAAATATAGTTTCTGGCCCATGGTTAAATAAATACTTTCTTGAAAAATGTGTAGGCATAGTGCATTAGACATGGACTTAAGACTACACAGAGCTGGGGGGATAACCAGGGGACATTGGCTCTGATGCATCTAACTCTTCAAATGACAGCAGTCATGCAAAGTAGAAACTCTGAAGTTTTCTAAATTGTGAGATACAATGTTTTCACAATTTAAAAAGGAATAAAAGCAAACATGATTCACTTTTATTAGGCAGATGACTTGCTGATAAATATGCAATTTGATTAGCTGAACAGGTACATGCTTCAGAGGAGAGCGCAGAAAACAAGGATTTGGACTTTGAAAATGACTACACTGTACACCCCCAGAGGTACTGATGCTTAGAATTTCCATTTAACTCGTCTAGGACCATGGACTGGGAACAGGGAGGAGACTGCAGCATTCGGAGTTAGTCACTGGGTGAAGGACAGGAGAAAAGATCCATCAGGGTGCTTCAGTGATGCCGTGTGCACAGCAGAGGGCCTGACATCGCTCTGATTCTCAGAGTGTCTGAAACCACACCAGGAGCTGCCTGCTCCATCCTTCCCCAGTCCCTTCCTAGTTCTCCAAATCCCACAAACTAAAGCATGGGTTAAAAAAATGACACTGGAAAGGGTGATTCAAATTTGTTCAAATCACTCAGTAATTGTTCACAAATCGCTCTGTTTGAGAATAGAAATGCAATATTTAGGGTGTGCCTGAGAAGACGTGAAAGGATGCTTACAACCTTCAAAAATGAAAATATAGAGCTGTCTTAATTTAGAGGGATAACCCATATTATCATCATGGATGGACAAAGAATAAAAATACTATAATCAGTAGCCCAAAGGGAACTTTAAAATAACTTCATCTAAATAATACAGACTGATTGCTATATTTAGAATGCAGATAAGTCATTCTATAGCACAATTCCAAAATATCAAAAGGTTGAACATGAAACAGAGGAGCAAGGATATGTACTATTATTAAGCTTTTAGCCTTTGGCTCACCTAGAATATGGCAAGATAAGAGCAAAACAAAGAAGAAAAGGTCTGAGTGCTACTAAAAAAAATCACAACCTTTAATAAAACTTCAAAATAGCTCTACCAATTTGCATAATTGTGGGAACATAAGATTTTACTTGGATGTAGCACTTTTCTTCACAAAGACGCTGAGATGTGGAGGCCATGACCAAAACAGGGGTCCATTTTCATTTTGATCCAGCCAATGTCATACCAACTGTATTAAATATACCCACTTTTCCTTGGAAAAGTGAGCAATGACCTTGATTTGGAGAACGTAAGCCTCTGTCTATGTTTCACTAGACATCATCAAAACTAAAGCATCCTGAGGTGTGGCACAGGCAAAAGGAGATGGCAAGGGAGAGGAGAACATGGGACATGTTCAGAGAAGGAATTACGCAGAGGTTCACCTGCTGTTGTCACGATCAAGACATGGAGAGGCGCGGCTGCAATAGAATAGATACTTTAGCACAGAGAAGGAGTGGATAAGGAAATATGAAGAGTGAAATTAGATGTGACTATGATTCAAATATTTAATTCATATACCAACACATGTTCACTGGAAAAAAAAGATGGAAATACAAGTAAGATATCACTCTATGCAAACATAACTGAAATATCACTCTATGTACGCAGAGAGAAGAACAACCTTTGGGACCTTCGTGGCCACTCCCAGTTTAGGAATCTGGGGATGTTACATAGTCACTTATAGGGAAGTGAAGCCTTAGCATTGGTTTGTGGGGACACTTAGCAAAGACAAAGTTTCCAAGAGCTAGGAAACACTACATGATAATATAATGACAAGTACAAAGTCTTGGATTCTGTAGCTGTAGCTTCGATTCAACTGTTGTCCATTTGCAATTCTTCTGAGACTTTCCTGGTAAGATAATTCCCTGTTGGGCTACAGCAGATCAAACACAAACTGGAAAGGAACAGCTTCAATCATAGCTTCTGTGACAGCTAGAGCATAAAGTCTACGGCAGAGTAGGTAACATTAATCACCTACTAGTGGGTAGTAAAGATCTATACAGACTTGGTCTTAGTGCTTGTCCTCAAGATACCAACTGCCTGCTTTGAGCACTGTGGTCATCCTCCCCATACCTAATGTCTAGTCCTTTATAGCCCTACTCTTCACAACTCTTTTCCCCATGGAGTCTGCTTCCTTAACCCCACCCCCACAGGTTCCAATATTTGCTGACATATGTAAGTATATTTTGTTCAATGAACCAGAAATTTAAGGTTCCAGATCAGTTGATTTGCTACTTTATAAAACAACCTTCTTTATCTGAAAGCATTAGCCTTTGTGAATCTAAAAGAACTCCCAAGATATTTTAAGAAACATGAAAAGCTAAATTAAACACTGGAAGAGCTTCTGTAAGCATTTATATTATATTTTCCCATGCAAAAGAGACTTGGCTGCCTTATGCCTCAAACATTCTGTGATTTGAGCAAACAGTTTTGAAAACAGCTTTTATGACTTTTTTTAAAAAAGTGTCGTGCAAGGTTCACAACAAAGTTGTCTTCAGTATGTTTTAAAAGATCATATTCTTGGGGCTTTATTTTACTGTGTCTAACACCTCATGAGTTGGTCTTTAATTAGTAGCACCTGGATATCATTAAAACATTACAAAGACTTTCAGAGTTGCAATATATAAAGTGAGTTGCAAAACTAGTCATTGGTATAAACTGTCTTATATCAGCCAATTTATTATGCATACAGTTAATTAAGAAGAATCGTGAAGTTCATATTTTTGTACAAACTTTACTGTTACGATCTCCACTGGGAGCCTCTAAGAATAACTGTTTTTTTGATTCATTAGGAGTCAGTTAGACAACTCAAATAATAACAAAAAGTCAAGCCTCTCATTTGGCCAGATACTAAATGCATCCATGCAGGAAGCAGAGTTTTATCATTGACCCAGTCCTTTTCAGCCAAGAACATCTCTTAAAAATGAAGTAGAGCGAAGGTAAACAATCAGTACTGATTAGTGGTAGAAAATGCAGCTTGAATTTAATGCAGCATTATCTTCATGTATAAGTTAGGTATAATCACAAGCTCTCTTCACTGTCCCCTTACCGAAAAGTCACCTTTTCCTTACATTTTAAGTGAAGTAAAACTCAAATCCTTGAAAAATACCTAACGGCTCCTACTTAAGAACCTGATATATTATGAGTGATTAATAATAAATATTACAAGATACGATAAATGCTACTCATATATATTAATATGACTATTACTTGCAAATGTCAGAGCTCTTAGAATCCTTAACTTTTCAAGGGAAATTTTCCCGCTCCCTAGAGTCATCTGTAGCCCCATGTTTGCTCAACCACTACAGTAGAGACACCAACAGATGATGCTACCTGGTAGAAACAAAGCCATATTGCCATCACGGACTGAATGCATGTGTACTGTCATTCAGAAGACTTGGGGCATGTCTGGTTTAACTGATTTAGAGATTGTGGGATGTATCTAGGGAGAATGTAAAAATAGTTAAAGTTATTTTATGCTGAGTCCTTGTTGTTTCTAGGTAAAGTTTGAAGATATCAAAAGCGTTTACTTTTTAAAACTCCCCAATAGAATAAATATATAACACTCATTTTACAGAGAAGTAAACAGAAACTCAGAGAATTTTTCCCATAATGTGTCCACTGCCACATAGAGAGAGTTGGTATCAGGGTCTGAGTTAAGATAGTCTGATGCCAAGGCACAGAGTGAGCCATAACAATCCTCACAGTCACATGGTCTTTTGACTTCATAGAACAACCCCTGAAGTGTCCCTGGAAGGAATGCTGCTAGGTTTTTCTACTCTACTTTCCTTGGCAGTTGACAGAGTCTAGCACTTTGCAGAGTTTAACAAATATGTAGAGAACAAATATATAAGTAGAAATGAGGTGGACGAAATGAGGAACATTACAGAGAACCAGGTGTGTACTAACTTCTCTTCCTGACAAAAGAGGCTTTACTGAGCAAAGTTTTTCCCAAACCTGGACTCACAGAAATACAGAAGCCTGAGATTGGAGATTCAGGCAGAATCCATCTGGGATGTGGCTTGGACTTTGATGTCTTTATGACCCCACAGTGATTTCAATATACAGCCAGTGTCGAATAACTGCGATCAGTATAATAAACGTTTGCAATGCACACAAGATGGTTTGCTGCAGAGCAATTTTTATAAGTGCATATCTTTTGTAAAATGTGTATATCTTAACTTATTAATCTTTAGCTGTTGGATGTTGATGTTTCATTACCAGTAGTCCAGCACAATGATGTAACCATTAGTCATGCTAAACTCACAGATGCTATTTGGTTTGGTGAAATAGATTGGATATTTTTATGACCTTCAGTAAAAAGCTTAAAAATTCCCTCTTTAAGGCTAATAATTAATTTGAAAACTAAGCTATTACTCTTTTTGTTACATTCACTCTTCTTAAAAATTCAGCTATTGTTGTTATAATTTACCTAAAATAATGTTTTTATTTCATGATGTAGAGTCTGAATTCTTATCTTTTGTCATTAGAGGTCTAGACCTTTTTTCTCCCTTATTCATTGTGTGTGGGACCTCAGTAGTAGAAGGCAATGCTATTGTTGGTTTTGACCAATTTATAATAGAAATTTTAATTTTTCCATTTTTCATTTAGAATAATTAAATTTGAATGGAGTTTAAATTTTTTAAAGCCTCCAAGCAAGTTGTACTGTACCAAGTAGTTGCAATTACTTAACAAGGAAAATAGGGTGTTTATTTTCAATATCTACCTAATTTTATATTCTATGGCATTTAGTAGCCTATTAGACTAAAAAGTCCAAAGTGTTTACAACGTCATGGAGTATTTTCCTGGAAGGAGGCTTATTTTAAAACACTTCGAACAAGAGAGGTCCCACTGCTCAAAACATTTACAGAGATTATACATAGGAGTTTGAGATAATAATTAAAGCCAAAATAGTTCATTTTGTTACATAAAATATAGGTAGAAATTTCACTTAAATATTACTAAAACATGAGGATAGAAATCCATTCAAAAAGTATTATATTTAGCCAGGCGGTGGTGGCACACGCCTTTAATCACAGCACTCGAGAGGCAGAGGCAGGCGGATCTCTGTGAGTTCGAGACCAGCCTGGTCTACAAGAGCTAGTTCCAGGACAGGCTCCAAAACCACAGAGAAACCCTGTCTCAAAAAAAAAAAAAAACAAAAACAAAAACAAAAACAAAAAAAAAGTATTATATTTTAGATCTATAAGAGATGTAGCCTGTATTTGGTTGATCTTATACCCCAAAGGAATCTCTAAAACCTTGAGAATGCTGGAGAGTCCTGTTCCAAGTATAGCTTTAATTCTTAGAGAGTGACAAGCAGGCAGTGTGGTGTGCACTCTAGGAAAGACATTGAAAGGACATCTGAGAAAATCACCACTTGAATGTGAACTCTTTTAATTTCTACCCCTCATTGAGTGTATGGATCCATCTGTGTGCGCCTGTGGTCGTAACCATTGTTTTAAATGTGTCAGTATGTGAGGAAAGGCGTTTATTTCAAGGCCAGTCATTCCTCTTAGCAGACTGAAACTTTTGATCCAGCAGCTGGCCTGGCCTCCTTTTGAAAGATGGCTTTAAGGGCTGCACACACAATCTGTGAGAAGGTGATTCTATTCCAGTTGGTTATGCTAAAAACACCAGTTTTCTCTGCCAAACTCAACCTCATTTTGCTGTCTCATTGGTGCGGCTGGAACCAAGGTGGAAAAAAGCAAAGTCAGTCACAGGTTGAAACAAAGGTCACCTCCTCGGTAAGCTAAGCATCCACTAAAGCCGCTGGACAAAGCTCTGACTTTTCTCATCTCTTTTTACCTCTTGATCTGGATACATAATATTGATTCACTCACCCTGAATGAATAGGGCTGGAAGAAAGAGCCACGTTGTCTAAGTTCTCCGTGCCCCAGCTCAGACGATAAGAATTCCTTTCTGCCTCCTTGGCTAGAGCTGACACCTACACACAAAGAACATCGGCTTTAATGAAAAACACTGCTTCAAAACTCAAGTAAAATACAATGAATTCTGAAAGAGCAGCAAACAATAGGTGCTCTGACAGATTTTTTTTTATTTAAAAACATAAAATCAAATCATCTCTTCTAGAGCATTCCCTTCTGAATTATATTATAGCAAGAGTATTTTTGAAGAGAGCTACTGATCTTCTATTTCCCTATATCCAATCCATCAAGGGGAAAAAAATTATACCTAAAGTTAATAGATTTCAAAATAAACTTTAAGCCTTTTCTCATAGTCACTTTAAATAAGGAACAAAATGTATTTTACAAGGTACTGTTCATCATATAAACATGTCCTGATTTTTTTTCTCATAATGAAGATATTACTTATATAACACAAATCTTTATACAAAAATCTCCATAGAGGACTTCAGTGTGGCTAAAGAAAGAAACAGTGTATTATTTCAGGGAGAAAATGTTCAGTGAAAAATCTAGTGGACATTTGCAAGTTGTAGAACACCCTCAAATCTCTTACCCTATTTTTTTTTGTTAAGAATGAATTCAGGTTGTTGTTCTATCTCTCCCTCTAGAGCCCCACCCCCACCCGGCTTCCTCGGGATATCTGGGATACTAGGACATTTGAAATCAGACATGAAGACAGAAAGAAAGTCATGTACCTGGTGGCTGGGAATCACAACCGTGTCGTCGATCATGGCACTGTCCCTCAGGTACGATGCATGGCTCAGAGTGTGAGACCTGTCGGAACTGAAGGATCGGAGGCTGGTAGGTTGGCAGGAGGTCATGATCATGAAGCAACAGCGGTGGAGGGTTGGGAAGATGAAATGAGCCGAGCAGGAGAGTGAAAAAAGCGTGCTATTAGCGAACAGTGCAACTTCCAGGGGACACAGGTCTCAGCGTGGCCCTAACTCTCTGCCCAACAGCTTAGACACATCCTCAGACTCTGCCTAACAGTGAATGGCAAGGGCACAGGGGAATCCACAAGTTAAATGTGATACTCCTAATCTGATTTGTTTTCTTTCCAGAAATATTTGAAACCAGCAACTGTCATTTATTTGCCAGTAGAAGCAATCTATACAGGTAAAAATTCTTAAGTCTGGGCAAAATAACCTGCCTCAAGCCATGGGAAAGTATTTGGTGGAAGGCAGACAACGCTCAGAGAGCAAAAGCAAAACGAAAAGGCAGGTTTCGGTTTTTTTGCCCTTGACTTTCCATTCTCGTCCTGTGTGTCTTTTCTCTCCACACTGGGAATGCTGAACGTCAGTGTCCTCCCCTGGAAGGTACAGAGTGTAATGAACTGTAGCCAGATGTGTGCTTCCTGTGGAAGCAGAGTTCCTCTTGTTTATCTCCGGAGAGTCCAGCAATGCTGTTATTTCAGAGGAGAGCAGTGTCCCCTTTGTATGCCCTGAGTGTAGTGCAGGAAGCCCTAAAGAGTGTTCGTTGCCATGGGGATGAGAGGCAAGAGCAGGGGGAACTCAGCACCAGCCCAAACAGACACATGACAAAACATGGACAAATCGCCAAAGGACACTGCCCAAAAGTGATGTTGGACTTCAAAATGGAATTATGTCCTTGCTATTCAATGCTTTATAATTTTGATAAATCTGAATTTTGTTATTCCAAATTATAGACTCAAATGTAATAAACAAAAAACTGTACTTTGCATAATTCATTCATCCTAACCAATCTTTATACTCAAATGGCATTATATTGGTGTTATCTTTTTTATTTTTCTGAAAGAGGATCTTACTATGTCACCCAGGCTAGTCTGGAACTCACTATGTAACCAAGACTGGCCCTGAACACTTGGTTGTCCTGCCTCAGTCTCCCAAGTGCTGAGATTACAGGTCTGAGCACCATGCTTAGCTTATAGATTGATATTTTAAATACTGTATCACATATAGATTTTATACAGAGACCAGAAATTAATAGTTTGCATTCAAACCATTAGCCAAAAACCACAAATGGGTAAAACAAAGGATAAGCAAGCTTTCCTAAAACTATAGAAGCAAACTTCCATTTCCTTTCACCTAGTAAATACTGGCCAGTGAAGCATGGTAGAATTATGGACTGACTGGAAAGCTCACATTAAATAAAAGGAAAATTAGTGTGTGGATTAGTAGAAACAGTGTAATCTTACAAATGCATCAAAGTTTGTAACCATGTGCTCTGATACATGAGGTGTCTGTGATACCCGGCTATTCACATGAAGGATTATTCATAGGAACATTTTCCCGTGCTTTGTCAGTAGGTTTCCAGAGCTCACACTTTAAAGAGTAAGTGATATAACTAAAAGAAATTGATATTGACTGTACTGTCAATCTATTTTTTCATAATAAAATGAAACAAAATGTAATTTGAACTCCGTTCTTCAAGGCATTTGGGGTAGACCGAGAGTCTTAACACGGGGCACAGGCAGCCTGGATGCCTTGGTAGTTAATCAACTGAGGTTTGAACTCTAGCAAGAGGCAGCAACTGAGTTGACAGCTGACTTTATAGCTGTGGAATTGGCTTTTGATGGGGTCTTGCTGAGTTCTTAAATTTAGGCTGAGATAGGAATTCAATAACCTGGATAACAATCTTTCAATTTAGCAAAAGCGTGTTTCTGCTAGTGGACTAAAGTGTTGCTCTTCCTTGCTTTAAGCCAGACAGACAGCAGAGATGCGCCGGAGTGTGTTTTGTACCCAGTAACAGTCCGGCATGCTTACATTCTATTCTTTATTTTGTTTTGACTTTGGCCAAAGGCAGAGGGCCAAACTTATGAAATGATAGAGTCTGTGGACTCAATCATCTTCTTTTCCCATCAAGTGCCTTCTACTGGGCCCAGATTTAGTAATTACATAATCTCTAGCCATGGTTTTATGATCGAAATATTCAGACCATAACTTTGCATAATAGAGATGCTAGCTGTGGGTGAATTAATACTACAAAAAATATGAACCAGCTAAGAACACTTGGTTCCAAAGGCCAGCTCATTTGCTAGGTTAAATTGACCTTTGAATGCACCCTAGGTAGAGAAGAAACACTGGTTTAAAATGGAAATTTATACTGTGAAATTAAACAGTGGTAACAAAGGCATTACACATAAAACCCTGTGACAAAGCTATCAGGATTGTATTATACCTAAACTGTGACAGAAGGCATTGGGTCTCACTGATCACGGGAGTGACAGTGCCCAATTGACAGGTCTATCTGAAGAGAGGCATGAAAGATCTCAGTGGCTCTAAGTGTAGCATTCCATCCCCCAGTTAGCACCAGTAACAAAGGTGAGTTCCTGATGGCCAACTCCTGATTCCTGGGTCTGTCTCTCTATCTCTTAATTGGTTTATTTACAAGAGGTAGCAAGAGAATTGGGTGGTTTTACTCACTTTGTCTTGCCTTAACAACTAACAAGGAAAAAAGAAAACGTATCCACAAAAAAAGTGACTACAAAATAGAAGGGCAGATGTTAGGGTATGTTGACTGGGGAGAAGGGCGAGGCCCCTTTCTGACCGTTCCTTTCTTCGTGGATCCTATGGAGCTTTCTCTCTCTGCTGCCAGCCTTCTGAAATGCTAACTGGATGGTGAACCAAGCTGTGTGTTTCTTAACTGCTCTTTTCTTCTTGATGTGATCACAGAATTTGCTTAACTGAAGTAAATATGGCTGGGATATTCTAACAGCAGAGACATAATTCTCTCTGACAAAATAATAGCAAGAAGGAAATGGTGGAATACTTTGAGGCTCTGGACTATGAGTTGCCCACATTTGGCAGGAAGCATTACAGAAATGTTTTAATATTTTACAACAGAGTTACCATTAAAAAGAAATGACTTCGCGGACTGGGAACTCATTTTCAGTTAATACACCGAGAGTAATATGTCCAAGGAAATTAAATCTTACTTGTTCAGTTGGGGGATACAAGGAAGGACTCAATCACACTTTCCCCTTTATACAACTGACTTAGGGATTTGAATAAATGTAATAATTACTAGCTTACTAAACTATAATAACATATATTCAACTTATGGAGTTTGAATCTCTATTGAACAAGTATATACAAAATGTTTCTGTGGCTTTTCTGCTACTTGGAGTTTTCTTTTTGCATTTGGACGGTATTTTTAAGTTGCAAGCAATAATAATAATAAATGAACTAAAATCCAACCGATTATAATTTGACTGTGTTTTTGTTTACTGCGCATTAAGTTGTATGTGTTTTAGGCACCCGAATGCTTTCTCTATCTTCTCCAAGTATATATAGATAGGATGCTTGGTGTGTTTGGGGGAAGCCATGCTCCTGTGTCATCAGTCACAAGGTGGCACTGTAGGAATTAGAGTCGGGCCTGGTTCCTGTGGCACTGTGTTCCAATAACAGAGCATCTCTTCCAACTCCAGCAGTTACTGAATTTAGCACAAAGGGGCAAAAATCCATAATTCTAGAATGTAAGCAACTCTAAGCACCGCACGCACACACACACACAAGTATATACAAAGTGAGCAGTGAGCAGGGAATGCAGATGTGTACAGGCAGGCCATGGTTGCATGCTATGTAATACCTACCTGGGAATGGTACTATTGAGAGCAGACCAAATAAAGAAATAAATGAAAAAGGAGAATGGTTACCAAAAAAGTGGTGTGCTGAACTGCTCAAGCAAAACCGAAATAGTAATTAATAAAACATGAAAACGAGATGCTGCCCATCCTCTGTTGTGGGCTTGTGTGTACATGTGGCAGTCAAGAGATGCAGGTGGGAACCTAAGACAAGAACATGCGATGTTTGTTCCATGCCTCTGCCTTTATATGCTGGTAAGTTTCTTACTCTATGGAAAGGACACTATAATTCTCAAATCTTAGTTTGAAAAAGGGAAATATGATTGAATCAGGCATTTTTTAAATAATTAGAAACAGACAAAAATAAATTATTCTTTGGTTGAGCATAAGCAAGTGTAGAATATTGTGAATTCACACAAAGTCACAGAAAATTTTTTATGTTGAAACAGTTTTTTTTTAAGAAAAAAAAAAAAACAAAAAACCTCAGATTATAAATCCAAATTTGTCAGTGGATGAGAATTTAATGTATGGAACACAGGTTCAGTCACCTCTTCCTCACGCCCCCCAGGGGCTCCTCCTTGTTACCCTGACCCTAAGGGTCACCCTCTATCTAAGTTACCAAAACCAAGGAGTCACCCTCCTTCTTTCTCAGCTGCGCCCATAAAACCCTCCAACAAATCTCACTACCCAGGTCGCTGCTGGATTCTTTCCACAGCTGTCCCAGGGTTAGAGTTCAGTTGGGTCGTAATCACCGAGCAAACAAACTCTGCAGTTGGGTGGTCTAGCCCAGGGGCCACTCTCTACAAGGGATTCTTATAAAACACAGGTGTGACTCCCTCTATTCACGCCCCCACTCCAGCCCACTGCACCTGTGTGTCACTGCTAGCATAAGCCTTAGCTGTCCCCACAGTTAAGTGTCCCCTGCCTTTCCCAGCGTCATTGCTCTGTGTTCTGCCTGTGTGGGGGCTTCTGTCTGTCAGGAAGCTTGAACCTCTGTCCTGCAGAGGCACTGAATGCTCTCATACCCTGGCCTTCCAGAGTCTCTCTTAGGCTATAAATTTAGTGAATGCATTTTAATCAGGTTGGTACCTCCAGGACTTAACAGCATGCCCAGCTCAAGAATTAACACGGTAAAAAAAGAAAGGAAAAAAAAAAGTGAGGTACAAGACAAGATGGGGAAAAATGAGGTAGGGGATCCTGATACTCAAGGAGCAAGTCCCCAAATAGGTTGCCTTTAATAAATTATCAATGTAGAATTGATAATTCTGTAAGGTGTACGTCGGTGGGAAATTCATAACGTAGCTGGCAAAAGAACCAGCTTTGTACCATGAGCATGCGAGTGTTGATGGGAGAGACATTACAGTAACATGGACAGGCAGACATGTGACCCAGGTTAGCAGCCATACTTTGGAAGAAGTACCTAGAATAAGCTTATTCATCTTGCTGTTGAGAGTAGCAAGAACCAGGTGTATTAGTTAATGGTAGCCAAGATAACACTGAATCTCTGAATCTCACAGTTCAGAATACTAGAAAGCATCCTGAGATTTGTCTATAAAGTCGGCTCAGAGCACCTCAGAAGATCATGTCTTTGTTTTAATGGAAACATTAATTACAGGGCAGCTTCCCTTTGCACTTGTTTTCTATGATTCTTCGTTATTTTGTTGACACAGAAATTACAGCACCCATAGTTAAATTAGAATTAGAGATACCTGGAGATGCTAAGCACATCTGCCAGGCAAAACCGTCCTTAGAATTTGCCTACAGAACCATGTGGCAGCTGGTTAAATACATCACTTTGAAAGGCTGGGCCCCCTGCTCACCCCTACTCAGCTTCGCAGTAGGTGAACGACTCTACTGCATTAATCAGTGTCTCTGAACTTGTTTCCTGTCCTTCAAAATAGGCTCTACTTAAAGGGTTAGAGGCATGAATGAGATAGCATGTTAACTGAAGAACACGGTGAACTCCCCATTAAGTGTTCAATAACTGTGTCTATGTTAATTATCACCACTAAAAAAAGTAAGTGGTCAGCCAGGCAGAGTGGTACCTGCCTATAATGCAAGCCCAACACCCAGCAAGTTGTTCATCTGAGAAAGTTCCATGCCATTCTGGGCTGCACAGTGAGACCTTATCTCTAAACACCTAAATAAAAATAGGAAAGGGAAGGGGGTGTAGAGTTAAAAAAAATGTGTTGTGCACACTTCTGTCGGATATTCAAGGGAAGTTTGGTGGATACCTATCAGATCTTCCTCCTTCCAGGCTGTACCGCAGGTAGTTCATGCCGTCCAGGAACTGGCTGCTGGGCAGCGAGTCATCACCAAGTTCTTTGAGATCTTCTGGCCTAAGGTATTCTCCTCCATCGCCGGTCATTGTGTCATCACCTTAAGGTAACCAGAGGATGGGGCAGGAAGTTACTTGTTGAATTTAGTACCAGCAACAAAATATGCCCATAATTAAGAAGGGCCTTTACATGGCAGCTTGGATAACCACAAAGCACTGCACAGCAAGAAGACAGAGAGTACATGCACATGTCTAGGGATTCGATCCATTTCCCTAAAATGCACCAAGAAAAAATAACCCGCTGAGACGGTGGGGATGACCTAATGGAAGCTCACCAAGGCCAGCTGGATGATGGAGCATGTGATCAAACTGGACTCCCTGAACGTGGCTGACAATAAGGGCTGACTGAGAAGCCAAGGACAATGGCACTGGGTTTTGATCCTATTGCATGGACTGACTTTGTGGGAGCCTAGTCTGTTTGGATGCTCACCTTCCTAGTACTGGATGGAGGGGGGAGGACCTTGGACTTCCCACAGGGCAGGGAACCCTGACTGTTCTTTGGACTCCAGAGGGAGGGGAAGGGGAATGGGGGGAGCGGGAGGGAAATGGAAGGAGGGGAGGAGGTGGAAATTTTTAATTAAATAATATAAAAATAAATAAAAGAAAAAAAGAAAAACCAAAAAAAATAATTCTCTGATTATAATTCTTTGGATACCTCTCAATGGACGTTGCTCATTATGCTTGTTATCACAATGGCTAGTTTAGCTTAAAGGTTAGCCTAGTGTGCAGACTACTAAAATTCTCACAGTAGCTTCAATAATTCTGGATATGATCCAGTATTAGCAGACTCCTAATGCCATTGACAATATGCTAAGAAATATCTATTGTTCTATAATAAATGAGAGATTCTAAATTTACTCATTTAATGTATATGTGTGTGCTGTTGTGTTTTGTGTGTGTGTATTTGCTTCTCTGTGTGTGTGCCTCTGTTTTGTGTGTATGCACAACACGTGTGAAAGAGCTCAGAGGAATACGGTCTCTCCTTCCACTGTGTGGGACCCGGGATTAATTCACTTTGTCAGGCTTAGCAGCCATCCAGTTACCTGCTAGACCATATTGCTGGTAAATACCATATTGCAAATATGATAATAGTATTTTATAAGATTAAATACACACAACTGCAAAAGAGCACGGAAATAGAAATAAATTCTAAGAACAGGACTACTAAAATCTAGGCATGCTCTAATTTGGACATAAAACTAATCTTCTTTTAGAGAATTTTATTAGCATTTGGGAAGACAGTCTGTGACCTATTTTCATGTGTGAGATGCAAGATCCATCACACAACAAAAGCTGTACCTTACATATCCCTTGAACAAGAAGCCAAACATTACCAAATTCTCAAAAGTTGGCTTGCATCTTCCTCTTGCCCCTCTTCCCTTACCCCAACCCGAGGATTCAATACAACTGAACTTGACTTTAAGTCCCTACTACTACACAGATTAGGGCACCCTGCACCTCCCAAGTCAGCTGTTTGCAGAAGTCAACCTGTCTCTCCTGTTTCCAGTTTTGACCCCAATCACCCAGCAGTCAAGGTGGTCACAGGGAGCAAAGTTAAACTCAAAATAAGTTTCTGTTACTTGTGTCTTCAAACTTCTCAATACTTCATAATAAAACAGGGCTGGTGGTTTAGATTTTCTTACTCAACCTCTTTCTTGCTATGTCCTGGTGAGGAGAAGAAGGTTCAAGAGGTGCAACGAAATACAGGGGAGGGAAGGCAGAGTCTAGCTGCAGAATTGCAGTCTGATAGAGCAAGGCACTAGGTTAGCTGATCTGGGAGACCCTAGGAATGAACACATCCCTAACCTCCCTCTCTTATGATTATGGAATTGTGTTACAAATTCAGCCATCTGAATAGTATATTTAAAATAAAATATAGCCTTGTAAAAACTCTGATGACAAGCCAAGGCACTGTTTGAAACCCTCAGATCATACTGAGTTCATGAGACCCGTGGCTGTCCTTAATATTCTCCCCAATTCTCTGCCTGATACTGGATTTTGTGAGGAGGATGTCTGGCTCTAGCATCTGATATGCTCAGTGTATTAAAAGTGAGGCTTCAGAGTTTTTGAGGCACCCATAGTGAGCCTTAGGAATACAGCATGATGCCCTAGTGCTAGTGAAACTGTCTAGAATCTCAGCAATACTGTTAAACAGAAGGGGTACTTGTCTCCAGCTAAATCTTGATGCTGCATACAATTTCTCTCCAGGTTATTTGCACATAAAAATACCATTGTTAAGTTTTACCTATCATCACTGAATGGTAGAAAGTATGTACCAGGAGAAGTACAAGAGGTTAATGTTCATCTACCTCCATTTCTAGAGCCTTCAGGCTCCCATCTTCCTGAAAACCTGATCTAGATTCTTATCCATATTGCCCTCCTCAGCCACCAATCCCATTAAGGACTCTCCCACCTGTAGTAAAACACTAACCTTTCTTTAGCCAGTGTTAGCCCTTTTCTACATCATACTTGGTCTCCTCTTCCTTTTGTAATCCAACTAATCAAATGGACGCCTTCTATTGTTAATAATTTTAATAATTCAACAGTTACCAAAAGGTAATTTTTTTGAAAAACAATCTTCAGTGGTATTTCTGACAGAAATCTCTTCAGGACTTTTTCCTATTGCTTTGAGTCTTTCTTCCCAGGCTCCCTTGTCTGAAGTGCTAGTCCTCCAAGATCCCTGTTATGTCCCGTTTACCACACATTATGATAAATTCAAGGACTTTATATACTATATATAATGTGTTCACAACTGGTTCCATCTCAGACCCTATTTCAGTCTCCTCTATAAATTCCGCACCTGGATTTTCTGTAAGCATTTAGCATGTGATAAAACAGAATGCACCTTCTTTGTCTACTTCATCCCCTATCAACATGCTTCTAGACAAACTCTCTCTATATGCCAGCAGTACAGCTGTCTCCATGCTTGGAGTCAGAGAGCTGGGAGAGATGAGGGTCTTTTGCTAAAATTTATTTATTTACTTATTTTATGGATATGAATGTTTTGCCTGTATGTGTGTATGTGTACATGTGTGCCTGCTGATCCGCTGAAACTGGGTTTATGAATGTTCGTGAGCCACCCCACCATGTGGGTACTGGGAATCAAACCCAGGTCCTCTGTGAGTGGTTAAGTGCTCTTAATAAGGGAGCCTTTGCTTTAGCCCCAGAAGGTCTGTTCTGCACAACATAGCTATTACAGAATAATTGCACATTGATATACTCTCTTTCATTAACATATCTGATACAGAAGGATCAAATACAACTATATTCCTGCATCATGTAACAAACTTAACGTGAGTTTCCCTGTTGTTTCCTGCACTTGGAACAATGTCCTCCTAAATTATAGATGTGTTCATTTAATAAAATGATGACTCTCAGATTCATGAGTTCACCTTTTTTTTTGTTGTATTCTGCGATTTTGTTATATTTTTCCAGACACATTTTGGGCAACTCTTTCCCACTAATTGTAATGCATCAGCATACTGAAATTTTGTTTTTTGTTGCTTTTTTTTATTTTTTTGTTTCATTTTGGTTTTGCGTATCTTTCTTTTGAGTTTTTTTTTTGGGGGGGGGGGCGGTTGTTGTTGTTTTGAGACAGGGTTTCTCTATGCAGCCCTGGCTGTCATGGAACTCACTTTGTAAACCAGGCTGGCCTCAAACTCATAGAGATCCACGTGCCTTTGCCTCCTGAGTGCTGGAATTAAAAGCATGTGTCACCACCACCAGGCTCATACTGCAGTTTCTTAAAGTAAGATTAATTTTGGTTATTTGGAAGCTACAAGATTCTATATGAGGATGACTGGTACATCAGCCATACCAAGACTCTGTTGAACAAAGATCAAAACATGGGGATAAAGGAAGGTGGTGTGGGTTGCCTATTGATATCCTCTGTGATGCTCAGATAAAGAGACTCTCCGAAATGTCATTGAGCCGCTGCCCTTGCCCTTCCTACTGAAATACAGGGAGAAGTGAAATGAGGAGGAGGCTATGTGCTCACAAAAGAGAACATGAAAAAGCTGAAACTGGTTTCCCCATTTGTCTTCTCAACCCCTTCAAAACTTCTGCCATTCTGAAGTTCTCTTGTTTGCTGGATCATGTTGATACAGAGCACTTGTGGAGAAGTGTGCATGGAGCTGTTCACTAATTGATGGTGAATCTCAAGAATAAGTCGTTTGCATTTGCCATCATACTCAGTAAAGGATTTCTCTAGCCTCAGATACATGACTTCTTCCCGTTCCCAATAAAACATCCTTTCTAAGGACTACTATTGGATTAATATTCATAAAAGCATATTCATATTCATCATTAGTTGAAATCTTTATGATATTCTAATTTCTCTAGACTCAGCTAAGAATTCAGAGTCTCCCCCCGCTCCCGCCACAACTATCCTCATAACCAGTTGTTATGCAACAGAGTGCATGACTGAATCATTTTGCCACTCATTGTCACTCTGCTGCACATTCCGACATTGAGACCCCTATACTGATTTTTCTCTACCCCTTTACAATCTGGGCCACCCTCTGGTTAATCTCTCATTTCTTGGCCAATGCATCAGATTGTGTGGGTGGTCCCAGCTGTAGAGCTCCCTGAGAAGATATAAGAACTGACGGCACTGTGCCTTCATTTATAGCTCTTCATGTACTACTCCCCATACGTGCTTGTTGAAGGCTGGCCCTGTGCTCACCTTTGAGTCCCCGTGATGTGAACTATCAAGCTCCCCTATCATAATATCACATTCACCAGCGATGCTTTCGCTGCGTGGGAGGATAATACCAACTGCTTTACCACATGCCACATTAGTCTGAGCAGGCATCTAAACTCATCTTAGGAATGCCCGTAGGTATTTGTTGCCACCAGTAGATTTTGGAGAGAACGGGGGTTGGCTAACACCTTCTGAACATACGTGGCCACACTCCATCCATGTGGATGAGAGTAGGTTCATGGAAACATTCAACTGCACACAATGTTAGAGTTGGCAGTCAACTAACGCTACCCTGACCTTTTGCATGAAAAGCAACTTTGCACAACTCAAATACATTATTTATATAAAAGTTATTAAATTTAAATTCTCTGCTGGCAATAAAATGCTGTTACTTTTTTATTATTTCTAAAAATAAAACATTTTTTTATCACAAGATGTTCTTGTTAACTAATCATTATTCCTGTCACAAGAGTTTTTAATCACTATCAAATGTTATTGTTTAACAGTTTGATTCAAAAAATATGTAATACATTTCATTTTATATATCAGGCAGACATGAGAGTCTTACAAATGAAGTTTCTAGTAATTCCACAGTAAACACTTTAATTGTATTAGGTAATAAGTCCTTTACCAACTATTTTTAAAATAGTGATCTGTTTTGAAATCAAATGTATTTAATGTTTACACTGGGTTTTCATGTAATAAAGCTTGCTATGAAGAGATACCACATCATCTCTGGAAACTGCATATCACATAGAACATTTTATGGCATTCATTTTTTCTTCAAATGCCAAATTCACACTGAATGACTTTTAAAAATATTTATTTTGTTTTTATGTGTTGGGGGGCAAGGGTAGGTGTATGTGTGTACAAGTGTATATAGTTGCCCCCAGAGACCAGAAAAGGGAATAAAATCCATTGGAGCTTGAGTTACAGGTAGTTGTAAGCCACCTGACATGAATGCTGGAAACACTTGGGTCCTTTGTTAAAAGAGCAAACACCCTTAAATACTGGGCAATCTTCTTATCCCTAGCCCTCCCCTCCCTGGATGATAGTTAGAGATCATTTTTAATCATGTTACTTACCTCTACTCTTGACTGTCTTTTAAAAACCAATCACATTATGACTCTTAATTATATATTTGTTTTTTTAAAAAGGGTCTCACTGCATTGCTAAGACTGACTTTTTTTTTTTAAAGAGAGATTCTCTCTACATAGCATAGCTCTGATTGACCTTAAACTCACTGCCTCTGTCACCTGGGTGCTGGGATTAAAGGTGTGTGCCACTATATCCAGGCAGGCTGACTTGAATGTCTGTTCTCAAGTTATCATCCAGCCTGTGCCTCCTGAGTAATCATGACTCTAGATGCATGCTAGCATACCTGGCTTCTAGTTTATTATATTTTTGCCTTATATAAAAGGAATAATGTGAGCATTCACCTCAAGCAACCTTAGCTGAAAGTGCATATAGTAACTAATAAACTAGTTACCAATATGTCATGCTTACTTTTATATTAATTTACCAAAAAATTACTTTTCCTCAAAATCTCTATCCTAAAAAATAAAGCTATGCCTCTGGGGAAACATTCTTATAAATGTACCTCAGATAGGGTAATATTGTTTAGTTGGTCTCCATATAGTTTCTAAACTATTACCAGAATAAGCAAACATGGCTTTAAACTTACACAATAAAATGCACACATCCAATGCACACATGCACAATTCTACCCACACTATACAAGCTGTTTCCAAAGAAACATTAGTATCAAGCACAAAGATTTAGAATCAACAAGTTGCTTTTAGGTAGTTAAAAAAATTAAAAGCAAAGAAAGGCAATCACTCCGAGTCCCTTGAATGGTACCTGAATCACTAAGCGTTTCCCCATCAATAAAGTGGTCACCAAACTGCTTAAGAGCTGCATAACATATGAATGAGAACGAGAAAGAAAATCCCCTGAAATATGGCGTGCATATACAAATGCTCGAACTCAGCTGGCCGATACTAGAACAAAGCTCATACTTATAATAAATACTCAGAATTACAGCCTTTGGCAGGACTTTTAAAATTACTCATCATCATACATTGATCCAACATTTGTTCGTTCTTGTCATAATTCTTATGCGAACTGACACAGCTCAACGCCTAGTGCCAATAACAAAATAAGCTGGTTCCAAGAAAGACTTAAGAATATAAAGCTTGGCCTTGAGATTTCATGTCAAAGAACCTAGAGACATATTTAATATTTTTCATAGAGTCTTTTAATATCAGGCCTTGCACTGCCTTTGTGGCAATGATTTGGCAAAGGCGTGGATGAATGTTCCATGCACATATACATGGTAATAGGTTTTTTAATCTCATATGCTGGTTCTACTAGTGAAGCTTGCATACTCTATGAGAGGAGTAGGTTCTTTATTATTATTAATTATTCAGAAGAAACAATACATGGAAATTTAAAATATGGAACAAAGAAGTCACTGGTAAAGTAAATAAAGAGCCTCTCTGTGTCAAGCCTGGCTTCTGACCTCTACCCCTGTTAGTCTCTAGCACGTTTTAGAGAAACAGTCCTTTTCAGGGCTCTGAAGTCCACTGTCTATATCAGCAGTTCTCGACCTATGAGTTGCAAGTCCTTTGGCAATCACAAATCAGACATCCTGTATATCACATATTTACATTATAATTCATAACAGTAGCAAAATTACAGTTAGAAAGTAGCAATGAAATGATTTTATGATTGGGGGTCACCACAGCATAAAGAACTATACTAAAGGGTCACAGCATTAGGAAGGCTGAGGACCACTAGACTAGATAATTTTTATCAATTCTAAAACCATCATGAAAGTAAAAATCTTTCCTGGATCTTTCCTGGCATAAAGAATGACTTAGGTTGGGACTGCACTATTTTGTGCTGAGGTCCTTTTGTGCCTTTTCTAAGATTCTTTTCTTCTGGGTTTGATATATATTCTGGATGTTTGAACTCATCAGACAGCAGAGATTTCTTAATATACCACTAATAAAAAATGGTTTAAGGTCTTTCAAGACATTTGAGTATGAAATATGTTGGCATAATTAGTATATGTATTAGTAATAACTATTATATCAGACAGCTCTTTTAGTACATGGATAATTAGAAGCTTCTTTCTCATTCCCTAGTCTTACTTGGTATTAGAGATTAAAAATAATAATGAGAAAAAATTAGGTAGACCTGACCTGCCTACTTCCTCAATGTCAAGAGTAAATACAGTAGACTATAGTTGGTGGCTGGGTTTTAAATATTAGGATGCTATAATCTATACTACCAACTTTATCTCAAATAAAACTTTCGTTTCCTTGTGTGGAACTTGGCAGCTGTCACCAAAGACTTACCCTCTTCATCAGAAACATCAAGAACCTCCGTCATTGTCTCAGGAACATTCAGCTTGTGTTTTTCTGTGATAGTCTGGAAAGAGAAAAATCATTCAGTGTAAAGTTAAAAATAAAATCAAACAAAACTTGAAGGGAGTCACGGAGGTGCCATACGCTACAGCAGCAGCAAGCCTTCAGACGCCAAACATCCCATCTTATCCATGTGGATGTTTTGGAATCTTACTCGCTTTCGTGAACATTCCTTTGTTCTTTCTGAAGACAAATGACCAAAGACTCCAGGAACATCGTCCATGAGAAGATTCATTATTGTTAGTTCCCAGTTGAAAAATGAAGTCTTTAGTAATGGCTTTAGTAATTAGTCTTATTGAAAAGGCAAACTAATGTCTTCAAGACGTCTCTAGCCGTTTCCAGCAAAACTTTACAATGAAGTAATAAACATGCAATGTATTAACAGCAAAGCTGTTACAGAGACGCTGCAAAAAAAATGGGGAGCGCATAAATTGTATGTGATACGTGTTGTCAGGGGTTAGAGGACCAGCAGAAGAGAATTAGTCATCTCTATAGTATTCAGACTGCAGTTATGGTTTATTGCTCATGGGCCTTCTCTGGTGCTCCCCTGAGTGGCCAAATCCAGTGATTTCATTCCTGATAGAGGATAAAAAGCTGAGAGAGCAGGCTCATTTGGCTGCATGGCTTCCACTTCCAGACTCATCTTAGCTGTAAGGCCTCTGCACGTCCTTGAACTCAGCCATGCCTCAGTTTCATTGTTGGGAAACCAGAGAGCAATGTTTTATAAGCTGTGATGAGTATCAGTGCAGGAGCTCCTAGGGAACAGTCCTTGGAATGTGGACTCAGTAAGCATCAGCTGGGGTAACTGATGGATGTAATTGAAAATTACATTCATCCTAGGCATGAAGGGTCTCAGAACACTTTAGTCATGTATGTAGCATGGAACGGGATGATAATTATACCCCAAACATGCCATAGTGATTTCCAAAATGAAAAAAAAAAAGCCAGACACAAAGAGAGAACTATCATATGACTTTACTAATCTGCAAAATTGTTTAAAAGTCCAAATTTTAGAAACAGACAGTAGACTCCTGGGTACCAGTGGCTGAACCCAGGCAAGGGGGATGTGGACTGGTTCTCAAAGGATACCAAATGTCAGTCAAGTAGGGAAGAAGTGCAAGAAACGCATGGTACCATGACGATCATAGAATACTTTAGTGTATTGTATACTTGAAAATTTCTTTTCTCCATTATTTTCCTGAGACGCTATCCTGTCCCCGAGGCAGGCCTCAAACTCCAACTCACAAATCTGCTATGCGTAAGGACAGCCCTGGACTTCCAGCCCTTCTGTCTTGCTCTCCCAAGTGCCTGGTTTCCAGGTGTGTGGCACCATAGCTTGTATAAGAGGAACTGGGGAATGCACTGTATTAACTGAGCTACATCCCTATTCCCAATATACTTGAAAACATTTTTAGGAGAATTTAGCTTTTCTCATCATAGCCACCCACAAATGATGAGTGTATGAACTAACTAGTTCATTTAGCTATTTTCACAATGTACATACATCTCAAATCATCACGCTGTCCATCATAAATATGTAGCATTGTATCAATTTTAAAAATGAAGCACATGTACAAAAAAGAAACCTCACAGCTTTAAATATTACCTAAATCCCATCAAGTCTCAAATTTTTAACTATAATTCTTACATTTAAAGTGTATTTCGTGTACTAGTTGGCAGTTATGAGAACCTTAAAAGACTAAACTCTTGATATAAGCAGTAAATCTTCAACTAAAACACCAAAGTGCCATGAGTAGGTTGGGTAGACTACCACACTCTGCTTTACAGATAACAAAGACTTGTTTCAGTGAGTACAATGACTTTACCAACAGAAGAGACCCTTACACAGATTTTCATACCAAGTAGCTATGAATGTATATAATAGATTTGCGCTAAGAGCAACTGGACTGATTCAATCACAATGTGCTACTGCATACGTCTTTCACCGATTGCTTTTCAGTGGACTTGCCTTGTTTGTTTTCAGAACAAAATTAAAACAAATGGCTCAGAAGACCTATTGTGAGGAAGCGTACAGGGACAGGTAAGAAGGCCGCACAGCCAGGTCGCTGCTAACCCCATGCTGGATGGCTTGCTTCACTGTCACATGGGTCCTTCCTCTTGTGCTGTGGAGATTTTTTTTTAAACATATTCCTTTCTCTGTCAAAACCTTTTCCTTGGACTATCAGAAGTGATTACCACAGAGAAATACTTCCTGATGTTCTACCAATAACTTTATTGAACTCTGCTACATATATTACACACAACTGTGTATGGCTCATCTATTTCTCTACCTCCCACAGAAGAGTAGGAGTCATTCCAGAGCTAGAGTATTACCATAGAACCTGAAACAGAGTAGATGCCTCTCTCATATACATGAAATGATATAAAATTATGATGCTGTAAACTTATGTTAACATATACTTAAAACTCACTAAGTGACAAAACAGATTTTCTTTTGAGTTGAATCTTTGTTTAAAGACAAGGCAGGAAGTACAACGCTAGAGAAGCTTGTGGTGTGTAGGAGAAGGCACAATTGAAGCCCACATCAATAAATCCAACTTGCCTACGTTTCTTGGGATATTTATGTAAGGCAACAGGTTTGCGGTGAGAGCAAGCTAAACACTGCAGTAAAGATAAAGCAAAGGCCCAATGATCTCCCACACACTAGATAGCAGATAAACATTTGTGAAATGAACAAATTTAAAGGGCTTTCATAAGACACTACTTTATTATTATTTCAGTATTTCAAACTTGAGTTATAAATTTAACTCAGTTAAATTATAATCTATATATCATAGAATTCAACTCTAGCAGCAAATTAGAATCACTAAAAAGTATTTTAACATATCAATGCTCTGAGCTGAAAATATGGCTCAGATGGTAAAATCCCTGCTACACAAACATGAGGGTCTGAGTTCAGAAGACTGGCACATGGTGCCAGGGCACAGAATTGTCACACTAGCACTGAGAAAACAGGAAGACACCTACAGCTCACTGGCCATTCTGACTCGCTAAATGAATGAGCTCCAGGTTCAGTGAGATTTTGCCTGAAAACCTAAGACTGACAGTGATTGGGGAAGACACTGGATACATGGACCTCTGGCCTTAAGTGTACACATACACACACACAAATACAGTTACTTGTGTCTCAGCACAGAATAATAAGTCCGCATCTTGGGGTCCAGCTAACAGTATTTTTTATAAAAGTCCCATTTAGTTTGAACTCAGCCTGGCCTACATAGTGAGTTCTCGAGCTACATATTGAGAGCTGATCTCTAGGACAGATGTTCCATTTTGTTATATTATACAACTCAATTTGAGGCTCATATTTTAGCCTTAGGGAGACAGTCATACAACAGGCATATCCTGTTAAACTTTCTTGAAACATTCTAAATAAGTATCTAAATGTAAATAAAATGATTTAATAATGTGACTATGTCTATTGTGTTAGACTACTCAGGAAGTTCATTTCATATGAGAATGTTCTAAAGTAATTTCTACACAAAGAAGTGTCTCCATTAGTAAGTAAATGACTGTGTGGCAGCCCATGGTCCATTGCCTGATGCTGGTAGTATAAGTATACATTCTTTTTCCTTGCCAGAATGAATAGCCAGGCTGCCTTGTTTGGGATTAAGTTATCTGTTATTTTAGAAAATGTATATAGCAGAATAAACAGCAGCACACAATAATCATGTTGCTCACAGATGTTTTCCTTGCCCTCAATGTACAATGCCCTCAATGTACAATGCAATATGTAGTTGTATTTGAATCTAATATTTGCCCAATCTTCACAGGGCATCAGTAAATGTTTGTTGAATGTATCACAAACAGATCTTTCTACTCATGAGGTATATAATTAGATATAATATACAATTTTCTTTTAAAATGAAATATCCTTAAGATATTTGGTTACTGAAACATAGTTTGTTTAAACAACTGCATTTGCACAATAGATGGAGAACAAAGCTATAATTCAAGGCTCATGTACTTCTGCTTTTGCTATAGAGTCTAAGATGTCATGGTCAAGATCTGAAACAACTTTAAAAGTTAAAATAAAGAATATGTTATGCACAAGATTAATGAGATATAATTAAGTCAGACAATGAGTGATTCATGATGCTATAGAAACACATAGAAAATTAAATATAAGCTCTTCTAATATATTATAATTAGTATATAATATCTGTTTTTTCCTGTGGGAGGAAACTGTATGCTAACTGACCCCACTTGGCCAACACCCCCTACCTAGTCATGCCTTGCATTCACAGACCTCCCAAGCCATCACAGCATAGACAATGATCTCGGCCACCATGTCACCTTTCAACACCATCACCCTGTGGCTGTCATGAGAGCACTTGTAGGCTACCCTTGTTTTGTTAATGCCAACCATATTTGTCAATATAACTGTTGTAACTAGGCAAACTATTAAATGTATAATTGTTTTCATTTTTCTAGAAAGATAAAGGTAAGTACTCTAGGAAGTTTCAACAAAGATGTGTCCCCCCCCCCAAATAACTGCTACCAAATTAGGTGTGGGTGAGACAAATATAAATGATTTTAAAAATATATCAGACAAATTTAAGGGTTCTGTACTCCACATGTTTCTTTAAGAACACACAAAGAATGCATAAATGTTATATAAAACTTTTGAAAAATATTTGTTTATAATATGCATGAATATTTGCCTTTGTGTATGTACTTACATTGCATGTCTGGACCCTATGTAGGCAAGAAGAGGATTTTGGATCTGCTGGAACTGGGGCAATAGGCAGCTATAAACTGCCATGTGGATAGCAAGGGCTAACCACCAGGCCATCTCTTGAGCCCCAGGAAGTGATAACTAGGTGTTAAAAAGCACATACACACCTAGTGACTATTGATAGTGTTTGTGCAAAGATGACAATCCAGACATTTGATCAAGGAACTATATTCACAGAAAAAAAATGATGATCAGTGTCAAAGAACATTATCTTTATGCATTGAATTGTCATTTCGATGATTCTTTTAACAAACATGGTATCAAATCAAATTTCGGACTTAGAATTACATTTTCTTTACTGCTTTAAAAAACCTACCTAATGAGCAAAGGAAAATATATCTAATATGATTTATATGTGGTAATTTTGGGTAATTTATTAGATAATTATGTTCTTTCTAGCAACGACTCTTTGCCATATAATACATTACTTTAAAATTACACCAATAATAAAAAAAATAGCTGATAATAGCAGGTGGAGGAATGAGTCATTTTTCATAGTTTTTCTAATCTTACTAGACTAGACTAGGGCTATTGGCTATTGCTGTTGGGAATACACCCCCAGTTTTGTAATGACCATTCCTGCAAACACAGAGAACTTCATCCTAAGACAATGCTGAAATGTCCCACCTCCCCTGCTGCGTCTCTCAGTGTAAATTTAGAAATGCCACAATTCCACAGTGTCTGGGCGATCTCGGCTGCCCCAGCCTCTCCCTTACAATCCACTGCCTCTTATCCGCTCTCTCACAATGCCTTTATTCATGCTTTGGGGCAAAGGACTTGGGGAAGAAGTTTCTTTTCAATAGACCTCACGTGACTGCACAGTGGCACATCCTGGAAATGCAATGGGTGGTAAGTGAGCCCATCACTTGTGCAGCTACAGTTCAATGGCCGCATCCAATGGATGCATCTAACCTCATCACGTGAAATTCGATCCCCTTTGCCTCATTATAAAATGCCGTACACTGCTGGCTATCACTGTGGTGCTGGGTTTTGTTTGTTTTTGTTTTGGCTAGTCAGACAATAAACATAAAGCAGAATCAAATCATGCAGCCATTGAGATAGAGAGAGGGCTCAGTAGTTAAGAGCACTGTCTGCTCTTCCAGGGGATACAGGTTCACTCCCCAGCATCCACTAATGGACAACAACTGTCTGTAACTCCAGTTCCAGGGGATCTGATACCTTCTATAGGCACGCGGCATAGACATACATGCAAGCGAACTATAAATAAAACAACAACCCGCCACTAACACCACCCTCCAGATAAAGGGGACTGGTGGGAATGATGGTTTATTTAATGTGAGTAACACACTGAAGCTGAAATCTGACATTCTGTGTGTTATTTATGGCTTACTGGGTTTTTCACCTAGAAATTTCAAATATGGTAAGTTTTTTTTCAAATAATGTTCAACTTTAAATAATAAGATAGTAGTGAAAAATATAATTAAATATAAATAATTCAAAAGCAAAAGCTCATAAAATGTTCTAAAAGCAGTTGCCTTGTGTTAGAGTTAACTGTCAGGGATAAGACTTTCCATATCCTACCTGTATATCTGGTTTCTGGCAAACCATCTGCCTGCTTACTTAGAGAGGGTAAATATTTAAAAAAAAAATCAACATGTGTGTATGTCTTTGCAGTTGGAGTGTGGCTCTCTCCTTCTCTAAACCCAAGCATGTTTATTAAAGTGAAATCAAAACTCTCTGTCTCATGTCAGAAGAGCCATCTGATCTGGGACATAAGATAAACAAATATTTAAGGACTCCTTTATTGCCACTAATCTTATAATCTTTTGGTTTTATGTTGACTCTTTAACAGCTTTTCTTAAGGTTCAAAATTTATAAGATTATAAAATTTATAAGATGAATATATACATCAATCTTATAAATATATTTTAAGCTTTTTGTCATGATATTAATGGTCATACAGAGTACTAACAATTAAAAGAAATGTTTCACCTACCTTCCTGTACATGATTTTGTGTCTGAGTATCAGTTTTCTGCAGTGAATCATGAGCCTGCCTAACAACGACCTTTGAAGTCTCCATAAAGACAATGGGGCCACATATTGGACGCCATGTAGCTGCCCAAGACGCAACACGTGAGGTAACAAACCAACCACGAGCCTCGTGGTAAAATATAAAATAATAGAAATGGGTTAATTTAAGACGCAAGAGTTAGTTAATAAGAAGCCTGAGCTAAAAGGCCAAAGAATACGTAATTAACATTAAGCCTCAGAGTGGTTATTTTATAAGCGACTTCAGAAACAGGGGGCGGAAAAAACTTGGTCCAGGGGGCCCACGGGATGGAGAATATTTATAATTGTATGTGTGTATGTGTGTGTGTATTTCACCTGTGTGACTGCAGAGCACACACACCAAGTTGCACAGTGAGAGTTAGAGAACAGCCTAGGATTGTCACTCTAAACTTTCCACTTTGTTTTGAGATAGGAACTCACTGCTTGCTGCTGTGAAGCCCATGTTATATGGCCCTCCAACTTCTGGGAATTCTCCTTCCTCCGCCTCTTATCTGTCCTGTCTGAGATGTATAAGTTTCACCATGTTGTTGATGTACCAAAAAAATGCATTTTCCTCTGGGTTATAACTTTCTTCTTCTCCCCTCCCACTACGCTTGTGCAGAAGAACTCTTTCAACCACTGATGCTCTTCAGCTGATAGCACAGAGGCCCCACACATCTTTCCTTCCTTAAAGAAGAAATGTTACTTAGCAAACTGAATGAGAGCAAAGCAGGACCAGAGGAAAAGAGCCGCAGCTTGCCATCTAGTGGCCATTCAGTAAAAATACACATCCATTATTTCCAGCGTGGAAAAAGTATTGAAGTTAACAAAATCCAAGACTCTGACAGCACCCATGCTCAGCCAGTCTTCTCACTAACACCTTTGCTTCGTTGTGAAGTGCATGCCGCTCTGAGGTGAAATAGCTGTGGAAGTCTCCATACGAAGACTTCCCTGTTACGAAAAACCATTCGTTTTTAAAGTAGTTAAGATTCAGCCAAGCAGAAAGATTTTTAAATGTTCTCACCACAAGGAAATGAAGGTTTGTGGGGACAGACATATCTATCCTCATTTGAGCGACACAGAACGGAAACACGCACCATACTATCCCGAGCAATCACAGAAGCCTGAGCATTTCCCACTAACTGATTCCAAATGTTTAAATAGAAGAAAATTAAGAAAAAAAAGGCCATGGCCTTATATCATGTTATATCATGACCCGTAAGTAGAATGTTAAACATTAGCAAGACCTTTTTCTCATTTATTATTGATCAGATCTATATCTTTAAAACCACTGTGTGCGCTGGCTAAAGGAGATGGCTCTGCTTGCAAAATGAGCAGAGCAGCTGCCTCCCATCAAAAAGTTCAGGCGATATTGTGCAGTTCATTAATTATTCATACGCCACTCTATTTAAAACTGCATGTCACATCGACTGTGTTTCATCTACCTCAATGGCTGTCCACGGGGGCTTTGCGCTGGCCTGTAAAACAAAATTCCTTTCTTTCCCCTCCCCTCTATTTAAAGGAATCCAGTGTTCCCAAACTACTTATGCAGTGGTTCCAGCTTGGAGCATTCAACACAGCCTTACTCCGAACACTTGGTTCATCTGTGGTGTCACTGTTTCCATGGAACATCTCAGATCTTGTTGTTTCTCCGCTTTACAACGATAAATTGAAACGCTGTTGTTCGTCCAACTCGTGCTTAAATTAAAGTTTAAAAACTCCCCCTGGAGCCTATGCAGAGATAAGGATGCAGCACTCTCTGGCTTTGCTCTTGGGATTTTCTCTGGCAAAGAGCCATGACTATCACCAGTCCCTTCTCGGGGATCATTAGGTGTTTTAAAGCAGTGGAAATAAAGGATCGTAGGAATACACCGGACATCTGCAATTTTTATTCTAAAAAAAAAATCATCAGACATAAGAAGGAAAAGAAGAAATTTGAGGAGACTCTGTTGTCTGTAGAAGTACATTTGACCTAGCCAGGGTCTCTTTTGAGAAGAGGCTGCTTGACCTCTAGGCCAAGTTCAAGTTGGTGGCAGCCTGTGATACCTTTCTGCCAGCGGTAGGTGTCACACAATCAGAAGAAAGAAGCAGAAGAACCAGAAAAGAACTCATAGGGTAAAGCACTTTTCTATAATTACAAAGCTATATTCATATATCTGATTTGGAATTATACTGACAGAAACCCTGCACCCGTTGGTAAGCACATTTATAGCTGCATATTCCTGAGCCTATTCTACCATGCATGCAACAACAACAACAACAACAAAAGTTCAAGCTGCAAACACTGAGCAAAAGGTCTCTGGCGGGAAAAGCAAGAGGACAGGAGCAGACCAGTCATCAGTACTCACCGTGGTGGTGGTGGTGACCTCCTCAGTCACAACCTTCAGGGTATCAACCACAGAGATGTAGCCCAGCCGCTTAGCAATCGCCAGAGCTGTGTTACCATTCTGAAGAGAGAGAAAGAGAGAGGAAGGCTAGGGAGGACTGCCTTGGGAGCCAATGAGCTCACCCGGGGCTCGGCATGAGCCAGCACTTCCTTCCAAAACAAGGCAAGCTCGGGAAAATCACTAGTTTTTACCATTACGTCTAAATCTGTCTTTGTAACTTCTTTAGACTATAGCCTAGGTCACCATGGTAACACAACAAGCTTGCATCTGCCTGCTCTTTTTAATAAGAAGCACTTGATGCTTAACCCTGAGGTTGTCAAGCAGCTCCAAAGGCTGCCCTGGTCTTCTAAAGCCACCCCTGGAACTGAGGAGAGTGTCTGCCAAAACTACCAGGGAGAACCTGGGATGCTCATTGCTCACCAAGGGTCAGGCCATCTGCTGCAGGTAAGATGTTACCATAGGGACACAGTGACAGATTTAGCTTCTGCTCCGTAGGAGCTCCAGGGCTGCAAAAACTACACAAGCCAGCAATTCCAGCCGCCTCCAGCCCAGGCCACTGGGGACCCCGTTTGTTTAATTGCACCGCTTAGTTTACATTTCAATGGCTCCACATCCCAATGAGGCCCGTTCGAAGCCAGGAGCTCAGAAACTGGGCTCTGTTAAGAAGCCGGGGGAGGGAGGGGCGGATAATGTGCTCACATCTGAGAGCCAGCTGTAAGCAAAGCCCTTCCAGAAGTCCAAGTGGAGGGCCCCACTCTCCAGAGCCCCAACTGACTTCCTTCCCGGCAAACACTCCCCAGAAATCACAGACTACTAGAAAGGATTTTCCCCAAATCTGGGGCTTTCCACAGCCTGGGAGTTTGTTTAAGGAGGATGGGTCACACTTAATCTCTGACAATAGGACACAGAGCAGGGCAAGGGAGGAGAAAGATGAAAGCCCAGGGAAGGGCCACAGGCATCCTTACCGCGGTGGTGGCATTTGGCTTGGCCCCATGCTGAAGCAGGACATTAATGATGTGTGTGTGGCCCTGTTGGGCAGCTTGGTGCAGAGGTGTGTAGCCATTCTGTAGATCATGATGGCGCCAATTTGCAGAGGGAGAAGAAAATCAGGTTAGCCTTCAGTCTCAGTTCAATCGTCTTATTTACAGCAAACCCACCAAGCACCTCATTGTTTATTTGGAGCACAATTTTCCCAGCAACCCGTGTCTCAGCAGCAAACACTCCCTCACACCTTATGGCGGACTAAACAAGAAGAGACGAGATTATGAAACACGAGATAAACAAACTCAATTTATAACTGTTATTATATTCTAACCAATTGACATTTAAAATGATTCTGCAGAGAGAAGATTTAAAAGGGGAAAGAACAACAAAGCTGTGATATATTTCCTCAGGAAAGATGAAGAGTAACTTGGTGTTTCACCGAGGGCTGCTGAGGGTCACACAAACTGCTATCAACCCTCGAAGTTAGCTTTAGATCTACGACAATAAAAGAATTTAACCTCAAGCTTAACCCAGGAGATAGTTTTGGTTAGAGAAGACTGCATGTGTAAGCTTCTGAATAGAAAACTCCGTTAGAAGCCCAATGCCCTGCCCCAGTAAAATGTGTCTAAAAACTAGAATTTTGACAGTGTGATCAAAACTTTGACAGAGATGCAAGTCCCTGCCTTGGAGTTGATGTTGGGACTAGCATGAGGCCAGCCTTGAGGAGAGCTGTAGTAGATGGCAGGAGTGGCACAAATTAGCATTTATATTAACTCCAAATTTTTACTGGAATCCTTGGTGGGGGAACGGGAGTCATCCCTTGGGCATTCATTTTGTGCTGGACCTTAGAGTGTGGTCCCTTCTAATCAACACCATCTCCCTGAAATGACTTGCAGTGCTGAGTATAGAAAAAGAATTTTGCAAATAATAGTTGACTAAAAGAATAGTGAACAAATGGTTCATAAGTGAGTATTTTTTTCTCCCCATTTCAAAAACAACAAAACTGAAAATAACAGGGTTAACCTATTCCTCCACAGTCACTCTAGGTACAATTTCTATGCAGAAGATCACGGACATCAGTGACTACTTGGCAATTCTCTGCAAAAAAATAATTATTTGTCTGTATTAGAGTCCATTGCATTAAGTTATAATTTCTGAGTGGTATATTTGTATATGCTTAAAAGAATATGCACACCTGTGTGCACATTTCCTGCAATTTCATAGCAGACAACATGTATACTTGGTCATTTTGACAATACAAAATGTCTGATTATATTCATGAGAGTTGTAGAACCCCTTCCATATAGTCACGGTGGCCTTTCTGTGTATGGTAACAGCATCAAGTATAAGTGTCTTTCTGCCCAGGTGTCCCTAACTCTGTCATGTCAGGAGTCAGACAGCTGCTATAGATCCCCACAACTGAATAAACCCAATGTCCTGAAAATGCAGTCTATTTTAAAAAGACTCTTAGAATCCTACAGTTATTATAAGACCCTGTTCTCAAATCAGCCAATCCATGGACATTTGAGAAGGATAAAGTAAGTGGTTTTTATTTTCCTAAAAATTCTTCCTTTCCATTTTATTTATAAGATTCAGCCAAGTGAATTTGCCTGTCTTCTTCATTATCACTCAAGTTGGTTTATTTAACAAGCATTCACTAACCATGTGCTATGTGCTAAATACTTTGTTATATAAATAACATTCCCTATATTAAACTAATAAATATGAATATATTTTAAGGGATAGATTGACTCCATAAATAATGCTAAATATAATTAGTCATGCTGTAGACCATATGTAGACCATATTAAATGGAGTCCTCAATGACAGGTAGCTATGGTCTGGAAAACAACACCTGCGTGTGATTTAATCAGACCTTTACCTGAAGCTGTGATGACTGAGAATGTTCACTGGAAGCTAGAGCAGGTCTAAAACTTTACCTTGACATTGACTTCATGTTTATGTGACTCTCCAACTCACTGGCACACCAGCCTCAGATCTACCCTTTCTACTGAGGATGAACAAGACTCCAAATCCCTCACGCTTCCATTTTTCTCACTTGTAACACAGAAATGGCTGAAGGTCTAAGCTCCAAGAAGGACCAAAGAAGTTTCCCATGAAGATATGTGTAGCTCATAGTAGTTATATGAAAATGCCAGCAACCTGTGCCATTTCCTCATAGACAACCTTTTATCTTTGCGGTGTGTCTGATCAAAGAAATTTTCAGTTTGTACTAGAGTTTAAACACTTTTCACAAGTTAAATTTCTTTAAGTCCAGTTTGTTTCAATCTAATATGACAGAGTTTTATTATAATTCTAAGAAAATAATGATTTCATTTTTCAAAGTTTACATTTCTTAATCTTTACGTAAAATTTCATAAGCAGTTATGGAGTAAAGACAGTACATGTTTGCAGTCTAAAAGCAGCTAAACATCCTTTAGTAACTATGGTAACACATAAAACATCAGGAAGAGAATGAAATTCCTTCAGCATAGGTGTCATATCATTCCATGCGAAAGAATTCTCAAGAACTTATTAACAGATTGCCTCTTAAGACATGCATCTGTCTACTGCACTGAAATACACAGCAACACATGTCACAGTAAAAGGTATCTCATTCACCTAAAATGTTAAAATTGGATTTTGTTTGTCTCTTAATCAAATGTTTGCCTAGTATAGATCTAATTCCACAGAGGCTCAGACAGTACCACACAGTGCTTGGCATCTAAATGCTGAAGCCATCTCAGTGGACAAACACCGCCACCACAGACTGTTGCTGATACTGCCAGTGTTCCCAATTGCATGGTGCATTTGTCCAGTTCACTCTGTCGTCACTGTGCCTCTGAGTCAGCTCAACAAAAAAGGGTGCTAGAAACGAAAACCTGAGGAGCCACACGGAAGTTCTTTGGCAAGCACCAACGAAAGCTTTGCAGAATTATGTAGGTCAGACACGAGACAATGGCCATCGTAGGGCAAGCTCAGAAGTTTGAATCTTAAGTGCCCCAGGACTATTTATAGTTTACAAAATAAGTTTGTGTTGGATTAGTTGAGGAACATGCTTTTGCACAAAAATGATTGTGTTTCTACTTCTAGGAGGAGAGAAAAGGAGACACCGATTTACAAAACATCTAGTAATTTATTTCTAATTAGTACCATCTTGAAAGGATGCCTCTAAAACCCTTCCATGTGCTCGCACTAATGCACCTGAGCTGTGGCGGGTCTTCCCGATGGCTGAACTCAACCCTACCGAGCCCCCACTTCTCCATGGCAGCGAGTCACAGAGTCACACCATCCATCAAGAGCAGCAATTACGCCATGCTTTTCTCTTGAACGTGGACCAATCTGTGTGCTTTGTCCAGCTGGACCTTTGACCTACGTTGTGCAGCACTGTTAGAGACATGCTATCCCCGAGAAATCCCTGAGAGCCTACAACCCAGGCATTTCACACTTTTGTCACTAAGCACTAAACCGCAGTGTTCCCAAAGAAATAGTTTGTTCAAAATGGGATCCATGCTGTGTGAGCTGTACAGGTCTGTATTTCCACAGGAGGAAATGTGGAGTTAGGGGACAGGGCCAAGGGCCTGAAACACAATAGGAAGTCTGGCAGGGCTTCGGGATGATCTCTGAGCATCAGCTGTATCCAGCAGCAAATTGGTAAGCCAAAGCTGTTTTCACTTTATAACACAAGCAGTTCTGAAGCTGACCTCCATGGCCACTGAAAGCTATTAGAAGGAAAAGCCCGAAACAGGCAGAAAACTACACTGCCTCTTCAAAATGACTGCGAGAACTAAAAAGCAAAATTAAATTTAAATCAAAAAGCAACTTGCGGCTGTTGTCGAGTGTCCTTATTGTACCCTTGACAGGATGAGTTTAATTGCCGAGAAGGAAAATGAGTATATATTTTACCTTGGTTTTTGCATTGACATTCGCTCCCTGCTTCAGAAGGAAGTTGACCATTTTCACGTTCCCATAGTGACAGGCCACGATTAATGGGGTGTAACCAAGCTGCAATGACGAATCCCAAAGTACAAGTATTATACTTCTGGTAGTTAATCAACAAAGGAAGGTTCCAATTATTATACATGGTATCCTTTGGGTGCAAATACAGGTTGAGCATCCCCTAACCATACAGAACTTTACAGCAGCAACGGAGATAAGACACACAGGTAATTTAACTTAGTGAAAAGAACTGACCAGTGCAAAATGATGGGCTATGTCAATGGGAGGAAGAACTCTAGTAGAAGAAGCAGATGGAGGTGAGCAAAAAGTGGTGGGAAGAATGGGAAGATGGAAAGATGTACAACAGAGTCTTCCGTCATGACATATTCATAGCACTCAAACTCACTGAGGTTGTCATATCTGCACAAAACTTGCACCATATTGGAACCATCAATATTTTATTCTGAAGGAGAAAGGGAGCCCCTGAGGCCTCATCCCTCCCAGAGGGGCTATCAGCAATTAACACTTGTTTGGGGAGCAATGTCACTGTCTTTAGTAGTGTAGCTATAAATAAGCTGCCCTGACTCCATGGAATAACTTCCCATCTATGCTCAGAGAAGTTAGTCTAATTAAACTCACAGGTTCCCACACCAAAAGAAGGCAGGAGAGCTGCAGGGGGGGCATGTGGAGGAGAAGGGGGCTGGTGGGAGAAGTGGGGGATGATAGGGAGGAGTGAAAATTATGACAACTCATTATAGAAACAATAAGTGGCACTAAAACAATAACAAAAAGAAGGGGAAAGAAAAGATAGCTCAGAGAGAACCAATTCTCCTCGAGTTCAAGGGCATGAATCAGGACAGAGGCGAAACAGCGAGGAGATGCAGGAGTTGAAGCTTAAGTGAGAGGATGAACACAACCTTCAGGACTGGAATCTTAGGCTGAGTCCTGAGGCCATTCTCTCAACTCCAGTCTGATCCTAGCGGACACAGGTAAGCACGACGCTTAGATTTTGGAATGAACTTTTAAGAAGAGGGATCTCAGCCCACCAAGAATCAGCCAAGCCTGAACTGGGGACAGCAGTGACAAAAGATGTGCTGTACCTTTGTGCAGGCATCCTGGTCAGCCCCGTGTTTGGTGAGAATGTCAGCGACGTTCACTTTGTCCTCTTGGGCTGCAAGGTGTAAGGACGTGAGCCCACTCTGCAGCAAGAATGGAAGCAAGGGAACACATCAGCGAGGGAAACACTGTCATCTGCTGGACCGTGTCTTCAAAGGAGCTGGAAATCACATGGCCTCTCTCCAGACATCCGTATTCTCACAGTTTAGACAAATCCTTACAGCGAACATAAGTTTTCAACAAAGGTGTAGTCTCTGTAGTGAATGACATTTTCTGTTTTCTGCATTTGTTATGTTTAATTTGAGTCTTTAAAATAGTTCAGCTAATAAACTCTCAATATTCATTTCAAACCTACCTATACCTCCTCCTGAGTCTACTTATTTACTTAAATTAATGGACTACATAAATATTGTTGCAACTATATACCTTGGCAGTAATCCATATTTTCATCAATAAAGTATCAATTAATGTTTAAAATATGTTGAGTTACTGGAAGTAGGCTCAGAATATTTTTTCCAGCATTCAGTTTATTGGGGGGGGGGGGGTTAAGGGTTGTCTTCTAGATGCTGAATTTTTAAAAATAACCCTGTCATATATCACTGTAATATTTAACCAGTTTTATGGGGGGGGAGTTTATCCTTTGGGCATCCAGTAATCGATGTGTTGATTTGAATACATGACTAAGGTGCAGTTTGAATTAATTTCTTTTAAAAAATTAAATAATAGAGAGGGGAGAAACAGTTTATTCACCCAGTGCCACATCCCAGCAGCCTCACTATAGATAAGTAGCTCCCTCAAGCAAAACTTGATTTAAGGGTATCAAATACAGTTTTAGCAATTTTTGAGTAGTTTTGCTATACAAGAAAGAACTCACGTGGTGTAGACATAGCTGTAAGCCATGTTCCTGCCTATGTAGAGTCCACAGTCTAGTTTAGAATACATGCATGCTATGTCTTCCACCTCAACTAATACTCCAATATCCCTAGTATTTTTTTTATCTTTTTCGATTTTCAGTGGGTATTGGTGATTGAACCTAGGGCCTCCAGGATAGCATATAAATACTTCATTATTGAGTCAAAATCCCAGTTCCCCTTTTACTTTTTATTATAAAACAAGTTCTCACTAAAGGGCCCCGACTAATCTCAAGGAGGTTTTGAGTTTATGCGTCTCCTGATTCAGCCTCTCAGTAGTCATGAATACAAGCCTATGCCATCAAACCTAGCAATGCTTCTACCTTGGTCAAGGTCAGTTAACATCCTGGCTATCAGTCAGCCCTATTGACCATAGATGGAAAGCTCATTCTTCCCATTAGCATGACCTCCAAAGCCCATTGCTTCTAGCATGACACTAATTCTAGAAATGAATAGCCAGTCTGACCACTAAAAACAAGGGTGGCACACATAGAGAGGAATATTCTGGAACCCTGCAGGGCTTTCAATTGAGGGCATGATGCTTATTAATCCTTGAGCTAGCTGAGCTCAGCTTTGAGTTTCATAAAACATCAGCCTGAGAAAGAAATATTTTTAACATTAAAATTCTGTCAGTTATAAACAAATATCATTTAATCAAACAGCATGAAAACCTTAATATTGATAAGGAGAAGATACTTAATAATCTGAATATTGGCTAAAAACAGAAGATTCTTCTTAGAGTTGATTTCTTTTCTTGAGGGAGAGTCTCTAGCCCAAGCTAGTCTCAAAGTCAGGATCTTCTAAAACTGAAATAATTTTCTTCATGGTTGGGTATGCAAGTCAAAAATCTCCTTAAATATTTGCTAGCTGGCTGCTTAAATTCTTTAAAAGCATTGAAAAGGGTACCATCAAGGAGAGCAGAGTAAATCTACATATCTATTTTTAAAATTAAAAACCATACCATCAGAAGTATTGTGATTAGTTTCACTACCATCTAGAATGTTTCTCTTTGAGTTGTTAATGAGAACTGACCTGAGGAAACCCTAAACAACACAGGATATTTATCTTGATTGATCATCAGAATTTGATGATAAGACCTTATCACTAAAGACATTACATACTTTGGTCATAGGACATGAAAAAATCAAGTTGCTACTGGCCAGAAATCTTCCCCTCTGATGGCTAGTTCTCCTAGTACAGAAAGTGTTATGCAGGCTGCTGGGGGTGGCAGGAGACATCAAAATGCTCAGTCAACTGGGAACCTGTGTGTAGCATGTTTAATAAAAACTCAGAGACAAAAATTGGGGTTCAACCTGAAGACCAGCCACTGGTTCTTACCTCTACCTCAGTCTGAAATGGCGATCCTGCCTCCAGGAATCTCAGAATGAGACTGTGTGTGAGCGTTGCTCCTCCCATCTTATATTCATCTCTAGTGCTGGGATTAAAGGTGTGCACCACTATCACCCAGTTTCTATGGCAAACTAGTGTAGCTACTGGGATTAAAGGTGTGTGTCACCACTGCCTTAAGGCTGATGTATAAGGCTGATCAGTGCTGCTTTTTTTCTCTCTCAACTTCAGGCAAGCTTTATTTATTAAAATACAAATGAAATATCACTACACCTGTGAATCTGTGGAATAACTGGCTTGATTAGATAAGCCCATGGGTGGAATAGTGATACAGGTGTTATGAAGGTCACCAATTGCTTTATAAATGGATTTAAGGCTCACTCTGTAGGATAAAACATGCATGCTGAAAACATTGTACTGAAAATCTGCGACTGGGTAGGGTTAGTTTACAGACCCTAAGAGTGAATTTATTATTTTGCTAAATGGACACAATATCAAATATCTATCTATATTATAAATGTGGCTTTCTGATTTCACCAGAGAAGTTTCTTTACATAGTAGATATCTGCTAACATAAAAAATAATAACTGATTAAAGTGCACAGAAAAAGTATCTGTGCACAGCCACAAACAGGACATTGGTAACATCCCTATCTCCGATATTCGGGGACTATCATGGAAGAAGGGACAAAAGGAATGTAAGAGTCAGAGGTTGGTCAGGAACAGAGCAAAACAATGTCTTCCAGAAATGACAGGTCTATTGGAACTCACAGCAGCTTTGGATGCCAGCACAAGACTTACACAAGATGTAGCTAGCCTATAATCTTGCATGGAAACAGAAGAGGAACTCATGGGCCCCTAACTTGGGAGATATGGGCAGTTTATAGCTTCTGGGGATGGGTAAATCAGTTTCTTTTAGGGGGTATGCCTACCAGTCGGTCAACTCCCACCAGTAGATGGTTCCACGCCTACGAATCTATGGGCAGCACAAGGGACTCCGTGTTTTGTTTTGTTTTTTTAAGAAAAAGACAAGAGATTAGGAGGGGGTTGGAAGATGGGAAAATGTTGGAAGGAGAGTGAGGGGTGAATATACCGAACTATATTGAATGATACTCTCAAAGAAATAATAAATTGTTACATATAAAAGGATAGTATTTAATATTTAAATAAGTTTCTCCTGATTATTTTCAAATGACAATTCTTTTAGGTAGACAATAAACAATTGTGTGCCCTTTCCTTTTTAAACTGATATTAAATAAAATATTTTGTATCTCAATTTCAGGATTTCCCAACCTGAACAAATGATCAACTGAAAAACAGGATTTCAATTTGGTTCAGTCTTTCCCTACTGTCTGGGTGCCAATAGTTTTCACTGTTAGGTTTTATGTTCATTCTTTTTAAAATGCATATCTGGGAAGACTATACCAGCCCTGTGTTATGGTTTAAACATATCTGTCAAAATTTCAAGGCAAACTAAATATCCAAATCCACATATTGATGCTACTTGAAGTTGGGGTCACTGGGCTGACTTAGAATTCTGGGAGTCCACAAGGATGAGGGGCCCACCTTCCATCTGTGATGCTCTCCACTGCATCCTCCTGTATCACGAAATCCCTCACCAGATGCCATAGATGTGCTCACAGCATCCTGCTGGACTTCTCAGCCTCCAGAACCACAAGCCAATTCAAACTGTTATTCCATATAAAGTTCCCAGTCTCAAGTACTTTGTCACAACAAGAGACCACAACATGACACCTTAAGAAAGGATCTGAGAGGACTTTCAATAAAAAGGACTTTCAACATGAAGATGAAGGATGCAATGAGGGCACTTCTGAGTGATAAAGTCAGGGACCAGAGCTCTAGACACACTGGAGACAATCTGAGGTATCACAGTTCCTCGAAAGGGTGCATGTTATCTAACCCCTCTGATGTTAGTAAGCAAATGTATACTTGATATTCCAAAGATACTGGTTAAGTTACTAGCCACACACGGAAAGCATAGTCCTTGTGAAAATCCTAAGAAGTTTAATTTTTATCTTTTAAATTTTATCTTGCCTAATCACAAACAACAAGCACCACGAGATTCAAATGGCCGGGTAGGAAGCACAACTATAATTTTCAGTTTCTCAGCAGGTGTTTCCAGGTTGATATAAGTAAGTCAGTCTGTAATAGTCACACACTTTCATGTTTTAATGATTTTACCCTTATATGCTTGACTATTACATTATAAAAAATATGGTCATCTACAAAGGCTATTCACTGTGAGGGGAACTTAAATTATTGTGGAACCTTCTCTAAAATGGATTTCTAACCAGATCCACTATCTAAGGTGGGCTGAAGGTGCCTTGAAAGTCTGTATTTTACTAAGTTCTTGGGCCATAGTGCAGAGATAACTGTCATTTGGCTTGGGTGGTAGACACGGACCTGTTAACTCATATTCACCTGTTGAAGCCCAACTTCAAGTTGGAACCACTCTCTTATCTGTCTCTGTCCCTGGATCCCTAACGACTTTCTTACTGCAATTTGCAATTACAACCAGCAGAAACTAGGACACTGTGGCTGCCAAAGTGCTTAGTTCTTGGAAATTATGGGCTAGCCTCTTGAGATGTTCACACCATGCTGAGAAACTGTGAACTCAGAGTGGTACAAAGAGATAATGATAGTGACTTGAAAAGACAAGTAAAGACCCACAATGCAGGTTTATGGAAAGTGAACCCATGAGAACAATTGGTACTCTCCTCTGGCTTTCTAGCTTGCCTTCCTTGCTAACTTGGGGTTTGTGACATAGCCTTGCTTCCTTTGCACACACACACACACACACATAGAGCTCGTTTCTTTGCTTGGCTTCTGTTTAAATTTCTCTAGCGGACTTTATTGCAGCTTGGGTCTAGAAAACAATACCTTGGTTGACATGTGGATATTGGCTCCTTTTTCCAGAAGCAAGGTGACCATATCTGTGTGGCCCTCTTGTGAGGCCAGATGCAGTGGAGTGACCCCTTGCTTCGTCACAGTGTTAGTCTCAGCTCCATAGCTCAGCAGTGTGGAAGCTATCTGCATCTGGTTCTTCTTGGCAGCAATGTGTAAAGGAGTGTAACCATTCTACAACAGAAACAAAAAGATGGATGTGACACACACAGTACACATACACACAACACACACACACAACACTTAGTAAGTACTCAAATGTTTATCTCCAATGGAAATAATAAAGCATAACCAGCCAGGAAAGATAAATGTAAGCTTTTTAATTCAAACTCTTACTTATGACATTTCCATCTAACCATACCCATCTTTGTAACCAAAGACAAAATAGTCCCCACTATACTCTAGAATAGATACAGACATAAAAGCATGAAACCTGAAAGTCTCGTCATTATTACATTCTCTCCCAAATAAGAAAGTATGGCAGATACCTCTTCTATGCGATAGTTCTTAAATACCTGGAGGTGGATTTCATCTCTAGCTAATGAATTCTCTAGAGTCTTCTCTCTTCTAGGCTAAACATCCCATTCCTTCAATTCTTCCTCACCCTTTGGTCTCCCTGAAAGACGACCTGCTCTGAGCTGACTATGATCTGCCCATAATGCTCCCAAACACACAATTTCACATCACTGAATTCTATATATCAGATCCAATTCTAACCACACAGAATCAAATTGAGCAACTTCTATGGGATTGCTACAATGCTTGTATTCTAACTCGAGTGTTCTTTCCACTCCTTGAGCAAATGCTGTTGCAGTCCCAGAATAAGCCAGGCTCTGTGACAGGTAAAGGAACACAAAGGATGATAAGATTTGTGTTGTTAGGAACCTGATGTGACATTACTCTTTTCCAATCATGATCAATATTTTAAAGATGTGATCCTAAAATATACTTTTTTAAATAAGTGACTGAAAGATGTGACATCATGTATAATTTCAACATAAATACATATTCATAAACAGCACAAACTAAGATAGTCTGTTGACAGGCAACCAGGCTTGGCAGGAGCTGTGTTTGATTATAGATGAATGATATACACCAAGAAGGGGCTGGGAGTCTAGAGGCCCACTTAAAAGGATCCACAATGCACCTGACCCAGATGCACATTGAAAAGGCAAAGAAACAAGAGACTCTTTATAGGGGCAGAGTGTGAAGTTTGGTGCTAGAAGGAACAGGGATATGAAAGTTCTGTTTTATAGGCAAGAAGAAAAAGCCTATAATGCCTTTGTCAGGTTACATTTCTCAGTATCTAAAACACTGACTGCTAGGAAGAAGATTCATCTCCACAAACTCCTCTGCACTCTCAATTGATAACTTCCAACTCTAAAAATTGCAAAAAAAAAAAAAAAGGTTTTAGACAAAGCAATTGGTAGAAACATAAAAAAAGGAAAAAGTTATCAAAAATTATAACTATCTCATTGCAGTTATTTGAAAGCAAGGTCCATGTATACTCAGATTATAGCTACATGGCAGCTGGGGCTGTGGTCCTCACCTTGGCAGTGGCATGAGGGGAAGCACCCTTCTCCAGCAGCAGCAGCGCCACCTTCTGGTTGTCATAATGAGCAGCAACATGGAGCGGGGTAAGGCCATTCTGTAAGGGGGGTGTTTAAATCTCAGCATTAATACATTAGCGTTAGCTGCTCTGAAGCTACCAGGATGCATGGACGGTGCTACCAATTAATTACATGTTAATTAATTAATATGGTCAATGGAAAGAAAAAACATAATATGATAATTTTCATATTAGAAACACAACTAAAATCGAAAATGTTTGTGCTGAAAATTAGCAAAGGGCAGCTTCCTGGTCATGACAAACAGAAGTTAAATTTCTGTGTACATCACAAGGATTCTTCTTGGCATAGAGGAGCTGTGGGCTCCTTAGGATAAGAATACACATTAGAGACACTGCAAGAAAAAAAAATGCTTCTAAATTGTAGTGTCTGACAACAGTTGGGCCGTGTACATGTGTATTTGCTGTACATTTGCCTGGAGCATTCATCTTCTTTTTTGATGACTGTGGTGGCGCACACCTTTAATCCCAGCACTCAGGAGGCAGAAGCAGGCAGATCTCTGTGAGTTCGAGGCCAGCCTGGTCTACAAGAGCTAGTTCAGGACAGACATCAAAACTACAGAAAAACCTTGTCTCGAAAAAACAAACAAACGAACAAAAAAAAGTCAACAGAGTGGATGATTAAAACATACTATGGAAACTGCTTACCTTTCCTGCTGAGTCTGCAGCTGCGCGGCGCTGCAAGAGAAGTTTTGCCACATCCAAACTTCCATACTTGGCTGCTACGTGCAGGGGAGTGAAACCCTTCTATAGTGCGACAAAGAAATATGAAAATTAGGGAATTAGGGTTTTTTTTCCTTCAAGTCCCTACAAAACGTTTGTTAACCCATTAAACAAACACTATTGATTCTCCATTTGTAAAAAAAATGATTGCACGATATCTGTTATGTGGATAAGTAAAAGGGTTAGGAATGAAATTTAAGAGGAACTGGTAGAAGCTCTGTTAGGCTCGATGGGGTGAACAACAAATGTATCTGAAGTCCTGGAGACTGAAACTTGCTGTTAACAGATTTGAGGTTCATAATATCCTCTGGTGTCAGTATACTGTTCTGATTTATGAATGGAAAACAAAATACTAAAAAGCCTGCCTTTCCTTTGCCTCTAACTTGAACGCAACCAAGTAAAAAGCTGACTTTGATTTCTTTCTTTAATATTTTTCATTAAAAAATATTTCTTTAAATTTTAGAATATTTAGGAAGCTTGGGTTAAAAACAATTATTTGATTCAACTGATTTTTTTGCAAAACTGGCTAGATTATCTACATAATAAAAATATTCTATTAAAAATATCTTTTTAACACTCTGACATTTCTCCCCTTTCCCAGAAAACCATGCTGTCCAAAGTCCAATTTATCTAGTCAAATCTATCGTCCTGGTGTTCCATTGGCTGACCAATACCAGATACTTAACCACACTGAAGCTTCAACAATGTGCATTTAAAGGATGCCTGTCCATGTCTGGACCGACCACTAGGGAGCTTGCATGGGACCAACCTAAGCCCTCTACATATATGTGACAGTTGTGTAGGTTGGT
>JABTXL010008488.1:14682460-14694934 GCA_025134845.1 Neodon shergylaensis
TAGGTTGGTCTACTTGTGGGACTCCTAGCAGTAAGAGTACAAACTGTCCCTAACACTTTGGCTGGCTTTGGGCAACCTATTTCTCATTTTTGGGTTGCTTTGCCAAGCCTTAATACAAGGGGTGGGGATAGTTTAGTCCTACCAAAACTTGGTAAATCATGCTTTGTTGATACCCATGAGAGACCTGCCCCTTTCTGAACAGAAACAGAGGAGGAATAGATTAGGGAGGGGGCAAAGGGAAGGTGGAGGGAGGGAATGGGAGAAGAGGAGGAAGGGGAATCTGGAGTTGTAAGATAAATGAATAAATTTTATTAATGATAAAAAGATGCCTATCCTATACATTTATATGCACACATTCATTGTTCTGTGAGCCTAACCAACAGCCGTACTTCAATGAGTAGCATGCTATAAATAGGGTCCCAGTCCTGAAACCTCCAGGTGGCACAGGTCCTGAGCTGTGATGTTGACCCATCCTCCAGGGCAGATACTTCAGTCACCTGCTTTTCTGGAACAGTAGTGGGAGTTGGAGAATTCTAACTCTGACCAGGATCTAGAAAATAAACCCAGCAAATACTTCTTCTGCACCGAGCACTATTTATGTCCCTGTACTGGCTGACTCTGTGTGTCAACTTGACACAAGCTTGAATCATCCGGGAGGAAGGAGCCACAGTTGAGAAAACGCCTCCATAAGATCCAGCTGTAAGGCATTTTCTCAATTAGTAACCAACGCAGCAGAGCCCAGCCCACAGTGGGGCCATTCCTGGGCTGGTGGTCCCGGCTTATATAAGGGAGCAGGCTGAGCAAGTCATGAGGAGCAAGCCAGTAAGCGCCTCTGCATCAGCTCCTCCCTCTAGGATCCTTCCCTGTTTGTGTTCCTGTCCTGACTTCCTTCAGTAATGAACAGCAGTATAGAAGTGTAATCCAAAGAAGCTTTTTTATCCCCAATTTACTTGTTGGTCATGGTATTTTTTTTTCAAAGCAAAAGACCCTAACTAAGTCCCCATCAAAATCATTATTCAATGATTCAAATAGTCATCTCCCGAGAACCAATACCACCCTTTCATAGTGTCATAAGACAAATTATTTTTAATTAAGATAATGTTTTTCTTTCTATCAAAAAAGAAAGGAGAAAAAATGGTCTTAATAGTTCGTGGAAGAGAGTGGATCGTCTGGCCTTTCCCCTGTGTGGGATAGATATGGGAAGAAAAAGAAGCTCCTTGTCCTTACAATGCAGCTGAAGTTGGGCTGACCCCTCGGTACAGCTGGAAACCTTACCAGACAAAACTGCATAGTGATGTCACTGCACAATGATGGGCAGGGGTAGGGGGCATCTCTAGAATCACAGGGCCACTCCTCCCCATGTAAATCTCAGCAGCGCGTCATCTCCCTCTGGTATTTATAAATACTTTGACGGCTTTAATGATGACGAGTCACCAACATCCAGCTGGCCTCGGTCACTAAACTGTTCTATTTAACAACTGCTTCTATTTTATTTCCCTACTGTACTATGGCATTGGTTATTTTTTAAATCCTAAAAATCCTTGAAAGACAAGAGACTATTTTCCACTCTTCTACCTTTACACATATTAATTCTATTCCTCGTCCAATGGGATGGCCTCCGTGTTTCATGGGTTACCATTATCCACTGTGCATTTGTTGCTGAGGGTCTAAGTTCTGATTTTTGTCTTTTTGAAGAATTTTTTTTAACATTTGTTCACCTTTTCAGGTGTCATAATTTGAAATCTTATCAATGTGTTATGTCAGAACATTTTAAAAGATATATCATTCTTATTCTACATATCAGAGTGCATGTCTGAATGTATGATGGTGTACCACATGGCACTTCAGAGGGCAGGAGAAGGCACCAAATTTCCTGGAACTGGAGTTACAGGTGGCTGTACATTTCTTTGTGAGTGGCAGATCCTCTGTAAGAGCAGCAGGTGCCCTTAACTACTGAGCTATCTCTCCAGCCCCATTTCTGAACATTTTTGACAGTCATGGTCCAGTAGGCTTGTATTAATAGTAACTACTAGGCAGTTCTCACTTCTGAGGGCTCAGAGGCCACACAGCTACTGCAGTACACACTTATTACCTTCCTTCTAGTCATGCACAGTATTTACTATGTAATTTAATGTCATTTTAATTCATCTGAACTGCTATTGCATGTCTGGAAAGCATTTTACCCTGGGACAAGCTCATGTATTCTAGGATTCTATGTACCTTCTTTTTCTGTTCTGCACTAGCTCCATCTAATTTGCTCCAGCTATGTGGGCATTTTCACACTTTATTGTAACTCATCTCCATGTGAGTTTCTAGAGAATATATCCAAGAGAAGGAAAAGTAGCCCTGCATCACCATGGAGCCTTGCACACGGGTTAGGATATTATAGTCTTTGTTTGGTGTTAGTACCTGTGCTGATGTGCTCATGAGTTGATGTGCAAACCTCTTCTGTGTAGACACTGAGGTAACTTGGAGAAGAGTGAAGGCAGGAAAGGTTGCTGTGGTGGTTTGGATAAGTGCCCCCCCCATTAGCTCAGGCATCTGAATACTTCGTCTCTAGTTAGTCATAATCTTTGAGGCAGTTATGGGACCTATAGGTACAGCCGTGCTAAAGGAAGTATATCACTGGGGATACCTTCTGAATGTTTATAGCCTGGCCTTACTTCCCATTCTTTTTCTGCTTCCTAGTGTGCTGATAAAATGTGACCACCCTGTTTCCTTCTCTGGCTACCCGCTGCCATGTCATCCCTGCCATTGTAAGCATCGACCTTCTGGAACCACAAGCCAAAATAAACTCTCTCTTATATAAGCTGCTTTTGGTCATGGCACTTTATCTTAGCAACAAAAAAGTAACTGATACAGTCGGATACTACAAAGGAAATGAGATACCAAATGAGAGGTGGGGCAAATACTGGGAAAGGCGGGATGAAGCAAGGGAGCTGTCACTCACCTCTGTTACCCAGCAGAAAACAGTGCTAATCTAATGCAGTATTTTCTACTTCATCATTGATGCCATTTGAACATATTAGGGACCCCCCTTTTTTCCCCTAGAGAATATGTTTTATAGCTTTTTTATTATGAAAAGAAAAAGTAACCTTTGCTTTGTGGTAAAGAAGTTATGATAATTACATTTCTGGATGCTTATACCAAAAGGAACTAGCACTTTAATTAGAAGATGGGAATATGAGACTTTTCCTTGAAGATGTTACATAAAATTTTGCAATCCCTTCTCATCATTTAGATTACAGTCTAAACAACTTGAGGAAGACATAAGTCAGAGGCCTGGCAGAGGTTTTTCCCCTCCTAAAGCTTCTGCAGTTGAGCACGGCCTGGACTTGGCACTTGCGCTCTCTTAGCTGGCCCCTTACCTTGGTCGCTAAGGAGTGTGCTGCTCCTGCTTCCAGCAGGACAGAGGCCACATCTACCTGTCCTTCCCGAGCAGAGATGTGCAGGGGTGTGTACCCATTTGTAGTGGCTGCATCTGGATGAGCCATGTGTTGTAGAAGTAGCTGGACAATTTCTGTCTTACCCAGTCGGGAGGCAATATGTAAAGGCGTCTGTTCCTCCTACAACTCAAGGCAAGAGATCAGTTAGCGCCTGGCAAACCCAATCTTACTAGGAATGTGTGCTTCTCAAAATACTCAGTGATACCTTCTTTGAATCTCTACTCAGAAACAAAAATTGTTACTACCCTCCCATGGCTTCATTTGTATTTGTTGTAGAGTGATCAATTTGGTTACAAAATCTCCCTTAAGTTTTTAAAATGGTTTTATATGTTTGTTTGTTTGTGTGCATGAGTATACATGTATGAAAGTGCAGCATGCATGTGCAGTTCCCGTGGAAGTCAGAAGAGGCATCAGATCCCCTGGAACTGGAGTTTCAGACAGCCGTGAGCTCCATGTGAGTGTGGAAGCTAAAGCCAGTCTTCTGAGAGAGCAGCAGGTACTCTTAACTACTAAGCCCTCCCGTAGATTTTTACATAGGTTGTACTCTCATAAACTTGGTCATTGCTTGATGAACACCCAAAGAGCATCTCTTAACTACTTAAGTCTTCAACCCTATCTTATGCTTTACTAGTGTGCGAACTCGTGGTTTTGAAGGAGAAAGAAATTCAGTCCAGAAATCCTAAGACCTAGGTTCTCCTCCTCCAAGAGCTTTCACTGAGAGGCAGGATTTATTCTGGGAACAGAACCAAGGGAAAAGACCCAACTGGAAAATGCTATTCCTACTTCTCTCCTGAGCCAAGGACACAACTGCTGGTCATTTTGTTCTAGGAGAACTGCGAATAAAGACGGCATTGTGATATGATTTAGAGAGAGGCTCTTCCAGGAAGCGCTGCAGATGGGCCCACACCACACATCTAGGACTTCAAAGATGAAATGGAACGCTGGCAAAATGACAATGGAGGGAACCCTCTGCCAAGTGATTCTTGTTCTAAAAGCAGAGAGGATGGAGCTGAGTAGAAGGGATAGGAAGAACATATCCAGCGAGGCTCATAAGATCACCTGACTCTAATGTGTAGTCACAGATAATGTTCTCAGGGTTATAGAACCAGGAAAAGCCACTGTCTCTTATAAAAGTAAAAAGGAGCATGCTGTTAGGAATGCAAAGGGGTGTATCTTTATAATCTTCCCCAGGGTAAGTCATCATAAAAGCAAGGAAGGAAAAGCTGGGGGAGCTGCCAGGGATAAAAATGAAAGGAGAAAAAATATAATAGATCCGTCCAAATAAATATAATACTTTAACATTATTTTTAAAAAATGTATAGGAAGAGATGAAATAGAATAACATGAATTTCAAAGAAGGGAGAAATTAATAAGTTCTATAAAAATCCTCAGCTTATAAATTTCTTTTGCGCATGATGCATATATGACTTGCCATAGTAGGCACCAAAAGGAAGCATGAAATGTACTATTTGCTAATTTTTCCAGTTAAAATGAACAAGAATGTAATGGGGTCTCGAAAGAGATACAGTAAGATGGCCAAGAAGAAAATGGCCAGGACAAAGTGAGCAGGAATGAGCAGAAGAAGAATAAATGGTGAAGAAGCATTAGGTCAGGATGCTGAGAAGAGCCCCAGCGACTGTCTGCAGCAAGGGTCCTGTAGACCTCTGCCGGGAGAGCCCAGTAGAAGGGGGTGCAGAGAGTGACACACTCAAATGTAGCTTTAAAAACTATTTTTTAAAGAGTATTGATTTTATTTTACATGTATGGGGAAATTGTGGCTTTTAGTGAGTAGGGAGAGGTTGGCGGATGGTGACGTTTGGAGCACTCTCTAGTCAAGTAACAATCTCTAACTGGCAGTAGTTCCTGGATTGGTGATGTTAGTTAATTAACCAGTAGTTACTGGTTAAATGATTTACTGTGATCCCCTAGCCCTCAGACCCCAGAGTGGGAAGGGCTTGTCTGTTCACTTCTTTGTTGGTTTGTTTAAATAAAAGTTAATCATGCTTTATCTACTTTAAAAATGCTTTTGGTATATTTCTATTTGAAAATGGGAAAGGAAATAATATAATTTTGTTATTATGAAAATCTTTCAATGTTTAAGCAGGTATATAAAGTCTTTTCAGGCTTGGGCATTTATTTCTTTGTTAAATGGCTAAACTTGTATCTGCTTCCTTGGGATAAATTTAACCGAAATCAAGGCACAGAATTGGGAAGCACAGAAGACTCAGGAGAATGACAAAATTACAGAGGGGTTCTGGTTCCCTGACCCTTTCCAATACAGCCTTTTCACAAAGCATAAGGGACTGGGCCACAGCCCAGACAGGAAGCAGGTGGTCTCTGCTTCACTATGGAAGTCTACTATTTATTTTGCTCCTAGGCAACCAAAATTAGGGAGACTTGCTGAAACCCAAGCTTTTTACAAAAAGATAGAAAGAACAGCATCTGGGCCAAGGTTTAAAATTTTGATGAGATTCCTGCTACTAATGCTCCCCCAAACCATGTCTGCTGTCAGCTGAGCAAAATTTTAGGAGTTGAGCTTTAAATAAGCTTAAATCTGAGGATCCTGCCATTGCTCAAACCTAAAAGCGAAGGCCAGGCCCACAACTGTGCTAACAGAACACATCTCTAAACAAAAGGGATTCCAGAGGGCAGACCTTGGTAGGCTTCTGACTTAAATCCACGAAGGGCAAAGGACTTCCAGAAAGGACTGGCCAAGGTCAACACATTGGCTCACCAAGACACAAATGCATAGTGACCCCAAATCTGTCTGGAAAAATATGCCTCGTGCCATGGCCTGATGAGAATGGAATACCTGTATTTCTGCTTTTTTGTGTGTGTATGTGTGTGGGGGGTGCTGGGTAATAACTTGCTTGTCTATCTGGGTCCTCTCTACCTTCAGCCCCAGCTTACAGTTTTAAAATTAAAAATATTAATGTGATTACATGCATTCTCTTTTGTTGCATACTGGAAGTAGGAAAAATATGACTTAGCCCCTGGTTATATGAAGATGGCATATTTCTTTAAAAAAAAAATCCAAGAGATAAAACTACATACCAAGAGTTCTTGAGCATGAGCCCAATGTCATAAATTTATGAGCAGAATTTTAAAATATTTCCTCTTTGGAAGGGATGAGTTCCAGAGAAGTGGTATCAGGTGAAGAAGGAAGTTGTCATAAACGTGCTTCCTTCCTGTCCAGTACCTGCCCACCTTCTTCTGAGAGAAAGCAGACATCTCCTGGTCTTGTGGCTCTATAAGGGATGTCAATCATCCCCTTCCCCTCCCTAAATAGGCTGATTCATGGGCAGGGCTCAGAGCTGATCCCAGGCTCATTATAGAAGATGACGGAAAACTACTTAATTTCTTGGGTAGGTGGGGCAGAAATGAGAGCCTAAGATACATAACAGTTTGTTGACTTCCTTCAGCAAGCCACACCCCAGTCAGCGGGACTTTGTTGGAGAGGAATTATTGTCTCCTGGCAGAACCAGTTAGGAGAAAAAAAATCAGGGGTATGGAAGGTGTTTTATTTACTCTAATTATGTGATCACAGTTCATCAAGGAAATCTTGAGAAGTGGGCAGAGCCAGTCACTAAAGCCACAGTGGAGACCCTAACAATGCCACATACCAGTCAGTTGAAAGTCTCATGCACTCAAAAAAAAGTTAAAAAGTATGCAGTTAAAACAGGTCCAGATGGAGAACACCTCGAAACAGGCTAGAGTGTGTTCAAAATGTACATAGGCTTAAGAAAGAAAAGAGAAAGAATATAGACAGATAAAGAGAAAAATAGCTTTAAAATGATAATTATATATATATATGTTTGTATGCATGCATGTGTGTATAAAGAATAAGCCATGTAAAGATAGAAAATACACGTGGAGATTGGACCCTATACAGTATTATGTTGATTTTGAATTTTTTGATTGCTGATAAAACAAATGACAGCTGCTAAGAGACCTGGGATCGTGAATGAGACTGCTAAATTGACAAATTTAGATACTCTAGTGCTCTCTTAACTTTAAAAAAGAATTTTGAAAAACGGCCAAATGGAAGTCAAAAATGCTTTGGCAAAGAGATTTTGCATTTGTTTCCACAGGAAAGGAGAGGCTATGGGTTCCTTCAGAATTAATGTGGATCAGGTATGATTGGTGAGATCTTCTGAATCTTGACAGGTGATGTATATCAGCAAAAGTTATAGCTGATCTTCCCAGGACTTGGCCATTATCTCAATTTTCTCTGGGACCACTAAAGATGTTTTCTCCCACAGGCAACAAGAAGCAGTCTGGGAAACATAAAGCCCACATTCCCAAGAGACAGAGTGAGTGGCTATTGGCTACTTGGTGGGTTATGGATGTTTGTTATCATTTGGGGGAAAACAGGAATATAGGATAAAAAGACTACTATTAATATCAAATTTTGCATTGGCATGGATTTTGGTATATTGATACAAATTAAAAGTTATTTTTGTTATACTGTATATATATGTTTCTATTCCTGTTTGGGGTCTTGTGCATATGCAGCTTATTTTAAAATGCAATGTATAATTAAGAAAGGAGTAGTTAATCATAATAATCAAACTATTCTGTAAATTTAAATTATGCTGTACAGAATGGACAAGCAGGGCACAGAAAAAGACTGTTAAACTTTTCCAAGACAAGGTAGGACAGTCCTTTGAGATTCCTGCTACATAGAAGAGTCTGCCAGACATTCTTTAGGACACAAACAAAACCAACTGAAGAACTCTGCCAATACAAAGAAATATAGTATTACATCATTCTGGGGTCTTAGACGGAGTTAAAACTAAATAGAGTTATAGTTTTCCTTAGTTACGATCAAAGTAAATTAGGTACAAAACTTTGAAATACTGAGATAAGACAGATAATGGACTATTTTCTCTGAATTTGCTAAATACAAATGGACTGAATATTATAAATGTAATTCTTACTTGATAACTGTTTTGTTGTATATAGTTTTACTATTTTAAAGTTGAAACTTTTCATTTTTATTTGGACAATGTGGAAAAAGAAATAGAAATATAGTAGGGCGAGGAAGCATAGCTGTAATTAGGAAAGATGCAACACAAAGGGAGGGAATTAAATTTTTTAAAAAGAAAAAAATAAAACAACTATGTGGAAGTTAGAACTGACTGGAAATGGACAAATGTTATCAGGTGATCTCCAGTGCCTATTATTCTGGGAAAATAAATATGCAGAATATTCATATATATAAACACCAAAGTAGAGAGACAGGCAGACATCATAACAAAAATAGAAGAAATAAAACAGGGAAAGGAAAGCATTATAAATTTGAAGCCATTTTGTTTTTCAGTAACTTGGAAAGAGTCAGTATGCAAATCTGATTGGTTCTAGTAGAAAGAAATGACGTTTAGTATGTATAGTGCCATATGATACAGGCGAGACTATAAATTTACAGAATAATAAATGTAAAAGAGATTTTAAAGTTTAAAGACTGATAAAGTCAATTCTATACTTCTTGCATGCCAAATGTATCAAATAAAGCTATACTCCATTCCAATGTTCCCATAACTTCAATGTATTTTTATTGTATGCACTTACATAGTATTTCTTTTTTCTAGAGTATTATTGATCTGATGCTTTCAATTTAATATCCTACAGTAACTCCTATTGACAGCTAACTCGAGAGATTGAGAAACACCTAGAAAACTGGTTGTGCACACTTCTGAGCATTTGTGGGGATATTCCCAGAGATGATTAACTAAGGGATAGGGAGTAAATCTTCCCTAATTGTGAGCATCACCATCCAACAGACTGGGTTCCCTGGATGAAGTGCACTAGCAAAAGCATGCACCTGCATCCTCTTTGCTTCCCAGTCACTGTGAAGTGTGTAGCTTCGCTTTGCTGTGCTATTTAGCTTCACATCAAGCCCAGAAATATAGATCCATCCAATCATAGTCTGAAAGCCCTGGTCCAATTAGCCCCCAAATTCCTTCCTTCAAGTTATTTTCTCAGGTATTTATCGCATTAATAAGAATCTGATAGATATGTACACAGTGGAAATTCAAAACCAAGGAACTAAAGAAGACACAATCTTAATAAGGGAGTCATGCGCTGCAATAGAAGAACGCTGGTGAGCTAGCACCTACCCTGGCTCTGGCATCCACAAGGGCACCATTCCTCAAGAGACATCGGACCACTTCCACCTGCCCAGCCCGGGCCGCCATGTGAAGTGCTGTTTCACCACGCTGCCAGAAAACAAAGATTGCCCAATCATAAATAAACCCACTGCTCTTGATAGCAAAGAATACAGATATCCTTTTTGGTGAAATTCAGCAAGACATCCACGTGTATAAATGATCTATGAGGAGGCATAATTATTTGGTTTAGAAAAACATAGGATTGCATCTTCTCTTTCTTTAGAAGGATAAATGTTTATAAATGTTTTCCATCGATGGCAAACCAGTGAACTTACCCAAACATCCAGGATGCCCTATGGTTTAACTTCAGGACCAGTCTTGTGTAACTTACATGGGGTTAGGTGAAGGTGTGATCTTTCATCCTACAAACCTAAAATCTCTCATCCATCCCGTTCAATGAGAAACTCCAGATGTCAAAGGTCAAGTCAATACATTGCAAAAATAAATCATATCACTTATACCATGCATAAATAATTTCCTTTCAACTTGCAAACCTTCCTTCTGAACAAAATTTCATGCCTGATTTGTCTTTTTGTCCTGAAATTAGACCACAACTACTCATAGGAGAAAACTAATTTTTCCAGGAGGTACCCTGCTTATTTGGATGGTTGTATTTGATTATAAATGGTGATGCAGCAGGCTACCAAGAGGTAAGGGGAGCAGCTGTTAACAGTTTCATTTGCTGCACAGGCATCATGTCAGTCCTCGGCTGTCTATGCCATAGCACTGTCTGACATACTCCTCAGGAGAAGATGGAGAAAGTGGTTAGAGACAAGGGATTATTCTCATAGGGGAACCTGTTATCATGGAAGGGGGCAGGGATCTTGTCATTCAAATAATCTCATAGTTAGACCACGATATTAGAATAAGACAGGTTGACTCAGCACAACTGTTCTAGAGGGTAAGCCAACAATAAATAACCAAGCAGAGGAACACACCCCACAGGAACTAAATCGACTTCAAACTTGCCTATGTTGGAATGGGATATTTAAAAAAAATCCTATGAATTTGCGGAAAACACTCTTAAATTTAAAAGATATAGCGTGAAATTAGTGGGGTTCATCGCTCACGGCCCCCTTTTTGCACCATGATGTCCTTTGCTTTGGGAGGTATGAGAAACTTGTGTCAAGTGATGTGATTGGAAAACATTGACCTAGAAGTTGACATGAAAATTCTCTTCTCACTGACAGTTAACTTGTCTTCTGTAGGCCTTATTTTCCGATGCAAAATTTTGACTTTTAAAGCAAATGTATATGAAACTTGTTTTATAAAATGACATTAGTCAAGCTTGTCTGTAATTCTCCAGGTACAGAGTGAGAACTTTCTTCCTTAGGCAACCATGGTATTATCCTTTTTTCTTCTGTAATCCACACATATTATAATTATATAACTTATATCTTATAATTAGAGAATTTATAATTACAAAAAAAAGAAAAACTCAAAATTTCATTTTTAGGTCTGATGAAGATTTGCTATTTCAGTAATTTTGTAGAAATACAGGCAAGATGATTCTTTTTAGAAATTAAGTCAAAGATACCCTTAGGAGTTTGGTGAATTTACATGTTTATTTTTAAGCTATATTTTATTATTATGTTTTCAAGATGTAAAAAAATAATTCTAATGCTAGTCTTAATATTTTTTTTAAAAAAAACCTTTATTTTTATACCTATATTAAGTTATCCTCTGGCTTCTACACATTTGAAGTGATTTAAAAAATTATATATATAATTATATATATATATATATATATATATATATATATATATATATATATATATATATATATGCTTGACATAAGCCTGAGCTTCCTAGTTCAGGAGCAGTTGACTAAGTTGACTATATACTCACAATGGGTCACCCTACTTCATAAGGATTGTTTCCCTTAAGTCTCATTTAAGGACTCTGGAGTAACTGACATTTACTATAAACTGATAATTACCTCTTTAAATTTAAATTCCTAATGTTTGTGCAGAAGGATAAGGCAAAGAAACTCAGCAAATTTTGCATATTGCCTTACTTGGGACCTTCTGTTTCCTGATTGTTAGGGATAGTCTGATATCCTATTTAAACAACTTAACTTTAGAGATTTGTAAATAATAATAATAATAATATAAAGTGGGAAATTAAGCATAAATCTTGTAATTGGTTATAAGGAGATAGAAATCCTTAGTGACCCATGTTGTACTCTCCAGAGCCCCCAAGTGCTTGCTTGCTGTTCTACTCTCCCAGCTGTCAGTGAAAATGTCAGGGAGTTTTATAGAGCACAGGTTACCAGTTAAAGTTCACATACAAATTTTATGGGAAGGGAATTTGTCAGGAAAAAAATGTGTCTGCAAATGTCTGAGTTCTTGGTGCATCTTAGACTTGGTGTGGATTTTCAGGCAAAATGAAACTGGCAGGAGAATGCACATGTTCACGTCCAAAGCGAGCACCAAGAGTCATGCCCCTCTTCCGCAGCTCTGAAACTGGCTCAGCAGACAGCTACATTGACTCCCGCTCTGGTTGCATCTAGTTGGAAAGCATCAAAGCACAAAAGACAGAATTGCATTCTGGATGCAACACGATGTCAGCAACACATAGAGGTGCCAAGGGTGGGTGCACTGGGGTCAGGACAGGACTGACACTGTCACAGCAAGCAGGCAGTCTGTGTCCACACAGCTCTGTAATCAAATCGCAAAGTTCTGGGTCCAGTAGCAACGTCCTAATATCTGGAGAACACACAAGTTCACAGGCACCACACTGCTAGAGTAAGTGATATTCCGTCTGATGTAGGGTTGCCAGACTTAGCAAATAAAAAGTTCAAGTGTTCATTTCAATTTTAATTCCAGACAATCGAGTAATTATTTTATCACATTTCA
>JABTXL010008488.1:14694944-14812215 GCA_025134845.1 Neodon shergylaensis
TAGAGAAGGGGGTGGGGGTTGACTGGTGTGTCCCAAGTGTTTGTTTGGAGGGGGCAGAAGAGAAACAATATGAAAGACAAACAGAAGAAACCAGTGAAGAAATTTAGGACAACTGTCTTGTGGGAGCTAAAGATTCACACGTCTCTGCCAAATCCAAGATTCTTACAAAGACTAAAGGTTGGGAACACTGGAAATCTGAGGGCAGTCTTTCTTTCCGTGTCCCTGAGGAGACCACACGACAGTACAGTAATCAACAAATTATTCAGAATTGATCACTTAAATGGTTGGTTGTGGATTATTTTGTGAAGAATTTTCAAAACTGTCTACTAAAAGAAACTTCAGCTGGGCAGTGGTGGAGCACACCTTTAATCCCTGCACTCAGGTGGCAGAAACAGGCAGATTCCTAAGTTCAAGACCAGACTGGTCTATAGAGTGAGTTCCCGGACAGCCAGGGCAACACAGAGGAAACCCTGTCTTGGAAAACCAAAAAAGAAAGAAATTTCATCCATGCTCTCTGCTTAATATAATTGCAGACATCATTGCAGTGATATGGTGATATATTTTAACATATCACTATTGCTTCTGCCATTCCTGTAGGTATTGAAATGCAAGCAAGGAAAGCGGAAAAATACCGGGGGAAAAAAATAAAAACAAAATAGCAAGAGTGGGTCGGCACACAGGAGTGCTTTTCTTGAAAGTTACTGCGCTGTATGCAAGACTGTTCAGGTTCAATTTTTTTTTTAAAGAGAAAATAAAAGGAAATGAAAATTAAAAAATTTTTATTTTTTAGGAAATGACAAATCCATGTAATGTAATTATAAAAAAGGGAGAATTTGATATTGAGTAAAATAATTCTCACTACTGATCTGTCTCTGTAAACTTTTGATAAAAGCTTTTGAAAATAAAAGATTAATAAGGAGCAAAAAGATGATTTGTTTTTCTTTCTTTCTGTGTGTGTATGTGTGTGCACACACGTGTGTGTGCCAGGGATTCAGATGACTTCCTCAATTGCTCTCCACTTATTTTTTGAGACAGAGTCTCCCAGCAAACTTGAAGCCCATCAATTGCTAGACTATCTGGTCAAAAGCCTCAGGAGTCCTATCTGTCTCCATAGTGAGCTCTGGGACTGCAGAAACACACAGGACTTTTACGTGGAGTGACATGGATGGAACTCAGACCCTCATACTTACATGGCAAGCACTCACTGACTGAGCCGTCTCTCTGGCCCCATGAGTTCTTTAAGCATTCAACAACTATTCAACTCAAGTTGGCACATTAGGAAATGACTCTTGTACTTGGTGGTTAAAAATTGCCATGTAACGTTATGTTTTTATAAGGCCAATATGTTATAATTAAGGAAACATATAAATACAGACCTGAAGTTCTTTAATGGTTTTACGTTCTCACTCTTGAGTAATATAAAGAGTATATCAAATGAATTGGGTTCTCCCATGGACTCTATTCCAGCACCAGAGGCTTCAAAAACTGCGTACAGTACCGAGAAATGAGAACGTGGGAAGAATGCGGTAAGAGAGAACCCAGGCATTCTGTTTCACAGCACACACGGGGAGAGCCAGCCCCAAATGAGCACACGCTGCAACCAACAGCTGCAAGTAGGTTAACTTTAGTAGTGACTGCTGATGTTCGTGTGGGGAGAATTATTCTGTTGCATGTGCTTTTAAAAAACTGAATCCTCCTGCAGTCCTGGAGTGTCTATTATCTGAATAAAAACACAAGGTGGGTTCTCCTTCCTTGGGGAAATATTGTATCAAGGTTAATTGCGATGAAAAAGTGACCAGAGATAGTTAAAAGGGTGATTCAAGACAGCAAGAGAAATGCACATATCCAGTGAAAATCCTACTTTAGGCTGGACAGAATTCTGGAACACCCAGTATTTAGTGGCAAGAAGCAAGGTGCCCAGAAACTAGCATTCATTTCACAATATTGTTGATAGCTGCTTTAGGTGTGAGAAACCTTCACTGTAAATATGAATAAGACGGAAGCTAAAACTCACTAGGAAATGGCGACTGTCATGTAGAATAGAGGATACTCTTGATACGAAGAGCAATTATCCTCACTGGAGCCTCTGTCTGATTAGTCTTTGCCAAGACTGATTATGGAGCTTAACTAGTGGAAATTACCTGGAATACAATGCATTCAAGCAAGCTAGGGTGAACCCTGAAGACTGTTTTGCAAGCCATCCTTCATTTGTTTTCAGAGGTGTGGGCTTGTCTGAAGCACACTGTTAAGGCTGCCTCAGACTCACAAGACTCCTGCCTCAGCTTCCTGATGGCCAGAGACGGCAGATGTGTGTTCAACCACACTCAACCTCAGGGGAGTTTTGAAAACATACTCTGTTTTCCTATATGTGTTAGATGAATGTTTACTTCATCTGCACCAGGAAGCCTAAGCCATGTCAAACCCAGCTTCCGTTTATTTTCCGACACCTGGATTCTGCATTTAGGAAAGTTCCAAATGTTAGGTTACAAAATGTCGTTTCAGAGGCCCTTCTCTGAGCTCTGATGACACACACACTGGCCCACACACACACACACACTCTGAATGTCTCATCCTTTCTCCCTGTGGTTATTCTGACCCAAGCCATACTCACAATGTTAGTGACATCTGGAGAGGCTCCGTTCTGCAGCAGAAGGAGGACAATGTTCAAGTGGCCCATGAAGGCAGCCACATGTATTGGTGTGAGGCCAGACTGCGAAACAAAGCAACAGTAGTTTTACTCCTCTGCACGGTGGGCTTTGGGGGGGCTTCTTCAGATCAATAAGACGAGTGAAGAGGACAGAGGATGGGTGAGAGGAAGAGGAAGGTGTAAGAGAAGGAATGTTTGGTGAGAAGCTGGAACACTTTTCTACCTCTGTTATAGCTTGGATTGAAGCCCCATATTTCACCAGCAGTTCCATGACTTTGATGCGGTTTTTCTTGCAGGCAATGTGCAGTGGAGTAAAACCATTCTGTGCAAAAGACAATCGAGTTAGTTGAAAACATGCAGAAACAATTCTCACACAACTCCATGCTGGCACAGCACAGGCAATAATGTTGGATCGTCACATAATGTCTCCGTCTCTTCAAACCGTATTGAAGTGGAAATTTGGGAAGAGAAGTGGCGATGTGTGTGGGGGGGGAGCTGAATTTTGCTTCTGTCATTCTGAGTGCAGACAGTGGAGACAGACAAAAGCAGAGGAAAGTATGTGAGCCTACTTTTCACAGGAGAAAAAAATAGAGGGCAAAAATGCTTTAGGTGGCCTAAGGTGTTTTAGGCTGTCTGGACTGGTCAGGTGAGGGAGAAAAGATGGAGGGAGTAGAAGAATATTTCAAAAGTGGAGGACCATTTTCTCAGGCCATAGGAATTGTTCATCTACTTTCAAAAAACTAACAATATGACATCTTTATAAAAAGTGTTTCAACTTTGCTATTTTTTCCTCGGGGAGAGTTTCAAATTAGCTGAAATTATTGTGCTGACAATATTTATGAAGAGAAGTTAAGTTTTATATTATAACATGCATACCAATCGGACACATTCAATTTTATAAAGAAACAATTAAGTTCCCAGATATATTTTATTTTATGTGGAAATCATTACATCCCGGAGTATTTTCAAGAATGATACGGTGAATTTCGGGAACGGCTGTCAGACGACACCTAAAGTTAAAGTTCAGCGATGCCTCTGAAAGGCACAGGAAGTTTTGTAAACTAGGCTACCAGTTTCAGAAACTGGAGAAATCGCATCAACAGTTACCTAGCTCCCGGCTAAATTGTTACGTATTATACCTTTTGTCTTTTTATTTGAACAGTTGCTCTTTTACAGAATGACACCTGTCTTGCCAGTTAACAGTTTTAAATGTCTTGGGGGACTGAGTGTCATTTGGTGTTCTCCTATGTTACCAGTTCTCAGGCAAACATATGGTCTCACTTAAGTGGTGACTTTGTGTTCTTCACAGTGGAGTGATGAGCAGAATGTGTTGAGTCATGTTCCCTGTTTATAAACTATGTCATGAGCCAGAGATCAGTAGCCAAGTGGACATGCGGCATTAAGATACATGCAACTGATCACCTGTCATGGTTTCTAAGCTCTTTCATCACTATCTAGTAAGAAGTGTTTTCAACTTCTTATGAGAAATTTAAGGTCTTCATGTATTTAAACATGACCTTGAAAGTATAATCACTTTCTAAGTAATTAGTAATAGGTGAATTCCACTGAAAGTTTTCAAATAAATCAATATGCTCAATTTTTATTAATTTAATAGATCAATTATTTCGCTTAGTGATCACATGATTGATTGACTTTTGAGAAAGGATGATCTCATTTATCCCAGACTGGCCTCAAACTTACAATGTAGCCAAGGATGACCTTGAACCTCTGATCTCCTACCTACAGCTCCTGAATTCTAAGATTATAAGCATGCCCCATCATGCCTCATTTTCGTGGTGCTGGGGATGAAGCCTACCATTCCATACATGCTAGGCAAGTGTTCTACAAATTCAGCTCCTATCCTAGCCCAATATTTAGTCATTTTAACAACAGACTCTCAAAGCTGTTTGAAGGGAATTTTAGTTGACATAAATCATGTGAACATATAGGAAAGCAAAACAGTGTGCTTAGAGTGAGAATTAGAAAATGAACGACATAAATTAGTGCCTGCCTAACGTACTAATTAGTTAGCTATAAGTGAAGCAAGAAAGATTTGTTCCATATTATTACACCATGGGAGACACAAAGCTGCTCTGGGAATGGCTTCCTACAGGATCTCTTGAGTAGGTCCTGGAATGCTTTTTTTTACAATGCCTTGCAAAGCAGTAATACACCAAGCATCACCCAGTCCATGGTTGGGTAGTCCGTCCATAAAGAAAATGTCCAAGGGACTCTCACCAGCTTCTGTCTTAGACCTCCTCATAGAGTCAAATATATTTGCCATTTTAAAATCTTTATTTTCCTTGAGAGATTCATCAAGATCAAACTTTTCATACCTGTATCCTAAATCTATCTAGTATTTAGAGGCACCTAGTAAGGACCTTTTCTTTCTCTGTCTTTTTCTTTCTTTCTTTCTTTCTTTCTTTCTTTCTTTCTTTCTTTCTTTCCTTCTTTCTTTCTCCCTTATGATGGGGTTTTGCTGTGTAGCCCTGGGTGTCTTGGAACTAGTTCTGTAGACCAGGCTGGCCTTGAACTCAGAGATCAGCCTCCCCCTGTCTCCTGAGTGCTGAGATTAAAGGAAAGCACCAGCACACCCTGACATTTCTTATTTTTTAACATCTAACTTCTATTTTAAAACACTTATCATCCCAGAGTTTGATACCATTTGCAACTTGTGGGTTTCAGAAATAACAATCTGGTGTTCTCCTAAATCTGCTCCTGTTCATGACCACTTAGGAAACTATGAAAGCATAAAGTAGGCTGTCAGCTCTCAGGGAGTGACAAGCTTGGCAGTTATTAACTGTGGATCTATAACCATGCATTGCTGTAGGTGCCGTTGGCCAATCAATGTGATTTTGCTTTCTCAAGCTATATTTGGTGAATGTGGATTGGGCCAGGTTTACCAGGGCTCTCGCATTCGGGTTGGCTCTCTTGTCCAGAAGGAGTTTGGTGACACGGTAGTGACCACAATGTGCAGCAACGTGAAGGGCAGTCAGGTAATCCAGGGTGACATCATCTACAGGCGCCTTGTGCTGTAGCAGGTGCTTTACACATTCCACGTGGTCCCCCTGTGCAGCCATGTGAAGTGGAGACAGCCCGTTCTGCACATCAAAACAGAAAAACCAAATCCATGTTCTGTTTGCATTCCTTTCATGTTTAGGACCCTTACAAAGTCAGTCTTGATCCTCAACACAGTTGGAGGCAGGAGAAATAACTCTTCCTTAATATCCAAATGTAGAGTAGATCATGTTAGGTAAGAGTGTATTTAAGTTTATAACCATAATAAACTTTAGCAAAAGACATTACATGCTTTTCACAGTATGTGTCAATTCAGCTTGATTTTACAAATTATAAGAACAGTATTAGATACACAGGAATGATGGTTCGTATACATAAATCATTTGCATTTTATACTATAAAAAGCAGTCTACATTAAATTATCTCTTTACCTGCATTTCCCTTCTGTATAAACGGAGGAGTACTTGGATAAAGAAAGGAAAAGTGAATGTATTGGGCAAGAAAGTAGGAAAAATTTCACCATATCTTAGGTTCAGGCTTTAGAAAAATTCTGAGATGCCTTTTTTCCCCAATAATAATACAAGACTTACATTAAAGTATGAATGAAGAGACAAGTAGGTGTTGAAAGAGCATGAAGCCACTGAAGATCATGTATCAATGACTTCATGGCTCTCAACCTTGAGGACAGTCTAGTTTCGCGATATTAATATAGACTCAAACAGTCTTCACCTTACTGGGAAGGCAATCAAGAGTAAAACTTAAAGGACAGGGCAGGCCATTCTTGATAATCAGTGTAAGTCAAAAACAACTTCCTATTTTGTGGAGTTCTATTTTGTGGTTGTCTCCTTCAGCCTTTACATGGGCTCTTGAAGACTTGCTTGACAAGCGCTTTTTAACCTGCTGAGCCATCTTGTCCAATCCCCAATTTCTCCCTCCACCCCATTTTTTTAAGTAGGCAAATAAATGTCAGAAAGAAGAACTCACACAATGTTTAGAAAAAAATTAGAACATTGTCCATTCAAGAGACCATACTATTGCTAGTGCTTAATAACCACGCAGGAACCATCAAATCTAGTTTGTTGATCAAATATCTATTTTGGTAATCATGTTATCAATTCAAAGAAGTAGAAATCATGTTTACAAAAAATGATATAAAAGGCTCACAGTCCAATATTCTCAATAAGAAAGGTGACTTCGAGAATGAGAAATAGCAAGCCAGGCGATGGTGGAGCACGCCTTTAATCCCAGCACTCGGGAGGCAGAGGCAAGCGGATCTCTGTGAGTTCGAGACCAGCCTGGTCTACAAGAACTAGTTCCAGGACAGACTCCAAAGCCACAGAGAAACCCTGTCTTGAAAAACAAAAACAAAAACAAAAACAAAAAGAGAGAGAATGAGAAATAGCTACAACTAAACATATAAAAATCTTAACTGTGGTTGTTTATGGGTGGAAGAGTTCAAGGGAACTGGAAATTATGTTATTTGTTCCTGAAATGAACTGCATTAGGAATCACTGTTTTGATATTTAGAAATACATTAAATGGACTTTGAAAAGAGGAGCAGGTAGGTAAGAAAGTATACACTTCAGGGAAAGAAAATGGCTAAGTACAGATAAAACAAACTGGAGTAGTGCTCATTTGAATTTCTGTCATCCATTGTTGCTGCTTGAAGGTTATTAATCTACTTGAATATTATGTCTGAAATTAGACAACATTTCAGTCTTTGTCTAACCCAGGGCCCCCAGTTATTTTCAACCTTCCGTTTCAACCTTCCCTTCTAACACATCTCCATTTCTTTGTGTTAGCTACCACCCTCAGAAACACTTTCTTCCATGGACCACCAGTGCCTACACTGGGCTGAAAAACAGTTGATTTTCACTATCTTTCCTGTCTTCCATTTCAGGACTCTCCAAAATTACTCATAGTCCTGCAGCATCCTGCCTGCAGAAAGCTCTCCTCCGACCCTACTTCTGCTCCCTGGAGACTCTGTCTCTTGGTCCACAGACCCAGGTCCTTCTAGCATTTCCCTGCTGTCCCTCTCGGCCTTCTTTCTAGTCCCTCCACTCCTTTGTTCCAGTCACTGAGCTGCAGAAACAGTCTTCACCAAGGACCCCCCACAGCCACTAAACTTGCTTCAGATCCAGAGGAGGCAACAGCAATGAACAAAACATCCACCCAAAAACCACAAGGACAGATATCTATACCAGAAAACAACTTACACCATTACACCAGAAGCCTGGATCCCAGCACAAAAACACAAGCATGAGCAGCCAAGACAATATACCTCCTCCAGAAGCCAGAAACCTTATAACAATAGTTCTCTTCACCCCAATTGTGATTTAGCTGAAGCACAAGACAAAGACTTCAAAACAACAATTATGAATATATTCAAAGAACTTAAAGAGTATATAAAAATGGCTTAATAAAGACTATGAAAGCACAAACAGTTGAATGAAATAATAAAAACATTTCAAGAAATAAGAGAAATAGAATCACTAGAGAAAGTCCAAACTAAAATAAAACTGAAAATCAAAACATTAGATACCAAAAAAAAAACCTCAGAGGTAAGCCCCACCAGAGATTACAAGCTATGGAAATGAGAATTCCAGATTTTTAAGACACTGTCAGAGAAATGGATATCTCAGTCCAAGAAGATGTTAAATCTAAAAAGTCCAGGTACAAAACATCCAGGATATCTGGGACACCATGAAAAGACCAAACCTATAAATAATAGGTATAGAGGAATAAGAAGAAACCCAGGTCAAAGAAGACTATAGAAAAAATTTCTCCAGTCTAAAGAAAGATATAGTGATCATGGTATGAGAAGCATATAGAACACCAAACAGACAGGACCAAACCAGAAACTGCCCAGGACCCATAATAATCAAGGCACTAAATGTTCAGAACAAATAAAGAACATTAAAAGCTTCATGGGAGAAAGACTAAGTCATGTATAAAGTCAGACTTATTACAATGACACCTGACTTTTCAGCAGAGACTATGAAAGCCATAAGGAGTCATATTATACAACCTCTAAGAGACAACAGATGCCATCCAGACACTATACCTGATGATCTGAAGAAAGAGTCCTATAAAACTATAGAACAGAGGAAACACAAAAGGCAAGCACTCCATGATGGGAACACACGTGAAAGACCTCAACAGACAGGAAGAAAGTGGCTGTGTCTTAAGGTAAATGGATTAGGAGGGTAAATAAGGAGAGGGGTTCAAAGGGATAAGAGACTTTTTGAGAGAGGTCTGGCATGGTTGGAAGGACTGGGACAACAGGATTTGCCTTGGGTAATGTGTTCAGAACAGCTGGGTTGCAGAAAAAATAAACAGAAACCAGTTAGGGACCTCTTCCACCATCCAAGTGGGACACGTGGTGGCGATGTGGCTCTTCAACAGCTTCTGGTTTAATGATGAATATAGAAGGAAGAGGCAAAGAACGGAGAGAGAGAAACAGAGTCCTGCATGATACGAAGGATTGGAGCAATTAAAAGAACGAGATGCCCATGAAGGAAGGTACAAGACTCAAAAAGAACCATATTTAGGGGTGGGCAAAATATCATCACAGAATTCTAGAAATATCCACATGTGTGTCAGCAAAGCGCAGGAACTGTTTAAAGATAAACTTCAGGACATGTCAGAGGAAGTGTGTATGGAGAGAGAGAGAACAAAGACAGAATGGGACCTCTACCGCAGGATTGCTAACAGCCAGAGAGCTGGGGGATAGAGAGGAAATTATCACGGAGACTGGGAAACGGATGCCTGCGATACAGAAGGAATCCAAAAAAATATGATGTCCTAGAAGGCAAATGAGGGAAGCGTTTGGAGAGAGGAGGAATGGGAAGCGGTGCCAGGTGACAGAAATAGGAAGGAACACAGATTCCACGGGCTCTGACTCATGGGCCCAGAGAGCTGGGAAAGTGGGAGTTTGTGGACATTGTTTGCTTCCCATCGTGTCCAGCTTGCTTCGGTTTTTCTCAGGGTTACATGAAGGAAAAAAAATATGTCTAAGCAATTTAAAGAACAAAATGTGGCTTAGTTAGGTAGCAGGGAGCGAGATGAATCACTATGGAAATTGCAGTGTAATGTGTCACTGGGCTAAGCTAAGGTTAGTGACCACAGTCTGTAGGGACTACATCACTGTTGCCACATTCAGGTATAGGAATGTGACATGGATTTAGTCACCAGAGGCCATAGGGAGTTGTTCAAGGGAGCGCTAGAAAGGGAACTTCGTTGTTCAGAGGTAAGGGACCAGGGGGAGGATAGAGATGGCGCAAAAGGCGCAACTGCCTGGGGTTGGAGACTCAGAGTGAGCTGAGACCTAGGAGGGTGGGTGGAGAATGTGAGGTTAGAGATGAGAATGATAGGGACCTTATAGTCAGGACACTGAGAATTCGGCATGGATTATAGTGAGGATTCATTTTACTGAGAGCTACAGCTTTCAAAGAATGAGGGGAAGTTGCTTTGAGGAGGAAGCCTGGGTGACTCAAAACTGAGAGCTCTAGTAGGGAGAGAGGGAGGGCATGATGCTATGCATGTGCTAGTGGCTAGTCCTCCTCCAACCTGATCAGTTCCTCCACTCAGATTCCTTTACCCTTACAGAGCTCTGTTTTTCACAGTCTCCTGCCCCTGCTGCCCTGGAGAGTCTAAGCTTCTTCAAGATACTTTTTGATGAGAATTCACCTTAATCTTCCTCATACATGATATAGCTGGATGCAGGACTGGATGGGTATAACCATGTGGCCGCCAATACTCTGTGCTGAACCCTTAAATTTAAATGTCTCCTCCTTCGACAGGAAGCTCGCCTTAAAACTCACACTCAGGTAATCCATATTCTCGCTGGTTATGAATCCATTGTCAGTGCAAGGTAAAGAAGGTTATTTGAAAATTTTCGTGGAAGATCACATAAGCTTCAGTTTTATAAGGATTTTAAAAAATTGAGTGTAGCACGACTGGACTGCGATTTTGTTTCCATTTAAATTGCAGCCTGTTCCTTCAGCAAGCTCTCCATGGTACCTCTGCAGAACCCAGTCTAAACTGTTGCATATTTTAAGATATATTTTTGCAACACTCACCATACAGAATGATAATGAAAGCAATGCAGGAAACTTACTTCACTTTGTGTCTTTTGTGTATAAAGTCAATTTCTCTAGTGGCTGGCGGGGCTGACTGGTGGGGCATATATTTTAGAGAATGACTGAGCTCTCCATAAATGGTAAGTGTGTGCGCTGGTTCCCTCCAAATGAAACCAAGGAAATTATCAATTAAAGTAGGAATTGAGCCAGGTGTGGAGGCACAGGCCTGTAATCAGCACATGGGAGGCAAAGGCAGGCTGATTTCTGATTTGAAGGCCAACCTGGTCTACAGAGCAAGTTTCAGGACTATATAGAGAAACCCTGTGTCAAAACACCAGTGCATCATATACATATGGGAATTTATCTATCAAGATAATACCATTAACACTTGGAAGATAAAGCTTTGCATTTCTTTATTCTTTTTCTTTTGGGTAATATTAATTAGAACAATTACTTAATAGTAGAGTTGGTTGACTACATTAATTATCTACATTATTTCCATTATCATTCTATACTGTGAATGCTGTGTGTGGGTATGGGGGTGTGGGTGTGTTGAAGATACGTCATGCGAGGCCAGTATCTTGGTTTTCTTCATCTTGCCCTATTGCTATCACCAGGGAATATCAGCATTATTAAGTGGTAGGAACAGGGTGGAATCAGGAGAAAATGTAAGAGGTTCACATCAGAATTTTTATTGTATTTAAGGATCTGAAAATTGTTGCATATCCCATTAAATAATTCTGGGTGATTAAATGCCCATTTATGCTTCACAGTATTTTCTGATAGATATTAGAGAAATGCAAAACAATAAAATTTATAAATATTGATAATCCAAACAACTCATTTACTGTGTGATTTTTATTCACATGGAAGTGGGTTTTCTTGCCTGAACACTGTAATAAAGTGAGGCAAAAAAAATGCTCATTGTATTATACCATAAAGAACAGAATGATTGCTTTAGCTTGCTTTGTGGTTCTTTATATATGACTAATCCTAAGGTATGCTGTTCCTATCACCATTATAAATCCTTACTATAGTCAACAACTCTACTATTCAGTAAATATTCTGATTAGTGTTACCCAAAAGAGAAATATTTAATAAATTCTAAGCTTTATCTTCCAGTGTTAATGATATTACCTTGAAAGATAATTCCACATGTGTTATATAGTCATCTTAGAAAGTCATAAAAAAATTTTAGCTTATGCAATATAATAGTGCCATATATATTAATATATTTAATATTCTTTTTATATGATTTGTTAGTCAAATTTTCATTTACAATAAAATAATAGGTTTTTTAAAAATACAGTAGGAAACTAGAGGTATTCACTTAGCACATCTTGATGTATGCATTTGCTCATTTTAATAATTTTGCAAATTTGGTATTTATTTCTTATTTTTAGCACAGTAAGTTTTACTGGTGCTTTAGTTTTAAGAAGAGAGACCACCCAAAGTGCCTTAAGTGTCCTCGGATGCCATCTTACTCACAATGACTCACCTTGGTCCTTGCCAGCAAGGGGGCACCCCGTTCCAGCAGCAGCTCCACCGCTTGGTCATGCCCACTTCGCGCAGCACAGTGAAGTGGTGTCAACCCGTCCTGGCAAGAGAATGAAGATACTAAGCCTGAGTTCACACTTCTTTAAAAAGAAACAAACCAAAACAAGATTATGCCTTTTGCCACTGATAGGAAAGAGGCTGAAATTTGATCCTGATGACCTGATAAAAGCATAACAGAATGGCAGCAGCTTACCTAACAGAGAGAGGGGAGTGAAAGAGAGAAGACAGAAAAAGATTATGATGTAGAATTAGAAAGGGACAACAGAGGCTCCCCGCAACTCTGCTCCAATATAGGCAGACTGTCTGTATTGGAACAGGTTAAATTCTGGTCAAATGTTTGCACATCCCAGAAGACAAAAAGGCACAAAGCACATTGATGTATAGCCAACTCGCTGGAAACCAAAGCTGTGGTTGTGCTGTTATGCCCTTTGATTTTGGTTTTCTTTGCTTCAACAAGAGACTGTGTCCTTCGCTTTACAGAAGCTTCTCAGTTTCAGGAGGTCCCATTTATTATTTGTTTATTATTGTTCTAAGTGTCTGTCCTACTGGAGTTATATTTAGGAACTCGTCTCCTGTGCCTATGTGTTCAAGGCTACTTCCCACTTTCTCTTCTATGAGGTGTGGTTGGTTTTATGTTGAGGTCTTAAGCATAAACCCAAAAGATGCTCAATCATACCACAAGGACATTTGCTCAACCATGTTCATAACAGCATTATTCATGATAGACAGAATCTGGAAACAACCTAGATGCCCCTCAACTGAAGAATAGATAGGGAAAATATGGTACATTTACACAGCTGAGTACTACTCAGCAGTCAAAAATAGATTAAAAAAAAGAATGGCATCTTGAAATTTGCAGGCAAATGGACAGAACTAGAAAAAAATACTGAGTAGGTAACCGAGAATCAGAAAGACACATATAATATTTACTCACTCATAAGTGGCTTTTAGATATAGCCCAAAATAGCCAGCCTATAGTTCACAACCCCAAAGAAACTAGATAACAAAGAAGACCCTAAGAGACAAATACATGGATCCACCTAGGAAGATCTAGACAAGATCTCATGAGTAAATTGGGAGCATGGGGACAAGGTGAGAGAATGAAAGGGGAGAGGGGAGGAAGGAAGGTGAGAGGGAGAAAACATATAGCTTAGTTAAAAACAATAAACTGTAAGAAAAAAATTTAAAAACACATTTGGGTACAGTTATGTGGGGAGGGTTGCCACATTATTTCAAGATTTCTCAGCAGGAGATGAAAAGGAGATTGAGCTGGGGAAAAAAAAGGAAATGATAATGTTTTCTGTCTTGATACCAGCACCCTGTAGTAGCAATATAAGTTGTATAGTAAATGACATAGGATGGTTTCTCAAGTGCATGCTTGGTGGGCTTCATCGGTCTTCAGTTTGAGGAATGTCAGACAGTAAGCAGAGGACTCTGTGCCTTGGACTTTAGAGACACAAAGCCTTGTGGTGAATCAAAGATCAGAAGTCTTTGACCAAAGTCTACGAGGCGAGGACCCATGCTGTGCACAAAGAGAAAGCAACTTCTTTTTTTATTATCTTTTTATTTTTTTAGATTTATTTATTATGTATACAGTGTTCTGTCTGTATGTATGCTTACAGGCCAGAAGAGGGCACCAGATCTCATTACAGATGGCTTTGAGCCACCATGTGGTTGCTGGGAATTGAACTCAGGACCTCTGGAAGAGCAGTCAGTGCTCTTAACCTCTGAGCCATCTCTCCAGCCCCGAGAAAGCAACTTCTTATTCTGTTTGTCTTAGAGCCTTAAGAGAATGGCAAGGGGAGAGATGCTGGCTTACATGCTTCAAGTAAAGGGAGATATATCATTTTGTATGAACTGCCTGAAATATGCTCTTTGTAAATAGGGAAAAATCCCAAAAAAAAACCCTTCAGGAAACAACAGGAACTCTGTAGGGAACTTTTAGCATTCCCACAAGAGCATCAAAGAACTAGTGAGGACTAAGTTCTCAGTCTCATTATTAATGATGCGATGCACCTGCTCACATGAGAGCCCAGCAACTAGTGATGCTAAATTCATTGTCTTCCATGCTCACCTTGGCTGGAATTTGAATCTTTACTACAAAGCACACCATCAAATTATTGACAATTCTTGTCTGGGTTTTATATTCCGGGACCTCTAAGTTATAGTTTGAAGGCTAAATTTCTCTGCCCTCCAAAGTTCCCTTCTTCATGTGCCCTTTCTTCTTCACTAAAACCAGACAGACATGCTGGCTTCTCTGCTGTGAGTGATTTGGCAAAGGCTACGTAGTTAACATAAGAGAGGCATCACCTCTCCAGCTGGCAGCTCAAAACTGCTTTGTTCAACCTTTGCTTCCCTTATCTTTTCCATTCTTTGCTCTCTGACTGTGCTATTTTTCCAGTAATGGATGCTGAAATCAGATCGTTGTTATAAAAATGCTGCATGTCCTAGCTCACGTTACATAATGGTGCAAAAATCTATTTCACCCTTTTAGCAATCTCATTTCTCAAATGAAGACCTTCATATTTCTCAGGAAAATAATGTTTCATAAGTTGTTCCAAAGAGGAAATATGGTGATATTTCTAGTGTATGTAGCAAGATGCCTAGAACATCACACACATATGATCGCTGGTAGCTGTTACCCCTCTCTAATTACCTCTTCTGATGTGTTTTGTTCAACATCCTTTAGCATTTTTGCGTACTTCTATTGTTGACAATGAAATATGTGTTTTAATATTTTAAATATAGTCCTCCTATGGGGGTAGCTCTACATTTAAATAATAAATATGTTTTAAAACAGGAAAGAGTAATGTTCTTAATAAAAACCAAAGTATTAGTCTCACTTTAACTATTTATAAAATTTATAGTTCAACATTAAAGTTGGGGGGGTAGACATTATCAAAAGGCTGTGATTAAAGCACCTCCTAGCTGCACTCTAAGGCCTTCCGATGGTGAGGTTTCCAAGATGCCCAGTGCCTCGGTGGTTGCCAAAACATAAGTGACAGTGGGGAGAACAAGGCACAGATTCATTTTTATGCCAACAAAAAACCTCTATAAATTTTGCTTTCCTTCAGATAATGGAACCCTCAAACATAAGAAAAGGAACAAGCAGATGAGGGAGAATTCTAGAGAATATGTGATATTCTAATGATTTGTGAATATCTTGACTGCTAGAACTGAAAATAAAGATAATTAAGACTTTGAAATTATGTGTATAGAAACCAGTTTATAATAATAGTCAAATAATAAAGCATTTTCTATTTCAAAGATGCTTTAAGAGATCGGAAAGCAAACTTGACTCCATTATCTTCCGTTAACTTAGTAATCAAGTACTGTATTCCAGAATGGGCCTCTCACCCCACGTCACAATCCTTGAGTTCAGGCTTCACCTCGGCTTTGGTAAGAGGCATACGATCCTTTTAGCTGTGGCCAGGGTATGGGACTCTAACAACGCAGTAAAGCAGTGCTACTTCGGCATGAGGGATGCTTAGCTCCTGCATGAAAGGCGTACCAGAGCAACACTGTGCACCATGCTACATATGTGAATGAAGCTAGCCCACAAGGAGCTCACTTTCTCATCCCATGCCACTTCTGCCTACAGCAACACCAGGTTACCGTCTCTCAGCAATAATGGAGAGAATATTTATACCACGAAAATGAGCAAGGAAAAAGACTAAAAACTAAGCCATGTCATTTTATCTTGTTTTTAAAGAACCTGCTATTAAATATTCACCAGCATACAGTATCCCTTGGGTACCAGTAGTCAATTCTTCTTCCCCACGCGCGTGTGTGTGTGTGTGTGTGTTGTGTGTCTTTGACTCTGTCTCAACCTACCCTCTCTTCTGCCCACTCCACAATACTAATCATCAAGTGTGACCTCAGATATACTGGGCAAGTGCTCTTTTACTGAGCAATGCCACCAGCCCATGACTTGATCTTGGAATAGGAAGATATGATCTGGTTTGTTCAATGTTGGGTCTCCTGAATTCATGGCATGAGCAGGAACTCAGAAAACTATGGAGAGGATGAAAGAACAGAATGTCCACACTATACAGAACTAGAAAATCTGCTCTTTGCATCTTAATGCTTGATTCAAATTCCATTTACTTTCTCTATCCAAAAGCTACAGAGGACAAAATGTGGCCCCAAATTTACTTCCTTATGCTTCCAAATTGATAAGTTTCCTAAGAACAATTAAAGGCAAGACTATCATAAGAGTCCATGTCTCTTTATTCCTGAGCACTCCGATTTTTGAAAACAGTGCTAGCGGTGTTAGACTTTGTATATGCATTGCATGCATGTGACCCACGAAGACAAGAACATCTTTGAAGAACCCAAGAAGTACTATAATGGCAAATGGAAACAAACTCAGTTGTTCACTAGTGAGTATCTGCTTCAGAACAGCATTAACAAAAGTAGTGAATATCCTTAATATGCTGGCTAGGATTTTTAAAAATTATTGCACTAAGGTTTAAAAACAAGGGGTGAACAATAACAGCAAGGCAGGAAGCAGGCAAAGCCTGCGAATGCCCAAATTCTCAGATTGTCCCCTTTCCTATCCACAGCACAGCAAAGGTTGAAACCAGACAAAACTCCTATGCAAGAATAGGGTACCACACTCTGGACAGACAAACAAATCCCAAATTCTCACATGGCATGATACTGCTATCCTGGAATAAATGTTATAAGAGAAATCAGGTGAGGTTTCTTTGTTTTGTTTTTTAGCACCATTTTCTGAGTCTTTGATCTTTGTTCCCAGTAACTGAGCATAAAAAACTACTACACTGGGGGGCTAGCAGTCTGTTGCTCTAGGCATTTATGAACAAACATTAATTTTATTTTATCAGCTGAAACCTTTACATGTTGTATGAGAGTGGTATCAAACCCAAGAGCAATCTCCTAGCAACTCGCTGCTTGTATTTGTTGTCTAGTGTTAGAAAGTACGGCGTGAGAAGCAGCAGGGCTTAAAAGGATGGGAGGAAATTCAAAGTGAAAAGATACTCACCCTTGTTTTGGCATCAATCTGACCACCTCGATCCAGTAGGAGCTTCACCATGTTGGTATTGCCCCTTTTGGAAGCCACGTGCAGGGGAGTAATTCCATTCTATACCGTGGAAAGAGCAAACAGAACAGGGTGGATATGGCAGGGTTAAGAGCATGGCTGCCTAGTAAAGAGTACCAAGGGGTTGTGACTTGTGTGTGGTGATTTGACCCATGATATCTATGGTTCAATAGGTTTGGTCATAAGAAACAAAGAAGCCCTAAACCATGGGAGACAAATTGTTAGAAAATTAAAAGTGTAATGGAAATGCATATTTGTCAAGAACTACCATAGACACATTGAATGTAAAACAAGAGACAGATGGGGGATGCCTGTGTGGCAGAAGCAAAGCCTCCAATTCTAATAGAGAGCCCAGTAAACGTCTCTCTATAATACTCATATACTATAGAGTTTGAGATCTCAAAGTTTTATACGTTTAAAAATGGGGGGAAATATGTGTATTAATATCCTATTATAATTATTCTTTAAGATCCCCTCAGAATAATTCACAGAGAAAAACAGCTGGAAAATAATACAAGGTACTTTCAAGACAGAAGTTTTTTTTTCCCCAAACAGGATTTCACTACATAGCTCAGGATAGCCTAGAACTTGCTACATAACCTAGGCTGCTGTTAGAATGGAACTCCTCCTGTCTGAGCGTCCAGATTCTGAGGATTAGAGACCTATGCCACCACACATACAGAAGACTTCCAAGGACTATAATAGTGCACACAAAATTTTGTTTGTCTTATGAGATATCAGTTGTCATCATTATGGCATGAATATGTGTCTGAGTTTTTTGTGTGTCACAATTTTCCAAGTATTTAAATATTGTATCAGTTGAATCATGTTTAAAACAATGCTATATGTGAATTTTATAGTATCATGTAAATGAATTTTTCTAACAGAAGCAGACCATTATTATAATTCTATGTACTGTCTTACAATAACTTTTACGAAGACATCAAAGTAAAATTTTAATTTTTTAGATCACGAGAGGGAAAATCAAAACTCATCCCCTTGTGTGCCTACTTGTTAAGAAATGGTCCTTACAGAGTTCATGCTTTCTATTTTAACACTGTCATCCAATCACTGGACATTGAGTATTTATGATTTTTATATTGTTTTATAATGTAACAGTTGAATGCCATGTCAAAATTAGCCTCCTCAACTCCTGACGCAGTCTTTATTTTTTACTGATTTTCATTTTCTACGTGTTTGAGTGTTCTCTGCCCTCAGAGGCCAAAAGAGGGCAATGGTTCCCCTGGAGCTGGACTTGAATGTGGTGAATAACTCAGGAAAGGGTAGGAGTCGAACTCCGGCCCTCTTGAAAAGCTATAAGCTCATCCTTGAGCCATCTCTCCAGCTTCCAGGGTCTTGTTTTATTCATTGGGTTATAATTTTATCCTGTGATTAAGACAGTGAAAACTTCAGAATCTTTAGGATGGCGGAAGGGGGTTAAATACAAGAGCTTATGAGAAGCCATTAATGTTCATATTTGATTTCTTAAAATACACGTGCTTTACCACGTACCCTGGCCGTGAAGTCCACCGAGGCTCCCCGGTTTAGAAGAAGAGTCGCCACGTTGACGTTTCCATAGTGTGCAGCTATGTGCAAAGGGGTGAAGCCGCTCTAGGGAAAGAGAGAAATCGTGGGTAGGAATGTGCCTCACACTGCGGAAAGTGATCCCTAACTAACCAGAAATCTTATCGCCAAGTGCATGAGCGATGCAACTCATGTAACAAATGCTTTAATACAACTCTATCACTTAGTGCTGTAAGGGAAAACCAAATACCCTACACTTGCTGGCAAATTGATTTTAATTTATGAAACTAGTTGTCTATCCAAAACTATGCGTCTTGAGTCTCTCAAAAAACCTGGATTCAGCTGGCAACCAACCACTAAGCATGAGCAATCCCTTGTTTCCATCCTCTTAGCAGAAAGGTAACGGGCTTCATATGTGGCCACACAAGGCTTTTTAATATGGCTTCTGGAAACTGGAACTGGGGGTCCTTATGTTTGCACAGAGCGTGCACTTAGCCACTGAGCCATCTTTCCTACCCCTTGATCTTATTTGTAAAAGAGCATTAGTTGGTGTTTTATCTGCAGGAGTGTGACAATTTCTCAGGAAAAATGTCTACTTCATTCTGCAGTACCAACGCTGACTTCCTATCCCCGTCACAACTGCTTAGACGGTGATTTATAGTGAAAAAGAATTTAAAAACCAATATTAAACAACTCTTCCTCCTATTGGGTTGACCCATCCTGCCTTGATATGAGGGGTTTTGCCTTGTCTTATTATATGCTGTTTTTTCATTTTTGGTTGTTGTCTCTTGGAGGCCTCTTTTCTGAAGGGAAATAGGTATGGGGGAGAGGGGAGTTGGGATAATATCGGGAGGGATGGAAAGAGGGGAAATTGCAGTCAGGATATATTGAATAAGAGAAGAATTTATCTTCAATTTAAAATATGTTTGGTATCAATATGATTATGAAATAAAAGATGGTTCAATTGTATTTAATTTCAAATATGAATTAGATATAATTTTATCACTAAAATAAAATACATTAAAAATAACCACATCGATGAAATGATGTGGGCACCCGATAAATATTTTATTTCCCACATGCTTCAAAAACAAAGCCTGAGAGCCAAATAAAGAAATCCTTTCTATTTCTGATGAAGATGTGGTTAGATCTTTTTGCTGTTCTTCACAATAAATGCATATTATCTCTTTTTTATTGAAGTGCTCAAACAGCTGGTAATTTTCCTTACTCTGTAGTTTTCATAACTTAATAAAAATATGGGGAAACAAACAGCATTTGTTAGTTAACACACACCACAGTTTGCAGGCTATTTCCTATTCTCTTGGACTTGGAAATGGATTTTAACATATAACCAATTGCTTAAAGAAATATTTTACAAGCCACAGTCAGTTTTTTTTTATAGACTTCGTGTATAGAATTTGGTTTTACTGTTTTCAAAATGCCAAGATAAGCACTGAGATGGCTCAGGTAACTGAAGGTTGCCGATGCATTCAGCAATGTTGGTTGCAAATAACTTTTGTTTTGTTTAGCTTTGTTTTTTCAAGACAGAGTTTCTCTGTAGCTTTGGAGCCTGTCCTGGAACTCATTCTCTAGACCAGGCTGGCCTCGAAATCACACTTGTCTCTGCCTCCCAAGTGCTGGCATTAAAGGCATGCAGCACTATCGTCCAGCTAGTTGCAAATAATTTTTAACTGTAGAGAAGTGAGATATGAAAATAAGAATAGTAACTTTGAATTCTTTTCTTTTCTTGGTTTTTCGAGACAGGGTTTCTCTGTAGCTTTGGTGCCTGTCCTGGAACTTGCTCTTGTAGACCAGGCTGCCCTCGAACTCCCAGAGATCCGCCTGCCTCTACCTCCCGAGTGCTGGGATTAAAGGCGTGCGCCACCACCGCCCGGCTAGTAACTGTGAACTCTATCTCCACAAATGTGATCAAGATTATTTTACTCTGCCTGGAGCTGCGGCATTCATGCCAAAACTAAGGAGAAAATCAGTATACAACCCATAATTATTTTATAAAATGTCAAATCCGTTTTCTATTTTCGTCTTGAAAGTTCCTGTCACCCAGACATATTCTGAATATGTGTCTATTATTGTTGCAACAGTTTTCTCAGAGATTGAAACATTTCAACCTGCAGGGAAACTCCTTAAAAGCAGGTAGGCACAAAATTCAAATGAGTTCCACGAAGCCCCTGAACGTGACTAGATCCACAAGGCCCCTTCCAGGTAAAGTAAGCAATAGAAGCTGAGAGTCCTGTGAGACAAGCTTCAAAGGCAGACCAGCAGCCTGGGATAAGTGAAACCAGCTGAGCTGATTGGAAGGGGTGCAGACCAGAGTCACAGAGCAAACACTCCAGTCTACTGCTTCGCCTGCAGGCTGTGCAATGTGCTCCAGTTTCTCTGGTTTTGTGAGCTGTTGCCCATTTTGGAGTGGCCTCTGGTGATGCAGCTGTCTCTGGGTCATTTCTGCTCCTTTAAGTATCCCCTAGCCCATATCCTTGTAAGTAGCCTCAATAAAATTCATTGGTTCACCAAGCTAGACTTAAGCAGTATCTGTACTTTGGTTGGATGGGGGACCTTATCTGGGGTGAGTAGTCATGTGTGCTGTGCCTCCCCAGGAAAAGTTTTGTTACACACAATTATTCAAGTTATAATTTAATTTCCAATAATTTTATTGAATGCTGGAAGAACATTTCCTAATCATTTGAGTATACTAAAATTATTTTATCACTTATAATAATTAATTAATTTATGCTTTTTCATTGGCCTTCATGATCATAATGCCTCAGGCTGTTACACTGCACAACTCTCTGCTGGTTACACCCACCATAACGCATAAAAATAATTCCCAAGGAAAACATAAGAAAATAAAGTACGAAAATTAGTAAATAAGATCAATTTGTATGATTCCATTCCTGAACAATTTTACCAAGCATTTGAGTTGAAGTTCCCTCAGCCCCCAATGACATGCACACAAAAAAAGAAAGAAACAAAAAAGCAGTGCGAATAATTCAAGTAAATTGCATCTCAGTAGATGAATGTGTTAATAAAGATTTGAGAAATATGATATTTTCTGTGAATGCCCAAAGACCTACAACTTCTCCAGAATTATTCTAGAGACCTGACCCACCAGAACAAAAGTCAACCTTTATAAACAGTCCCTTGCTTTTGAGTGTAGATTATTTTTATAGTATACATCCAATAATGTTTATATTGTGACAAAAGAGAGAAAACACACACCCACTAGAGGCTCCCAAACTTATTTATAATGACCTATTTTATAAGAAGAAGATTATTTAATGGCAAGTATTTTAAGAGTTACAGGAAAAAAGCAATTGCTTTGCTCGTGACGCACAGAGCCATTATCGATCATAAATAATGCACTAAAGGAAAAATGCAGGAAAGGGCCACTGCTATTGAATAACAGAGAATCCGCCCAAATTTTACTTCCCTAAATTCTAATCTTTATATTCTCATTAAGAGCAAAAATTCATATCTCTTTGCAAAAGTTTCAGAATAAGGCTCACTCATTAAATTATAAGCAACAATAGTGTTTTATTTCATGCTGGACTCACAAACTATTTAAATGGTTGGTTTAATAATATATGTTGCATCAAATATATGTTGCATTAAATATATTTGAGTTACCAATCTCTCTCAATTACAAGAATTTTTCCCTAAATTATTTCCCACTAATAGAACTTTAATCATTAGTATGAATTAGTGAGCATTTATTCTATCTGGGCAAAAACTAAAAATAAATAAAAAACAAGGTAAATGTTGGTATAATGGCAATACTGTACCTCGGTTGTCCTATTCACCATCATCTGAAGCAGTGTTTGGTGGGAAAAAGAGGGAAGATGTTACACAATGCAAAATGAAAGAAACAGTAGATGTGCTGGCTGCAACTGAGTACCGTATTCCCAACAAGACAGAGTGAGAAAAGCCAACTCCATTACACCGGAGTCATTCTTTCAGACTCTCTCTATAATTAACGGTGTAAACAGAATGTCTAACTAAATGTCTCAAAAATGGAAACTGGCTTTCTAAAGAAAATCGTTGAGCCCTAATATTTATTAATATTACTATCTCCCAACAGACAGTCCCCTTCCATCTGAACTACCCATGGAAACGATTTACATGTTTTTCTGACCAGAATGCTGCATTATCAGCAGAGACTGTGCCTTGATCATCACCCAGGAGGATGCTGGCAGTCAGAGGGGACCTCTCCACAGATGCACCAGCTCTTACCTTGGATTGGACATCAGCGTTGTGATCATTCTGAAGCAAGAGGGCAGCGGACTTGGTGTCATCTTTCCGAGCCGCAATGTGCAGAGCCGGCAGCCTCACCTTCCCTTTGGTGTCATTCTCCAGGAGGATGGCCACTGCCTGGTTGTGTCCCTGTTGGAGTGCCACAGCTAGAGGAGTGAAGCCGTCCTAGAATATAATTTTCATGAATGAGTGGAACTGACAACCAGGACGGAAAACTCACTGTAAGGAACAGAAACAGAGTGGACTCTGCCTTTCCCCTACAGTGCAAAGGCTTTATCAGATTGCTTTCGTGATTTCTGTTGTGCATCATAACAAAGCCTGCTGATTATGGAATGTGGCCATTTCACAGGAGTGGGCTGAATGTGCGTTTGTAAAAGGAAAATCAAAATTAGTGTCCAATCAACAGTGCAAGATAGACGACTGTCTCTGCATTGTCTCTGGGAAGGTGATAACTGCTGTGGATAGAGTAATTGATACTATTTATGTGAGGACGCTGGAGATTTAATGGGACCTAAAGCTTTTTGATAAATTAGAGTAGGCATTAATTTTGCAATTACTTACATTTTAGATCGCTAAGATCTTTTCAGTATGAGGTTTTTTTTATGCCATATAACATTTAAAACCCAATCTCTGTCAACAGAGAGAAAGAGAGAGAGAGAGAGAGATCCATAAAAAACAGCACAGACAATGCAAAGTTAGAAAGATCTCCAGAATAAGATCGAAAACTATCCTACAAAATTTGGAAAGTCATCTCTATATCTTCATAAGCAAGTATTTAAGTCCTGAAAAAATGGCAAGTGTAATCCTCCTTAATTCCCTGAAGTCCACAAGCAAATGTTATAAGTACTGTTCATATAGCAAGAATGAGGGTGTTAGGCAAATTTAACTATTCAATTTGCTTTCAGTATTAATTGTTTATGTGATAACTGTGGCCTTTTGAGGGAAAATATTTACTCAAATGTATTATACCATGTATGTAGCATGAATCGTTTATGTAATATGAACCATGTATGCAACATGAACCATGTATGTAATGTGAGCCATGTATAAAGCATGAATCTTGTATGAAGCATGAACCATGCAAGCAGCACGAACCATGTATGCAACATGAACTGTAGTAATATGTTGACTGTTCTTTGGAGTAAATTTGAATTTTGAACATGGCACACTACTTCACAGAGCGGAGGAGGAGTGCAGTGTCTTACGGTAGAGGCCAGCAAGCAGCTGCAGTGTGTAGGTGTGTCTGAACAGGAGACTCTGGGAATGAAGGGCACACCCATCCTCGTGTGCATATTTGGGTTTCTTTTCCCTCCCACTCTGCAGCAGTCTATATTAAAGGCATGTGGACTTTGCTTTCGTTCTGTGATGTTTTTCCTTAGAGACACGGTCTACAGAATGGACCAGTAGAAAGATTGTAGCCTAACTTTTGGCAGAATTCAGGAGGAAGGAAGGGAGAAGAGATCAATAAAAATTGTGCTGGCCAGACACAGAGCTAACTCCCTCTGGAGGACTAAAAGCTGGATCCCAACCATGCAGAATTCATTCTGATCTCTATTTCAGGGAAGAAGGCTAAAAATGTGTAATAATTCGTTAAAATCCTTCAATGAACTCTGTGAAAAACCAGCTACGTTCAGCAGATTTGGTTCCATCATTTATTTACTAATCCTATCAATGAGAAATTTTCAAACCAAGCATGTCTTCATGTAAATGTGTTTGACTGCCATGTGAAAGGATTGCATAATTATCTGATTTTTTAAAAGTGGTTGTGGTGGGCTGGAGAGATGGCTCAGAGGTTAAGAGCACTGGCTGATCTTCCAGAGGTCCTGAGTTCAATTCCCAGTAACCAAATGGTGGCTCACAACCATCTATAATTTGATCCGGCTCCCTCGTCTGGGATGCAGACTGAACACTGTGTAATAATAAATAATTATTTAAAAAAATAAAGTGGTTGTAGTGTTTGTTTGGCAATTGACTTTTACACATTATTGCTGCTCACGAGCACAGACGTGCTGCTTGTGCATATCACACACACTCCAATGGAACCAACGAAGATATTTCATGACAAAGCATTGGCACATCAGCTACTCGTCCTAGAAACAGTATTCTCTTTTACAGAGCAGTGCGGTTAAAAGGCAGCATACACAGGTTTAATTCATGTGAACCTGGGTAACTATTAGGGTAGGTTATAGGTTCAGTAATTACGTTTATAAATTTCCAATCATTATAAGAAAGTAGCTTCAGTTATTCAAAAATATTTCTCAAATAAAATGTAAGTCACACTCGTGTCTAGGCTAGGCTCCAACCCCTACCCTGCATTGTTGCCTTTGAAAAGTGTTAAATTTGATTAGAAAAGAGAGTTCTGCAGGCCACTCTACAGTAAAGCCTTTGCTGTTTGGGGAATCACACTGCAACACTGTGATGATCAACTAGATCAAAGTGATAGCCAATCTGCTGAGAAAGTCAGGAACTGAGTTCAGCGAAAACCCATGTTAGACACACTAAGTCTCCTGGGTGGGTGAAAGAATCCTGGCGTGAAGGTTTCATCTGATTAACGATTCAGCCTTCAAGGAAAACGAGAACAGATGGGTTCCCTTATGCCGGAATGTTTCTCTGAGATACAGTTCCTTGGTTAGCTGAACATTGTCTTGAGAGAGTCCAACTCTACGTGCAGACAAATTTAGTGTCTTGAGGGACATAAAGGCCCCAGGTTATTAAAAAACTACATATCTATACTACGAGTACATAAATTATGTCTGTGTTACTGAATACAGAACACTGATGCACGTCATAGAGGAAGTTGTGTTTTCTAGTTAGATGACGTAACTTACTTGATTGGTAACTTACTTAGTATTGAGAGTCACTTCCTTGTTAGTGAGAACAAGCTTCCAGAAAGTGATGGTGAGTGGTTCCATTAAAAGTTAATACTCCCCCCCCCAAAAAAAGAATTAGAAGTAGATTTATTGCATTTCAGTTGACTTTTCCATCCAGCGCAGCATGGAAGGAAGTTTGTGTTCACTTTACCTAAAGATTTACATGTCAGAAAAAAAAAAGCTAGAAGCTATATTGAACATTAAGAGATAGCAAGATGGCTTCTGGGTGCCTGTCATGTTTTTCTGTGGACCAAGAAATGGGAAGCAGAAAGGCATTTCTGCATCAGAAGAAGGTGTGCATAGGAAAGAAGGGTGATGAACTGAGCTCCTCTCCAGATGTGCCAAACCCTCAAAAGCCAACCTAATGTCAAACATTCTTGACATAGTTTCCAGGATCACAGTCACATGTGTGTCATGATTTCTATTTTGTCATAAATAACATTGCTGTGGTAGAATCCCTAGAAAATTACACTAACACAGATATCTATAAATTATTCCTGATGGTCAGAAATTGTTCCTTCAAGGAGTGCTTTGGATCTTAAGATAAAATAGTGACAAAAAGCAACAAGGATAATTGAATTTTAAAATGCTGAAAACCCCAAAAGCAAGAAGTGTGATTCAATGGTGTGCACTCCTATAATCCGAGGAGAACTGCAAATTCAACCCTGACTTGGGTTTCACCGAGAGAAAAAAAAAAAAAAACCCAAGCTTAATGATGATGGAAATAAGAATGCATGATCAGGAACCTCAAATGAAGGTATGAACTAATGGTGACGGCACAAGCCCATGTCCCTCAAGGCCATGACGGTCGACTATGAGAGTAATGGGAACTTTCCCCGCTTGCCATAGACAAAACAGTGCAGATCCTTTGCAACTGATAGAATGAACATAGACCTTAAAACAAAAGAGCAAGAGAGCAAGACTTACCTCCGTAGCAGTGCTCTGGTTAGCTCCGTTCTCTAGCAAATATTTTACAACATCAATGTGATTCTCCTGGGCAGCCATGTACAAAGGAGTGAAGCCATTCTGAGGACAGACAGCAAAGGCAGAAATCTCAACCATTTATAAAGTTTTAGCAAAGCCAAAGCTATACCTGAGGGAATTCACACACTTTATGAAATAACGCCCACATAATATCTTCTGTATTTATGATAAATAAAGCAGATGATATGAACTGCTTAAGATACACAAACATGAACTCTATGGAATATATTTCTATAACAGATCCTTATTACACATACATATAACGCTATCTATAAAATATCTTCTGTATTTATCAATCCACAAACCATTTACACAGACTACTATTGTCTTGAATATACATACTTGCTTTGCATTTTTGGTGTTTCATTTATTATTCATAACAGATCATGCTGAAGGGATTATGAACCTGAATGAAGATGAGAAAATCTATACTTTTGATCACAGAGGCATTGCTTATACTGAAAACTTATACATTATTTTTTAAGCTACTCTGAAATTTTATTATTCATTTGCTCGATTATTTACTGAAGTGCAGTTACCAAGAGCTGAGCCATCCCTAGGAAACAGTGATAAACATGACAAACACATGCTCTCATGAAGTACATACTATAATAATATTCATTATTATGTACTTATATAAAAAATCAGCAGAAATATTACACCAGGAGTTTTAAATTATATTTAATTGTCACATTTCCTTTTTATTTCTGTATACTTAAAAATATACCAACTTTGTTAAGGGGGAAAAACACAATTTTAAGAAATTCTCAAATCTTTTGTCAGATTATTAAACATTGATGTTCATACTTCCCCTATATTAATGAGAATTAGTAAAAGTGAGATGAACATGTGATTATCAACCACCCGCAGAAAGTAGCAAAAATGGGTTTTAAGCTATTTTGTTGACATGAAATTCTTTTGCATGCATTGTAAAACTGGAAACATTATTCAAAGTGACCGATAACTAGCAAAATATAAATACGAAAGGACAATAAGTAAAGAAATTTAACTTTTGTTTATTAAATAAAATAAACAGGTTGAAAGGAATCTTTAATTTAAAATAGAAATCATCTCTAGTGTTATGATTTGTGAATAAGTACTGTTAGCTGGAGAGTATATTTCCCAAGGCTTATCAAGCAGGTGAAACGTGGTATATTTTAAGAACACTGAAGAGGTGGCGGAAGGATGGAATTAGAGATTCGAAGGAAGGGAAAGCCAAGGAAGACTGTTCAAAACAACGTGTGGGTGTGGAATAAGGATCTTTCAAGACAAGTAAGAGGTAGGGATGCAGTAAGAGAAAAAGAACTTTAACAGAGCTCAGCCATCGCTAACCGTTTTCCTCTGATGGAATTCTCTAGGTAGAGTGAGAGAAAAAGACACAGAAAGAGGTCATGAATTCCTCAGGGAAAGAGCCACCATGCTTAGACCTTTGCCAGTAAGAGATTCGCCCCTGAGTCTTGTGCTGCAGAGAGACTTTTTTGCTGAACCATTTGAATTGTTCAAACTACCTAAGATTGACAGATATTATTTCCATAGAATATCATTCTGTGACATATAAATTCTTATTGTATATAGGACCTACATAAAACAGTATCTGTATAATGTCTTCTGTATTTATCAGCTCACAGACCACCATTATCTCAAATGTATATAACTTACACAGCACTCTTAGGTTTCAGACCACTATCTCTAACACATTAGGCTAGATGGTACTACACACCTGTCTGCAAATAAACAGGTTCACGTGAACCAGGAGCCCATGTCTTTTTGGTGTCCAGACTATGGTGGAGATGACCTGACACTAGATACTTCCTAGTGTTCCCAAGCACAGTCCCAGTCCTTGCTCACTTCTCTCTGTCATCTGCTGTGGAATATTCCTTCACTGTGTGAAGGTATGTCACTGTGATTGATTTAATAAAAGGCTGAATGGCCATTATCTAGGCAGGAAGAAATATACGTGGACTTCCGGACAGAGAGAACTCTGGGAGGAAGAAAGGCAGAGTTGCCAGCCAGATCCGGAGCAACTAGGATGGGCATGATGAAGAAGAGATAAAAAGTGCATGGGAGAACATAGATTAAAAATTACAGCCTAATTTAAGTTGCAAGTGTTAGTTAGAAACAAGTCCAAGTTTCTTAATTAATATAAGTCTTTGCTTTGCTTTTTGTGAGCTGAAGCACAAAGAAAAGTCCAACTACAATTGTTCTCTCAGACAACCTTTGGCCAGCACAATGATGGCCTTACATATTCTAATCATTAGAAGCTGAAAATTCTACAAAAAGAACTTTGTAGATGTGATTAAGTTGAAGATCTTGAGGAGCAGAGATGATGATCCAGAGGGCTAAAGATAACTATGAGAACCTTTACAAGACTTGTAAGGCAGAAACAAAAGCTGAGAGCAGAAGGGGCAGCTCTATCTGCTAGTTATAATGATGGAGGGAGGGACCATGATCCAAGGAGTACAACTTTAGAAGATGGAACCAGCCAAAAAATGGATTATCACCTAAAGCTTCCAGAAGAAAACAGCCTTGTAAACACTACAATCTTAACCCTGGATTATTAATTTGCAAAACTAAGGGAGAATAATTTTCTGTTGTCGTAAGCCACTGATTTTGTTAATTGTGTATGTTAATTTGTTAGAACAAAAAGAAGAACCAAATGTCTTGGCTTGGGGTCTTAGGAGATCAGAACAGACATTGGCCTTTAGTCAGATTTTGTAGCATCTGCAATGATATACATTAAAAATGGAGAACTGGAGTCATGATGTCACCGCGGTTAAGAGATGAAGAGTTGGAGCCATGATGTCACCATGGTTATAATATGGAGAACTGGAGCCATGCTGTCACCATAGTTATGATATGGAGAACTGGAGCTATGATGTCACCATGGTTGAGAGATGGAGAACTGGAGCCATGATGTCCATGGTTAAGAGATGGAGAACTGGAGCCTTGATGTCACCATGGTTGAGAGATAAAGAACTGGAGCCATGATGTCACTATAGTTATGATATGGAGAACTGGAGCCATGATGTCACCATGGTTGAGAGATGGAGAACTGGAGCCATGATGCTTCTGTAGTTATGAGATGGAGAATAGAGCCATGGCCCTATGCTGCCATGGATATGATGTGCCACAATGCCATCATGGTTAAGGAATTGGGGGAATCTTATTGTAAAACATGTTGAATAAGGAAATACAGATTTATTACAGATCCCAAATACTGGAAATATCCTTTACTTTCCTTACAATATTTATCAAGAAACATCTCACTTGGGAATAAGGACTACTCCTCTGAGCAATTAGGACAGAGCAAGGCAGTATACCTACACCGTTGTAAACTGTATAGGAAACTGTTCATCTTCACTCAACACAGGATTCCTGGTCTCCTTACATACACATAAAAGTGCTATTAAATATATCATGCCCCTATGGTTTTCTAAAAGGGTTTAAGTTGAAATAGTTATGAAAGCATTTACAATTTCTCATTGCTGGTATAAAATGTTTCTGGCTTATCCTAGGTGCAAGCAAGGAGAGTCGTATACAGAAGTTCTGGAATACTGCATTCATACCCCTAGAGTACAAGTGGTCTCAATCCATATTATTTACTGATCATTGTTCATGGTTCTCAGATTAGTTATAATGCTTCCTCGGACTCAGAAATCATTCTGAACTTTGGGGAACTCAGCATCAAATAGGACTCTCATCTAGAAGCTTTATTTTATGCTTATAGAAATGTCTTGCAGATGGACGGGCGGGTGGCTTGACGGGTAAAGAGCTTACTGAGTGAGCAAGAGGACCTGAGTTCAGATCCTCAGCAGTGACATAAATGTGGGATACAACTGTGTGCCCTTGCTTATTAAATATTATAAGCAGTACCTCTGTCTATAAGAAAATATCAATTATTTATCATTCATTTATATTTATTTAACCAAAAGAAAATAATGTTTGGTAACTATTTACTGCTTGGCATTGTACTCAGAGAGTGACTCAGAAACAAATACAAAACCTCTTTGCCATATCCAGACAGACAGGTTGGTCCTGGAAACTGAACTGGGGAAAAGAGGGAGTGAAGGACAGACAGACACAGAGACACAGTTAGAGAGAGCTGCCGTCAGCTCGTTCATGGTTGCTCTGATGGAACACCACCAAGGAATGCAGAACCTCGTGGGGGGGTATGATGTTCAATCACTGTCTACACAGATACCAGAGGAAGGCTTTGCCTACTCCCTCATTCCAGCCCAAGGAAGGCTTTGCCAACTGCCATGGGTCTGAATCAATGTACGGACACCTGATAACAATATGATACCTATTCCCTAGGACTTCTTTACACCATCACTCAAGGCTTCCTCTGCTTTCCATACTTCTTTCCATGAGAATACCCACTCCAAAGCTGAGAGAACCAAGCTTAAACTACCATAGACAAACTGAGGGACATGTCTCACTACTGCTTTTTATTACATGTTATATAAGGAGAACACAGATAAGGGACACAGAACTCAACTGTGTGAGGAAATTCTGCCAGCATCACTCAGTGTAAAGAATAGGGGAACCACAGAAGTGCAGAAGGAGAAAAAGCTTTTTAGATGAAGATGAGAAAAGAGAAGACAAATGGGTCTTGCACATCAATCAGTGCCAGATGGTGTGGGGATTGGATTCAGCAGGACTTAGCCCTATCTGCCTCACTAAGAACTGGGCTCTTTGTTTAAAATGGATTGAGAGTCACTTGGGTTTTTTAAACAGGGATTTGGCAGGAACATATCTGCATTTAAGGAGATTACAATGCCAAGAATAGAGGGAAAGAACCAGAAAACACTCTGACTATATAGTTACTGACAATGAAAGGAAGGGTTTTGTAATACTCTTGATGAGAGTTGAAAAGGAAAAATAATGAGATAATTTTGGTTCATTCAAAGGCAAGCTTGTATTCAGATATTTATATTACACTCCATGACTAGAAGGAGTATAAATGGTTTCAATCCATATATTTATCAATGTTAATAGTTTTCAATTAGCTATCACTCTTTTCCAGATCCAGAAATCATGCTAAACTTTGGAGACTCCAGATATCAAATAGGATCTATATTTTATGCTTATAGAAGTGCCTTGCAGAGGGATGGGTGGGTGGCTTGGTGGATAAAATGTTTTCTGTGTGAGTATGAGGACCTGAGTTCAGATCCCCAGCAGTACTATAAAAGTGGGGTTCACCTGTGTGCCTCTGTAACCCCAAGCCTAGAGGTGGAGAGAGAGAGAGAGAGAGAGAGAGAGAGAGAGAGAGAGAGAGAGAGAGAGAGAGAGAGCGAGCTCTGGATCCCACCAGCCATTGAGTCTAGCTAACTGGGGAGCTCTGGGTTCAGTGAGAGGCCCTGTCTCAAATATAATGATGACGATGATGATGATGATGTGGAGGTCAACAGATGAAGGCACCCATTATCCAGTTCTGGCCTCCACATGTACATATTCCCACATACAATGCTTATCCCGCAGCAGGTGTTCAATTCATGTGCCTTAAATAGGTGAATGGACAAAATTAACAGAGCAAATTTCTTTTACATCTGTGGTGTTTTCAATTTATGTCAAAATTAGTCTCAAACACATAAGTCTGGTCCCTTCTTTTTAAATGCAGAATGTCTTAAAAGTTTGGTCTTAAGGCATCAATTAAAGAGGGTTTGGTGCTGGGCGGCTTCTAAGTCTAATATTTAAAAGTTATTGCTTTTTAGGATTGTGCCCTCTTCTAGGTCACCTTTTTTAGGGAGAATGAATCTTTCTCATGATATCATTTAAGCAGCCACATGTGACCCACAGGAAAAGGAACTGAGATTTCCCACCAGGGTTATCTTGCTAGCCATTTGAAAATACGTGGAGAGTATACACTCCAGCCCAGAAATGCCTTCAGGGACTGCAGCTCTGGAGGGCCTCACGGTGACCTCACAAGGGACTCTGGAGCACAGCCACCCAAGATAAGCCCCTGCTCAGAAACTATGATGATAATAATACATGTGTGTCATTTCAAGTGGTGAAGTTTGGTCACTAAACCATTTAGTGCCAATGCTTAATAAGCACAATGCCCAGCGAGGGACGTCCCACAAGCTCAGACATGGGTCTTTCTTGTCAGTTATACCTCTTACCATTCTTATTTCATACTCCTTCCTTTCTCTTGAGGAAAGAAATTATCTTAAACAGCTACCCTAAAATATTTTAGAAATATAACTCTTCGAATGCTAAAAATAAAAATCTAAACACACAGATCTTCTTGAGAATGAATAAGGTATAAGTGTCCTTCAGTGTCCACCAACCCCCTAACTAAGAGGACAATGGTATTTAACTGTGCTGGATTCCAAAAAGGCACACGAGGGATGCTTCCAGTAGAACCCTGGGATCTGGGTAAGCTATGAGTGAAAGAATTATGACCCAACAGCCATTGTATTCAGTTACGATCTATAGAGTACTTTGAAGTCAAAAGATTAGACCTTTGCATTGATAAGAAAGAATATATGGGACAGATAGCTAGTGTGTATTTGTCTACGTCAAACCACACACAGTCTGAAGCAGTATTAAAAAAAACTATAGCTTTCTATATTCATAATGCCCTAAATTCCAGTGTGTTCTTTGGATTTACTTTCTGTGCTCACAGGAAGACTCAGTCAACAAATTTTATAGCCATCGCTAATAATAAAAAATAGAAATGGATACATATAGTCTGGAGTCAGTGAAAGTCAAATCTCCCATCTGAAGAAGTCATCTGTCTTTTGTAAGAAGGTGACATCAAGATTGAGGGTTTGGCATTACTTTTTGCACAGAGCAAAAAGGATCTTAGCTCTGTGCTAAGAGATTCTTCAGCACCTTGACAGTCCTTCAGTTAACACACACCAGGACGGGTTGGAAGTTACTACCATTCTCAGTGCCTCACATCCTCCTCTTCTATTGAAGCAGAATATGAGATGATGTAGGAAATAATCCTGAAGTTATCAGAAAGCTTGAAGGTCAGGGTGATTCAAATCCTATCCCTAAATACGCCACAAACACCCAGCTGTGAAGGATGCAGGAAACCAATCTGGACTAATTTTAGTCATGTAAAAAAAGCAGACTTTGGGTATTCTGGGGGTGTTCTTAGGGAAGAAGAAGGAAAAATAGGGTGGCAAATTATTTGACAGTAAAGCTCAGCTGCTCTCCCTTATCTTCTAGGTTCAAAAGACACTCAGATCACTGAAGCCGATCAACCCAGGGCATTCTCTAGGATAAGGTGGCTTCAAGTTTACACGACACATTTGAGCTACTCCCCTCAACCAAATTTAGGATTCTTTTTTAGAAAATTGGGACAGAGGGACAGCAATTGTCTCCTTTTATAAACTATAGACAACAGGAGTGTAGCCACCAACATGGGAATACAGTGAAATTATCTAGAATAAATCAGATGTTGCAGGAAACACGGGAGGGACAGAGAAGGACTCTGAACCTTTGTCTGTGGAGGAATCATTCAATGGTGAGGCTACCCTGAGGCTCACTGACACATCTACAATTTATACCAAGAAAGTCAAGAAAGTTTTCTTTTTTTTTTTTTATTCATTCAAGGGCAAGGTGATCTGTTTTCTTATTTGCAATTGGAAACATCCTAATTAATACAGCATCTAGATGAAAACGCAGTTTCCAATATCACCATTAGTTTAGAATAAAGCACCCTTGGTTGGAGACAGGACTCAGCAAATTAAGAGCACTTATTACTATTCAAGAGGGCCTGGGTTCCATTCACAGCACCCACACGGTGGCTCACAGCCATCTGTAACTTACAGTTCTAGGGGCCCCAATACTATCTTCTGGATTCTGAGGGTATCAAACATATGCATAGTGTATAGTCATACATACATACAGCAAAATATCCAATACACACAAAATGAAAATAAGTTAGCCTCTTTATTTTTTAAAAAAGTAAAATAAAACATTTTATCCAAGAAATTGGAAGAGCACATGAAGTGTAATAAACCACCTGGTGCAAGCAATGAAATTGATTATTATTATTTCTTTTAGTTTTTGAGATTAAAATATGATTACATCATTTTCCCTTCTCTTTCAACCCTCCAAACTATCCCATATACTCCTCCTCCTTGTTCCTATTCAAATTCATAACCTTTTCACTAATTGTTGTGATATATATATATATGTGTGTGTATATAAATATATATACACATTTATGTATATATTTTTCCTAAATTCATAATGACAACTTGCTCAGTCTGTAATGTTACTTGCATATATATGTCTTCGGTGCTGATGATTTGGTAATGGATAACTAATTGGTGTGCTGTTTTCTGGGGAAGACTATTCTTCTCCTCATGGTTTTCATTTGTTGCCTGTCCACAACCTGAGTAACTTTAGGAATCAGGGAAGGGGCCATTGCAGGAGGGGAGTAATAAAGAGGACAATAACAAGGTGCAAGTGTTCTGAATGGGAAAATGAAAAAAAAACAAGAGGCTTTAATTAGGGGGAGGAAGGAGATAAACACAGAAAAAGAAAGGAGAAGGGTAAAACAATAGTAAGGGTGCCTGGAAAAGTCATACAGAATCACACTATTAACTATCTAAAAATTCCTATAATATATATACCTTGCAAAGTCATGGATCTTGGAGGAGAATCTACAAATCACCACTTTACTAAACCAGCATAATGCCTAACTACCTCCTAAATATTATCTAAATATACCCACAGTTAAGGATAATCCTTAACTGTGTAAGCCTCAGCAAGGAAACGTCTCTTTGCAACAGTTGGAGACCATTACAGAAAATCACAGTCAATCAAAATGCAGAGTTGTGGAGCCCAGGCACATGATCTGCTACACAATTCCTCCACCTAAGGCACAGGGATAGCTGGGAAGAGGAGGGTGGAAAGATTGTAAAAGCCAGAGGATCAGGGAGTTGCCTGAGAGATTGTGTCTCCTAGGAATGTTAGAGCCACACTCGCGAATTCTCACCAACATGACTGCTACCACATACAAGTGGACAGGGGCTACACCAATAGAAATGCTAATGGTGGGAGAAAGGAAGGCTCACCAGGCCTCAACCCAGCACAAAGTGGGAAATTTTAAAATACATTTTTGTCTGGTAGTGGAGAACACAAAATTCAGTAACAGGTTTGTTTCCATTGCTTTTTAACATATATAATACTAATTTTTATTTAAGTTGTCAGTGATATGTTAAGCTTTGGCAGAGATGGTTTAATAGATAAAGACAGACCGCTACCAAGCCTGAGTTCTGTCCTTGGGACCCACACACTCTCTGGAGAAGACTGACACCTGCACCTTACATCCTTCTCTGACCTCCAAGAAAGCCCATGCCCATGCCCTCACAGCCCCACCTCCCCATGCGCGCGCACACACACACACCACACACACACACCACACACACGCGCGCGCGCGCGCACAGCCTGAGTACACTTCTTTAAAGAAATGTTATATTCATCTTGGAGAAAATCCCTCTCATGATCTCACATTCATCTTTATAAGTACATGGATAAATTCCTTTCTAATGTGTACAGAACAAACACTTTTAAAGATATAAACTAGAATTATATCTTGCAGATGTTGAACCTGAGAAATGATGAGAGGAGCAATGAAAATGTCTGAGTGTGAGAAGTAAAATATTTTAATGAAGTCACTAAATATATGAGTATTGAAACTGGGTGGCCATTTATCCTCTGGCATGTTTTCTGGATTTCCAGATGAACAGTATAGATTATAAGATCCAGGGGCTTTTGTTGTTGTTTTGGTTTTGGGTTTTTGCTTCATTTGGATTTCCTTTCCTTTTATCTTCTTTTTTTTTAAGTGTGCAACGTGCTTTGCCTAGCATTGTAACAAGAGCTTTAAAACATCTGGTTTTGCACAACATCCTATAGTAACCTATGTTACTATATATATATATATAAACAATCATCCATAGTAACCTATGAAAGAGAAGATGTTACATTCAAAAAGAAAAATATTGACTACTCTACATATGCAATGAGAAATTTAAGTCAATAGCAACCACGGTAGGGTACTTTAATTTCCCCTACCAGAGCAAAAGCCCATTAGCCTGAAATTCTCATCTTGAATTAAATCACTGTGCTAATTTAATTAGTTATCATTATTTAATTTTTAAGTTGATGAAATGGACATCAAAAATTTAACTTCAAAGATTAAATAGTCAAAAGAAGCTATGGCCCTTATTGTTCTTTCATCCACTACACACACACAGATATACAAAGTTGCTTTTAATGAGTAACTGTTAAATGTGTTTCCTTTCATTTCAGAAAATAAAATGCTGGTCCAAGCCTCTAAAGGCACACCCAGCATAAAGTCACTGCAGTATTCATGGAGAACAGCTCACAGACAGACTCGTTTCTTTATGGAGTTGTAAACTGCAGACAGTAGCTAGGGCTTTGTCAGGAAATATCGCTGGTAACAATGTAGCTTCTCTTCCCCCTGAGATATATCCAGAAAATCTGAATCTTCAGTCAAATAAAATTATTGCTTCCTCCAATAATGTCAATCATTTTGTCACTTAACCATTACTATCAACCTGAGAGAGTTCTTGCAAATCAAAATTTACAATATGTGGTCTCACACATGCAGACACACAAGCACACTGGGGATTCAAAAATATCTTTGAGTTTTCCAAAATAAAAATTCTTATTTTATTTGCATAATATTTGCTGTTGTGTTTATTTTCTGAGAGTCACATAAAAAGTGACAGAACCATAGATATATTCTTATCCTACGTCTGTTATTAAAAAATTGGGAAGGCTAGGACTGTGGTGCAGGGGTAGAGGCACCATATGTGTCTAACAAGTGTGAGGCCCAAGATTCATCTCTGTACTGAGCCAAAAATCAAACAGACAAGAAATCATTTTTGAATATTACCAAGGTCCCATTTTATGTCATTTTCCATGTGTTAGAATACCTGAGAATATTAATATAAATGGTTCAGCAATGTTTGAGGAAACCCTGTAGTTTAAGGCGAGGAGCCTTAGTACAAAGCCTTTTCCAGGGTAAGTATTGGGACTGTGCAATGTGACCCATTCAATTAGATTGCGCCATCAGAAGCACGGAGACAGAGAGGGGCACCAACTCCAGTGGATATACCACTTCACAGCTGTTTGACTGTTTTCCTTTATAACTCATCACAGATAGACCCTTCGAGGGATGGATATGTTCAATAAAAATAATCCAAAAACTCTGGGGCTGGAGAGATGGCTCAGTGATTCACAGCACAGCCTGCTCATTTAGAAGACCCAGGACAGATTCCTAGCGCCCACATGACAGCCCACTGCTGATATGGGATTCCCCTCTGTATGCTGCGAACACCATTGGCGAATAAAGAAACTGCCTTGGCCTGTTGATAGGGCAGAACTTGGATAGGCGGGGAAAATTAAACTGAATGCCAGAAAGGAAGGGGTGGAGTCAGGGAGAAGCCATGTAGCTCCTGTCAGAGACAGATACTGGGAACTTTACAGTGCAGTCACTCTTCCTCCTAGAGAAGTTTTTAACTTTAAGGTTCTTAAACTCCTACACATATTCTTGCATCTCATACGTCTAATTATAACAGACTGAATTCAAGGTAAAATAGGCTTCCAAGAAAAGCACGCCCCATTCCTGAGAGAAAGGAATGGAAAGGATAACATGGACATAAAAGATGGGTCCCTGTCTCCTAGAATCAGGCTGCTGCTGCTTGGCTCAGTCCCCTCTTTTTCTGAGGAGAGTTTTTGAGTTCTTCCTTTGAGAAGCACCAAAAGAAACACACACACACACACACACACACACATGCATCAACAATGCTCCTGAGGTGAAAAACCAGAATAAACTATTGATTGCCCATAACACTGCCTGGATGTACCAATGCCAAAATATAGCTGTTTCCAAATAGAAACCACACACACATACACACACATCTATTTAGATATAATTTCTGTAACATACCATCTAAGACAATAGTTCTCAAAGCTGATGAGATGATATTTATTATTATGCTTTCAAATGATGATGCTTGCATGGGGCCAGTTGTTCACAAGCCCCTACCCTTGTTGTTGGGAAGGATTTTTATCGTAGATTATATTAATTCCATGAACACTAGTTCTCCTAAGTGATGCCTTTGTTTCAATGTAAGTACTTTTACAAAGTCTATAATTGGAATTTGATCTGTCAATAAATAATGCTTCCCTGCCCCAGTGGCATAAACCATGCATATGGACTCTTGGGGGAAACAAAACAAAACATATATACTAAAACACACACACACACTTAACCAGACAGACAGAGAACAAAAGTAAACTAACAGAAAAAAGTTAATAAAACAGAGACAGTATGTTGTACTTCAGTGGTGATGGGCACCTGGTGCAAACACTGTGCTCAGATCTCTCTGTCTGTTTCTACTTTTCCGAACCTTGTGCCCCACGTTTCAAAGTTCTTACCCCAAAGAAAGTTCCACACTCCTGATTACTGAAAGAAAAAAATAAACTTCAACAGAGCTTGAACAATCTTTCAACTCCAAAAGAACCATTAATAAAAAATTACAGATGGCGTTATCCACAGCTCAAAGCTGATGATTATCTCTTTTCAGTAATGGAGAGATAGATAACAAGATCTGCCTAATAATTACATCTGCAGATGGTATTTATTCTGTATCTTCTGTGAGTCAGGAATCTGCATCTATCTCATGTTTGCAGAAACTCTGTGTAGCAAATATTACTACCCATGGATCAGAGGTAAGATACAGAGCCACTGAGAGCTTAGGAAACAGGCTTAACCTCCCAAATACAAGCAGGTGAAACCACGGTTCTCAACTGCTTGACCACAGGCACTTACAGAGAGAGAGCCTCCATCTCTGGTGCCACACCCCTGGAATTTGCCTTGCCACTGTTTATCTCCCCTCGGTGCTCCTTTTCTTTTGCTAGTCTCTGCAAAGAACAACCTGCCCCCTTTGACGGTGTTGTTGTGTATGTGATTGAATAACTTAGGCTACTTGTCTGGTCCTTTTTTTTCTGAAAACACATAAACTTTTAAAGATAACATATAAATATACATATTAGCATATATAAGAATATATATTTTTACAGATATATGGATTGTATGGTACATATAAGTCAGCTAAAGATAATATTTGTTTTATGTTTGAGCAGGTAAAAGGCATCTGTCAACTTTGCTTGAACTGTATAACCAAACCTCTAGCCATGCCATACGAAAAGATCCCATATAATAATAAATCATGAAAAAAAAATAATAAATCATGATGATTCTGTTGCCAAAAAGATTTATCCAGTCTCAGAGCTATTCCCATAGTAAGGTATCATCATATATGTCACCTGTCTTGTAATCTTTCTTAATTTATTTTTTCAGGTCTACAGCCAAGTATTTTAGGTGGTGTCCCCCAATCAAATCTGATCTTCATAATTTTAAAGAGAACCACAACTTTTTGTTTCCTGTGGAAACAAGGGCATAACCTCTCCCCCCAATGCAGCATATTTTTCAACTTCCATTTTAAAGTTAAGACATTCTTAAATATATAGGTTGGATTAATTGAGCAGTTTCATAATCCAAGGTCTCTCAGTAACTATTGATTTTCTACATTTGCATTTAAAAAATTCAAAGTCAACAAAGCACTATATAGGATCCAGATGCCCTGTGCATTTCCCATCTTTGCATGACAAAATTTTTTAATATTACTTTACTCTTTCTACACCCATTTTCTTTTCTTTCTTCAGTATCTAAGCACATTGTAAAACATACTCTACCATTTTAGAGGTTTTCTCTGTCTGGACCTGGCTTTACTAAGTGCCTGCAGCATTCTCTGACTGCATGAGAAAAATCTTAAAATGTCACGTCAGCCGCTGTGCATCTCAGCTTAGTGCATGGCACTGGCACGTGGCATAGGCAGCTGACTCCAGCTCACATGCCATGATTGATAGCCCTACCTCTGTATGCCACCTAGTACCAGCCCTACTGAGAGGCTGAAGGTCTAGAGATCCACATCTGGCTCCTTCTCCAGAGCTTTTCTTTGCTTTCTTGGACCCTATGTTTGGATATTCAAGCCCCACATTGGGTGCATATGTAGGTGGATTTTTTTTGGACCACCAACTCACTTCCAAATAATGACATGAAACTTATTGTTATTATGAAAGCTCAGCCTATAGCTTAGGCTTATTCCTAACTAAAACTTATAACTTAAATTAACCCATTTTTACTAATCTACATACTATCATTTGGTGTTATCTCTTACACCTCCCATTTCTTCTCCATGTCTCTTGGTGTCTCTGTGCATCTAGATTCCTTCTCTCCCCATAAATTCCACCTATACTTCCTGCCTAGCTATTGACCATTCATTCAGCTTAATATTACACCCTGTGATGATATAATAAAAAAAAGCAATACACCTTCACATGAGGTACATGGGATCACAACACACATCTGTAAAAAGCAGTTTTACCAAAAGACTCTGTAAACCATTTCAGTTCAAATTCCCATCTTTGATACCTCATCACCCCCAGAAAATGAAGAGGTTATTCACACACCATATCCTCACACATGAAGAGGCCCTTGCTTCCTTCAGGAAGAAGCATGCTAGTCAGTTTAACCAGCCTGTCTTCTACCCATGATGTTCCCACATAGTAATGATCTGTCTACTAACCACAAACTCCTTCTTGACTGTAAATTCTCACTTGCCAACTGATTTGTTCAGAGTCAAGACTTTTCTCTCTTCCATTGTATTGCAGCAATCTCCAAGAGTTTGATTTACCACCCGTTAATATAATATACATGGAGGTGTCATGCAAGCCTCAATTTACATGATTAATGCAGAAAGCCCTACAAATGCATACTTCTCCATAACTTATGAACTCTAGCAAGTTTATCAAATATTGATTGTTTGGAGGTTTTTTCCCCCCTTCGTATTTCAAAAGCAATTTTATTAACCTACTGTCAAATGATTCAGGTAACTTCAGACTGTTCTTCATTTCTGTATTTTTGAATTAAGTTTTTAGAAATATATATATATATTGAATATAAAATTTAGGATTTGTGCTGTGAATCTGGCATCCCTACATCTTTTTCATGGCTCTTAAAAGGAAGTGGTGGTCCTATTTCCCTGAGTATGTTCTCCCCACCCTGGCTCTGTTAATCTAACACCAAAAGTTGGATACATAAGTCCATGTCAAGAGTAAGTAAGATAGGAATGAAGAAAATAACAAGTGATGGAGGGTTCATATCAGCATCCATGACTTTAAATCCATATCTTTTCAAATTTTCTAAGACACATCAGCAAGATAGTTAACTTGCCTGTCTAAACAATCAATCATAAAGTCTTAGTCAACTGATAATGGTGGCTATCTAAATTCAATAATACCATCAGCCTCACTAAATGAATGAGGTATTTAGAAAAGTAATTTTAAGCAGGATGGTAGTGGTGCATACTTTTAATCCCAGTACTCAGGGAAGCAGAGACAGGAGGATCTCTGGAAGTTCGAGGCCAGCCTGGTCTACAAAGTGAGTTCCAGGACAGTTAGAGACACAAAGAGAAACCCTGTCTCAGGGGGAAAAAAAGAAGAAAGAAAAGAAAAGAAAAGAAAAGAAAAGAAAAGAAAAGAAAAGAAAAGAAAAGCTACTTTAAAATTGATTAAGTGTTCTCTCTCATAAATTTTCTCACAATATATAAAAACCATTTGGAACTGTTTGTCAGGATTCCCTGCCATGTGACTCTTACAATGAATTAACAATGTGCTGTACAAATAAGGATTATTTTAAATCTTGTAATGATGCCATCACCCTTCCTTGAAGGTTTGTTATAAGCTGATATGATTAGGACCACAAGGAAAAGCTTCAGTGGCTCTGAAAACAAATAAATGTTGAGACGGTTTTAGCTTACTATCCTTGAGCTGTCTCCAAAGCACATCAAGCACCATGTGATAACTAATATCACAGCTTCTAACAAGCATTTACTTTGCAACATTCGCCACGTGTCGACTTCTATCACATCGCTAAGTTCAATGAATCATTTGGAAAAATACAACCCTGTTCTTTTTGTGGACTGAAATCTCTGCATTGCAGGTTATTGTCTTGTCATTCTAAATGAAAGCCCCAGTTCCCATTCAAACATAATTTGCTTTCAGCTTTATGCTTTCTATGTTTACTACTGATTGAGACATAGTCTGGGGTACATGACACACCGGGCTTCTCTAGTGCCCTCTGTAGCAAGCGTGGCTCTCAGACTGGCAGCACCCACATCATCTGAGAACTTTCTACTACGGAGACCCCAGAAATGTAATTTAGCAAGCAAGCTCTGTGGGTGACCACAATTCAGGTGAATGTTTGAGAACTCCCACTCTTGAGTAAAAGCATGCTATTTTGATATAAACAAAAACATCTGTTTTGCAGGGCTAGGGAAAGAGCCCAGAGCCAACTGCCTGCAGGACAACTGCTCTGTCACTAAAAAGATACTTCTAGCTCACACCCAAAAGTTGTTAATGAAGTAGTATAATTTAGTAGCATCCTGTGTTTCCAAGCCTAAGATGCTGTTGTACTGAATGGAACATACCAATATTTCTTACAATGCTACCAATCTTTAAAATAAAAAAAAATTATTAAAGGTTTATACTAAAGTATGCTGCAATTTCTAATAAATCATTGTTACAAATTTAGCTGAAAGTTTGAGTTGCAACCCAAACTGGAAATGATTAATTAAAACTTCATATCATTACACAGTCAAAAATGGATGTTTCATCTGTCATAAATAGACTTACTAATCAGTGTAATCAAAATGAAAGAAGAAAACTAAGCTGATTCCATCATTTATTTTTAGTATTTCCTGGTCTGGAATGTGTGTCATGTACACAGTCATATGCCTGTAGATATAATGAAAAATGAAACAAACAGCACAGGGAGCAGATCCTGCTACACAAAGGCAAGCCAGCAGGGATGTTCCAGCGAATGGATCAAAATGAGCTGCCTATATCACCTGTACTAGAGTCTGTGTGATTAGCATGCTAAAAAGAAAGCCTGAGGAAATAGAAAGATGTTTTTTGTTCGTTTTGTTTCTCAGTGTGGTATCAACCCCAGGGCTTCCCACATGTGGAAGGAATGAATTTTATTAAAGAGCTTCATAGTGCAATTTGTCCTACACAAAGGCATCATAGACACCAAGAGTAAAGTGATGGCCAAAATATCATGCATACACACTTTCTACCAAAAGATATAGAAATCAAGCCTATTGTGTGATTTATATTGCTTCTTTTTTCTTAATTTCAATAGAAAGATGAACTTCCTTTTTATGATTATATATATCATAAAGCTGTAAGGTTAGAATCTGCCAGGTTCCCTCAGCATTTTAATAAAGCCACAGTTGGGTAGGAGATTTAAAAAAAATAGCATAGGGAGTCCTGTACTGTAGTAGACACCTCCGTTTGGAATGTTCAGTTTTTGATAAAGTTTCAAATTTATAGGAAAAAGCACCATCACAGAGCAGCACAGAACTTCTATGAATTACGTTTCACATATGTCACCGTCACCAGTTCCTCTTCTTAAAGGCCATATTTACTTACTTATTAGTTTCTTTATTTATTTTTATGTGCATTGGTGTTTTGCTGTGTAAGGGTGTTGGGTCCCCTGGACCTCAAGTTACAGACAGTTGTGAGCTGCCACATGGGTGCTGGGAATTGAACCTGGGTCCTCTGGAAGAGCAGTCAGTGTTCTTAACTGCTGAGCCATCTCTCCAGAACCCTAGTTCTTCTTTTTTAAGTACATAAGACAACGATGGACTAGCATTTGCCAAGTATTTGGAAATAAGAAATTGAATTACATGATTTCATAGAATATTTCAGTTAAAATAAGAAAAAAGGAATTCGAAAGAATGCGAACCCATTAAATCAGTATCACGAAACCATACTAAAAACCTCTTCACAGCAGAGAAAATGCAAATGTAACGAATACCTGCGACTGTGCGTTGATATTGGCTCCTTCTTTAACAAGGACTTTGACAACTTCTGCTTGTCCGGCCAGTGAGGCAATGTGAAGAGCAGTGTTTCCCTTCTGTTTTGACAAAGCAAAATAGAAAAGTGTTACAGGTTTCCAAATTGGGTGGAAACCAAAATGTACAAGTACTTTCAAGCTTATTCATATTTCAAGTTATTAAAATCTGGTATTTTGTGGAGGCAAAGCATTCACTTTTATCAAGCTCACTTTGTAAAGAACTTTTTAACCCCAAAAAGATGGTTATAATCTCTTCGAGCATAATACTGGTACTGTGTTGGGAACATCAGAGGGCTGAATTTTAACCAAACCACAGTTTGTGGATATTTGTTCATGTGACATTTCCTGTAGAATTCAAGGAACTTTACAAAGAAAAAAAAAACAGTACTATTACTTTAAAAAGAAATACCAACTTAGAAATGTTCCTTAGAACATTGCTTACTTAACTGTACAAAAGTAGGAAGGCTCCGCAGTTAAGAGCATATGCACACAGATCCCATCACCCACATTAGGTGCCTTACGGCCACCTGGAACTCCAGCTCCAGGACATTGGATGTCCTGTTATTGTTTCCTCAGGCTCCTGCACTTAAGTGCAGATATGCACAAGATGTGTACACACACACACACACACACACACACACACACAATTTATAAAACCAATCTTTCAAGAAGGCAATTTGGAGCTCTCAGTGAGTGGAGAAATTTTGCTCAGAGTTAGGTTTTGACCTACAAAGACACATGCTTTTGCTCAAATCATTTCAGAAATTCAAATGTAAATGCTCTATCAACCATAAGATTACTTATGATTTCTACCACTTGCCGCATCAAAATTTATGAAACAAGTCAACACTCATCAAAGAAAATAAAAACTTGGTTAAAAGAAAGAATGAAAATAGGAAAATTAAAACAGAAACACAGATTTTTGAACCATAAAGTTCAATTCTCTTTCCCTTCTGCTACTAGATCACTGAGAGCCACGATCCACTCAGAGAGACTCCATCTGCTACTGGATCACTGAGAGCCATGATCCATTCAAAAGAGACTCCATTTCCTAATTTTTTTTTTTTTTTGGTTTTTCGAGACAGGGTTTCTCTGTGGCTTTGGAGCCTGTCCTGGCACTAGCTTTGTAGACCAGGCTGGTCTCGAACTCACAGAGATCTGCCTGCCTCTGCCTCCCGAGTGCTGGGATTAAAGGCGTGCGCCACCATCGCCCGGTCATTTCCTTCTTTTAAAAAATCTCTTCTTCTCCAGAAAATTCTACAGCTCCATTATAGGATTAAAAGTAAATCTGACTCGGGAGGCAGAGGCAGGTGGATCTCTGTGAGTTCGAGACCAGCCTGGTCTACAGAGCTAGTTCCAGGACAGACTCCAAAGCCACAGAGAAACCCTGTCTCAAAAAAAAAACAAAAAAAAAAAAACAACAACAAAAAAAAAGTAAATCTGAGCTGGGAGTGTTGGTGCACATCTTTAATCTCAGCACTCTGGAGGCAGAGGTAGGTGGATCTTCGTGAGTTTGAGGCCAGCCTGGTCTACAAGAGCTAGTTCCAGGACAGGCTCCAAAAGCTACGGAGAAACCCTGTCTCAAAAAACAAACAACCAACAACAACAACAAAAAAAAGTAAACCAAAACTGGGCATGATTAAACGCAACTGAAATCTCTGCCCTACCGAGGATGAGGCAGGAACACCCAGAGTCCCAGAGCACCTGGGATCCGCAGTTGGAATCTTTATCTTAAAAAGGCAAGAGCTGCAGATTGGTGGTAACACAGCTTCTTGGAATGTGCAAGACCCTGGGTTTGAACCCAAGCACTCAGCCCCGCCCTGCCCCACTGGCAAAAGTGAACAGAAAAAGAACAAAAACAAATCAAACAAACAAAAAAGAAACCCAAGAACACTAAAGAAAAAAGAAAAGAAGAAGGTAGTGGAGGGGGCTAAGAAGAGAATAATCTATAATATTAAAATGCCATTAGACTTAAGAAGGAAAAATAGTGATGGGTTTAATGAATATGTTAGGTTAATATGGACAGTTCAAGGGAGACACAAATACCTTGACCTGTATTAAAATCAATATTTTAATAATTCTAGTAATTGAGTCCATGACCCCAAAGATCCAATAGTTCTCTCACAGTAGAGCAGAAAGGATGTGATACAGTCATATCAAACAGAATGAATACAAGGAAAGACAAATCAGTTTAACCAAAGCATGAAAATGGCCTGCTCATCTCAATTGAGAATTCAGCCGTATCAGGTGAACTATTTGTTTGTTTGTTTCTAATGAAGTGACTTTAGGAACAGAGGTGCAAATGTCTACAGAGGATCATGTTGATCTAGGCCTCTTTTTAAAACAAAGGATCTAGCCTTCCAGACTTCTTGAGTCTCACATCCAAATACTCAAATAAAATGATCCAAATGCTGCTGGGTGATGAAAAAGGTTTCAGTTATATTCCTGAGCGTTCAATAATCCCCAGAAATCTTGTGAATAACTGGAAAAGGCTTCAGACCCTCTTCCTCCTCAAAAACTGCACAAATTACTATAAATTAAAAACAAACAAACAAACAAAAAGCCTCTTCCTCATTGTTACAAATCAAATTGTACGGGTAGGAGCGGTACCTTAGTGGCAGAATCCACGGAGGACCCTCTTCCCAGCAGCTCCTGCACGAGGCCCACGTGGCCTTCCTTGGCTGCCAGATGGAGAGCATTGAGTCCATTCTGAGAGAAGAACAAGGCAGGCTTAGAAGCAGAGAAATGAAAAGGAGACAGTGTGCCAATCATACACGAACACAATCCAGAAGAGACGCACACTCATAACTATCTCTACTTCCCTTTTCTTTCTGTTTTGTTTTATTTATTTACTTACTTTTTGTGTTAACTGGAGTCTATTCCCATTCAGAGAGATGAATTTCCAGAAACAGAGGTGCAGTGGTAATGCACGTTAGGAACAGGTCCAGAACTTCATTTCAACAAGCTTGTACTTCTCTAATTAAGAAGCGTAAAAACCTGGGGCTGGAGAGAGACCTCTGTAGCAAGGGCACTTGCTGGGAAAGAGTGAGACTCTAAGTTCAGATCCCTGTCCCTCCAGCGCACACATCAAAAGCAGGGTGTCGGGACCAAGGATATGATTCAGTGGGTAAGAGTTAGACTGCTCTTCCAAAGGTCCCAGTTTGGTTTCTAGCACCTATATAGTGGCTCACAGCTGTCTGTAACTCCAGTTCTAGGGTTTTCCATGGCCTCTGCTGGCCTCTGTGGGTACCAGGCATACATGTAATGTAGAGAAACACATGTAGTGTATAGACATGCATGCAGGTAAAACACCCACATGTTAAAAATTATAAGTTAAATATTAATATTTAAAAAGTTAGGCATTACTACATACTATTTGGAACCCAAGTAATCATAGAGGACAGGACAAGGAGATCCCTAAGCTAGCTGGTGAGGAACTAGCACCAGGGTCAGTGAGAAACTGTCTCAAAGGAATAAAGCAGAGAGTAGTACAGCAAAACACCAGATTTTCTTCTTTGGCCTCTGCAGATACATAAGCAATCACAGAACACACAAATGTACACATATGCCATGCTCACACACATATGTGTGTGCGCTCTCTCTCACACACATGCATACATATACACACAAAGGGTAGAAGTGTTTTTCTACTGAGGAAATAAATAGACTGATTCTGTATTATTTACTGTGTTGGCTAAAGTCAAAGCTCTGTCCAATTAAAGATATGGTTTTTCAGAAATGATAGAAAATCCCTTTTAAAAAGTGGGTAAAAGCCAAAAGCAAAAGATCATGTGTAAAGTTACAGAACTCTGCAATGATAGTATTATACTTAAAATAACTTTAGAACCTAAACACCTTTACTTTTTTAATATTTGTTTATTTATTATGTATACAATATTCTGTCTGTGTGTGTGTCTGCAGGCCAGAAGAGGACACCAGACCTCATTACAGATGATTGTGAGCCACCAAGTGCTTGCCGGGAACTGAACTCAGGACCTTTGGAAGAGCAGGCAATGCTCTTAACCACTGAGCCATCTCTCCAGCCCAAGCACCTTTTCTTTTCTTAAAAAAAAATATATCCTAGGATCTCTGGTAAACCTGTTAAATCCAGTTTTCACCTACCTAAATCTCTAAAACCTAACTCTACTACAGCACTGAAAACAGTTACCTGAATTGCCTTATGAATTCAATATGGTATTTGTTAAAGCTCCAATGGCATTCTTCACAAATAAATCCACATTTATTCAAATCTCCTAAAATTCAAGAAATCACAAAAGACCAGTATAGCCAAAACTGACCTCAAAATATATAACAGGGTTCAAGCAACCCAAACAACATGATATGGACATAGAAAGACACATGCATTAACAGGACTGAATAGAGAGCCCAGAAATGAATCACACTTCAGTCAGCTGATTTTGGACTAGTGAATCAAGAACACACATTTGGGAAAAGTGAGCCTTTTCAAGAAATCGAACAAAAAGATTCAACAATACATAAAAGAGTGAAGCAAGTCCCATATATCCCACCCGTTAGAAAACAACACAAACGGAATTGAAGACTTAAATGTAAGACCAGAAACTATAAACCAATGAGAAAAAGTGGGGGGAAATGCTTCGTAACCTTGAACTGGACAGGATTGTTTTGGTAAGGATTATTTTTTTGTAAATAATAAAAACTGATGTGTTTGAAATAAAAAGATAATAGCCATTATAGTGATAAGATTTTTGTATGCCAGGGTTTCACCTAAATAGGAATAGATATTTGGAGTTTGAAGATATTTTTTTTTCAGATACTTTAGGTCCACTAATGAATCCAAGACTTGCTTTGCCAAAGACATCTCCTCTCTAAAGCATGAGGTCACACAATTCAGTAAGCCTCTTTTTCGAGGCCCATTGGTGTGTTGACTCACAGTTCTCTCAATGCAACTTTCTGTGATGATCTACACTGTGAACTTCCTTTCTGAGGACAGAGAAATGAAATATCACTTACTTTTGTTTGCTCTCTCGAAATTCTGTCTCTTTTGGTTTAAATATAGGATCTTCAGACTAGAGAGATGGTCATGTAAGTATGACATCATTCATTAAGGATTTGTCCTTAGCATCTGTGCAAGAAGCTGAGTGTACCTGAAATCCCTCTGCTAGCGGAGAACGGGTGGGAAAAGGAGGCTTCTCTGGAGTTCATAGGCCAGTTAGCCTAGTGAAATCAATGAGGTTCCGTGATAGAACAGGTCTCAAAAGGTAAGGTGACATCAACTAAGGAAGAAACCTGTTGTAGAATTGCGACCTCCATGCACATGTGCACATACCACACACACACACACACACACACACACACACAAGATCTTTTTGGTAATCATTGTACAGCACAAGGATTTTCCTTTTCATAACTTAAATTTTTTTTAAATTTTCTTTAAAAAACTAATGCCTACATTTATTATAAGTTAAAACAATGGTAAACCTTTTTCCTTTTGAAATTTTTAGTTAACCATCTCTCATGCTAAACATCCAAACTGCAGCTTCTCCTTCCTCCACAATTTTTAAAATGGCATTACCGGCTGAGATAAAATGAAGGAGGATTTCTCACCACAAGCTCTTAAATTTTTTAACCATAGCAAGTAGATGCTAAAAGCCCTCACACTGATCTCTTGACATTGGAACTTGTAACTAAAAATAGAATTAATCAGAAACAGCTTTTGTTCAATACATTTTGTCACAAATAGCAACTTAGCACATGCACATGGCACAGTGAGTTAAGGTGTTTGCTACCAAGTCTGACAATCTGAGTTTAATCACTGGGTTCCATGTGGTAAAGAAGGCAGTCCTGAAAACTGTTCTCTGATAACCTCAGGTTTGCTGTGGCACACTTGTGCGTGAGCACATACACACACATACACACATGATGAATACATACATACATACATACATACATAGACAAGATAACGCAAGAAATAGCTACCTGGTATTTATCTATTTTGTCTTATGAACATGAGGTAGCATTGAAGTTATCAGAGTGCACAGTGATGAATTCCACTTAATCGTACAGCTCAGTTAATTTATTGTAAATACATTCACTGCTGCTAATGTTGCTGTACGTCCTGTAGATCATCCTCCTGAGGACCAGATGTCCTGCAGGAGCCTTCATTCCACCGCAGTGCAGCACAGACACCTGGCAACACTGGCCACATTTTGCAGGACTTTTCACTTTTGCTAAATATGCTTCACATTGCTCAGGGACCAGAAAGGAGAGCAACAAAGTGACTGGACAGCCTTCATGTTTGGAAAGAAACACAAGGCAAGCCCTAGAACTTTCCCAACAGGGGTTCATGCACATGTTTGAGGACTAATTGTTCTTTCCACATCAAAACATTCAGTCTCTGCATTCATTAGAACATTCAACATAAGTTTATTGAGTTTGGCTGAAACAAAGAATTTTTGGGACAATTTATTTATCTGAGACATTAAAGATTCATTCCCCAGATATCAGTATAGACACAACGTGAGGCCATCGGAAAGCTCCGTGTCTGGAACATGTTATCTCTATTCCCTGCAGAAAGGGCATCATTGCATTATGGGATATCATGCACTTCACATTTGGTTCTTACATAAGGTGGACAAGGACGTTCATCTGAGCAACATTCGTGGCTTTGTGTGCACAGTTCATTCTCTCGGTTAACTATTGCTGTGCTCCAAAATGAGAACGGAAGGCCCTCTGCTTCTTTATTCTGTCCTTTAATTTTGAAAGAGAAGCATAATTTAATGTTTGTCTTTTTGGCTAGTTATTAGAAAATGGAATACAGTCTGAATTAAGGAACCCATATTCTGTCTCTTCCTACTTCTCATCTGCTTTTTGAGTTTCATTTTTAATGATATCATAATCACAATACCAGTGAGCATGCATATATACATGCTATAAACATGTCAATAACTTATTGAGGACTTTTGTGGTCCTTTTTCACCTCAGCCCAGCAATGTGCTGTGCTTTCACACTGATTTTGTTATGAGCCCTGCTCCCTAGGGCTGATAAACTGAGTAATTATACTTTATCAATACGATGACTCCTTTTAAAAAAGACAGCAATGAATCTAAATGCTTATAAACTCTGGCTAAAAAAATCCTTAAAATTTTAATATAAAGAATTAAAATAGGGCCGGGCGGTGGTGGCGCACGCCTTTAATCCCAGCACTCGGGAGGCAGAGGCAGGCGGATCTCTGTGAGTTCGAGGCCAGCCTGGTCTACAAGAGCTAGTTCCGGGACGGGCACCAAAGCTACAGAGAAACCCTGTCTCGAAAAACCAAAAAAAAAAAAAAAAAAAGAATTAAAATAAATCTAAGAGCTACTTAAACTTGAAAATATTAACAATGAGCTAATATAATTAGTACACCAGTGTGTGTGTGTGTGTGTGTGTGTGTGTGTGTGTGTGTGTGTGTGCACGCGCTTGGGAAATACCATTTAATGTACTACAGCAAATCTGAAAGAAAATAGATGAATACACAGTAAAAAGAATTTCCAAATAATGATTGAAGTGCCAGCTGCTGCTGAGTTCATAGGAAAGGACAGGACGTATTTCTGTCTCTGTTTTAAAAGGACAGTGTTTTTTATTTGTGTGCAACTATTAAGCTTTTATTCTTTTTCCATCTTTTCTTATTTTATTTCCTCTTTTTTTATATTTCAGAAGTAGGAAGATGTTGCTGGGTTAAAACAAAATTGCAATCTGTCCCTATGCTCCTACATACTAGCACTGTGGCTTTGGGCAACCTGGCCGTCTCAATCCTCTGCCTGAAACATCTGCTGGAACATCTATAAGCAATGACAGTGGAAACATCTAACACCAGAGACCCTCTTTTCAACAATAGGATGGCAAATATAAAAGTGGAAGACCACCGGTTCCATGCTTCATGTCCATTGTTCGGGAAAGGGAAGGATGCAGGCGTTTGGGTCCTTGAGCTGCCTGTTGGTCCACACGGTGCTGGACAAACACTAGCCCCTTCGTGTCCACAGCTGAAGCAGTCTGCACCAGGCACAGTAGTGCAACTTAGCCAGAAAAATCTAAAGGAAAGGAATGGCTGGGCCGATGGCAAGGGAGGTCAAAATTTAGCCCACTTCCTTAGGATAAGATCACAATATTTATTGCAGTGATACATTGTTGTGAAAATATTTCTTGACCTCCAAAAGACTAAACTTTTGCTGAACTTTGCCGTCAAATCAATAACAACTTTTGAGCTCAATCATGACTATGTACTTAGCCTGCTATAGTCAGCCTGCTTAAGTTTAACCTGCCTTTCAGAGAACAATGCAAGCAACGTTACTATGCCTTGGATTTTCTGTGCAAACAGCTTCCATAACCCCAGCACAGCTTTAAAATATTTAATTGTGTACTCTTCCATAATCTCAAAACAAATATCTACCCTAAATGTGACTGCGGCTTAGAAACTCCTGTTCTCAGTGATGAGTGATATTCAGGGTCAGCTGGGGCCAATAAGATGACTGTTTCCCTTGTAAAACTCTGTTAAAGACTTCTATAGAGCCCTTCCTCCCTTTCTTACAGAGTATTTTCTGGGGCAGTCAATGAATGCCTTTGGTTAGGGGTGGGCATGGCAGATGTCTGACTTATAAATCAGGCAACGGGAACAGACAGGTCAGACAAACAGCAGTGAGATGGCAGATACACCAGCAACCCCAACTACAGACTGCAGAAGGCAAGGGGGAGACCAGAGAATTCCAATTCGGGCTTGCTCTTGTTTAAACTAATCCCAACGAGAGCTGCTTTATTTCCAATCTTTATGTGACATCAACGCATTTTGGTGCCCTCTAAGGTTACCCTTAATGAGTTAACTAGGGCAACTGGCACTGAATAAGTTTTCCACACACAAACTGAAATACCTTCTCTTGTACAAACACGTAAACAGAACAATCTACAAAATGGTATTTCATGAATAATCTGAGATGCAGAGTAATTAATTTTGGTAAATGAATATAAAAATGACTTATACTATATCAACACTTATGTTCAAGAAATATTAACTTTACATACTTTGTTTTAAAGATTTTTAAAAAAATTTATGTGTATGGTTGTGTGTCTGACTATATATGCAACATGTGTGTGGGTGACCCCAGAGACCAGAAGAGAGCATCCGATTTTCTGGAACAGGAGTAATAGGCAGTTGTGAACTGCCTGACACGGACACTGGTAACTGAACATTTGTCCTCTAAAAGAGCAGCAAGTGTTCTTAACTACTGAGCCATCTCTTTGGATGCTATATACTTTATTATACAAGAATACTTATGTAATAATGATTGAGTAATATGTTAAGAGATAATGTAGCATTAAATCCTAACAAGGGCAATAATAATCCATTTTAATAGTCCATATGACCCATCCACCAGGTAAGAGACTAAGTCTTATGATGCTGGAGTCAGTGATACAGGATAGTCTTAATACCTGTGAAGAGAACTGCAAGTTTGAACATAAAGGAAAGAAAAAGACACTGGCATGGAGTCTGATCAGTTGTGTGGATGCGGTAGTGTTATGGATGAAACTCCTGCTGGATAAGCACTTGCAACAGAAGACTTGTAACATGACTGGAACACATCACCTTGAGGGGTAGGTTCACTTCACCAATTACTTGTTCACCTCTTGGTTTTATTGCAGCAAGTATAGATTTATTTCTAGCAACATTTTGAGCATTTGTCAATCATATTGAACAGGCACAATTAAGCAGCATTGTCAGGATAAATCATTGATAATGGTTTCATGTACATCGATGCTGATGAAGTAAAATGAACTGGGTTTTTTAAACAATCAACAAATATTCACCGAGGTCTTACTTCAAGTCATTGGGTTATGCAGCCCTTTGATCATCGAGAGAGCTGTCATTTTTGATAATGCATTTTTAGAATAATGCTATTTCTATACATCGTGTAAAATGCCTAAATATACCTATAGCAAGTAGTTAAACAATAAGAACATTCTGCTTCTCTGAAAAAGCCATGTGCACATGGTTTCTTTAAGGCATCTCTATTTCTCTAAAAAGCAATATCATTATAGTGTAATTATATATCTATATTCTATCGTCATGGAAATGTTGGTCATTTCAAAATGGCTCAGTCTATTGCTTTTCTGTGTGTGTGTGTGTTAGAAATGTAACTAACACTCAGAGGCTCTAAAATTTTTTATTACTATTTATTCTTCTTGAGGTTTTATCCAGTAGTTTTATGCAAACAAAGAAAAGCAAGAAATGGACAAATAGCTCATGAAGTCAGAAAGAGAAATAGTGAATGGGACATAGTGAAAACCCAATAGCAAGCAACGTGTTACCTACTGTTTAAGACGTTTCGTGGGTGTTCTAAACAAGAAGACAATATAGCATAGTTTCTACCCCCCTGGTAGCCTGTAAGTGTGGTGGTTAAGTAATAAAAATCAACTACTACATAGACTTGTTAATAATTTCATTTCCATATCTCCGGATAATCTACTTTGTTAATCTGACAAGCCTTCTACTCTGGCTTTTACATATCAGAAAAACCCAAATAACTTGTATAATTTCTTTGATTATAGTAAAATGTTAATGGTTGATGGGAAACAATTAAAATGTATGCTTTCAAGGGAAAGTTCAGAAGCAATGGTCACTTGGTCATCATTGTTGTTGTTGTTTTTCGAGACAGGGTTTATCTATGTAGCCCTGGCTATCTTGGAACTCATTCTGTAGATTGAGTTGGCCTCAAACTCAGAGATCCGCCTACTTCTGCAGGACAATAATGGCTCTCACGTCCTCCAACTATGGGCATGGTACCTTGTCTATGCTGAACAAGCTCTCTCAGAGCTACAATGCTAGTTTCCATTATGATGAGTTGGTGGGCATTTCTTATTTCCGATTATGTTTACCAATAAAAGTATTCATTTATACAAATATTTATTTTTTTTAAAGTTTCTGAATTCCAACAGAACTCAGGAAGCAAGTGTATAAGAGAAGCTTAGTCCCAGGAGTAGTCACCTACTCGATAATTCGGAGTGCTAATGTCTGACACTGGGAATTTGCATGCAGTTCATTTCCTTGCTAGTTTCACATAGTCTTACTCTGTGGTTAAATCATTTTTTACAAGAAATTAATTATAGATAGAGTCTTTAGTGAATATGAAGTGTTCAAATAAAATAGTCACATGAATCTCAAAGGAAAACTACTTTATCTACTTATAACTGACATATTTTAAAGAGTTTTAAATATTGAACTTAAAGAGAACACACCATTTGAATAATAGCCAAGGCTTACTCTAGCTTTTTCTTATGATTCAAGCCCCATGTTAAGCACACAATTGTATTAATTCATCTAATCTTGGAATTAAACCTAGATGATATGAACTAACTGGTGGCCTGTGGTGAGGGACCAAACTCAGCCTGTCCTTCCCTGGTGTAATCCTATTTCACTCTTGAGATCTCAGTTTCTCCTCATCCCTATCTGCAATTCTAATTACTGAGAAGTAGCTCAGACTCTGAAAATTATTTCTTAAGCTTTTAGAATTACACCGCTCAAATGTGTCAATGTGATAAAAAGGAATATTAAAGTGGATTACAGGATTCTGTGGTATTAAATGAATACTAAACTTAGCTGGTTTTCATTTAAAAGTAAAAATGAAAGAATGGAGCTGGGGTGGCTGATTTCTTAGGTTTCTTACAGTAATCAAGTACTATGGTTCAAAGGTCAGGTGCTAATCAATGACAGCATCCTTCACTTTTTAAAAAAAAATGTTAACTTCAGTATTTGAAAAACATGCAAATACATAAAGACATCACTCATCAAATCTAACTAGTTCCAACTGGTTATACAACTCAGAGAGCTTTTCCACAATTAGAATAGGCATTCAGAATGGAAACTGTCTTCCATTTTATGTATTAATTTTACGCATTCACTGTTGAATATATTTTATTCACCCGTTCTACTCCAAAAATGAAAATTCCATGATACTAGAAAACAATTAACTATTCATCTTCCTTCATAACTCATGTCAATTACCAGCATTTGATCCTTCCTCGTACCCTACTATTTAGCCTTTCTTATTTTATCTACATGTTTTACTGTACCTGTCTCTAGACATAATTCATTAGACAATGTCTTATATTTATCCTAACTTTTAGTTGATCAAGCAAAGTGTTTAAAATAAGGGCATTGAAAACCTGGGTTTTCTCCCTGTAAGAGAATCTATCAAGGTTGACAATAAGAGGCGGAGTGTGTATCTGCCTAGAACCTTCCTACTGAAGGGAAGTCTTACCGTGTATAGTAGAATGACAAGATGTCTGGAAATAAATATTTTTTTAAGAACAGTTTTAGAAAAATTTGGGGGCAAATGTATTAGCACTTGTCTGGAATCTGTACATCAGTGATTCTAGAATGAGTGCACTATCTACTTTCAGCCTTCACAGTCAGGATTTGTTCTCCCAAGTGAAAGTGACTACAGCGAGATGGGTTGTTGTGTAATCCAGTAGAGGCCTGACATCCTTCCTTTAAAGAAGATCAGGATGCTGTGAAACATTTATGGTGTGTACAGTACAGTAATGAGTATGTAATTGGCATGTAATAAAGATAATAACATTTGATATCAAAGGTATTGTGGACTGCCACTCCTTAGATATGTAATTTATTACTCAGAATGAGTTAAGCAAATGGTCCAATATCCAGGACTGATTCAATCATGTGTTTACTGAATATGAATTGGCTACATATTATACATCAATACTAGGTCATTTAATAGTATACTGTATACTAACAGTAACTTTTAATGTGTAAGTTTTAGCTTATTAGTCATTGTGAGCTGATTGATGTAAGTCAGAGCTAGCATCTCCCCACAAGTTTCTCTTTACCCAGATTTATATTGGCATATTCCAGAACTTTTCCTCATCAATCCCTCAATCTTCCTGTGTTGTTAATGTTTCCTTTTCCCAGGGTGAGGCACTTGCATCCTTTTCTGCATATTTCTACAATTTTAGCAGTGGGGGCTGAAGAGTTAGCTCAGTGGTTAAAAACGCTGGCTGCTCTTCCAGAGGACTCCAGTTTGATTCTAAAAAGCTACATGGTGGCTCACAACCTTTTGTAGCTCCTGTTCCAGGAGAGCCAATGCCTTCTGGCACCAGGCTAGTACATGATACACATACATATACACAGGCAAACACTCATACACATAAGATAAAGAATGCTAACAATAAAAAGAAAATATAAAATTTTAGCAGTGGATGAAATTTGTTAATAAGACTGAAAACTTGCACAACAGTTTGAAAAGAAGGAGAGCTGTGTGCTTAGTGTCTGGATAGCTAATTCTAAGGAACTGGAATAACACATCTTTTGAGAAACTCCTTGCTGTCTTGGATGAGCAATTTTATTATTCCCAACTCCCTGGTTCAATTTTCTCCCTGCTTTCTTCCTCAACCTCCACGGGCACAATTATGCACTTTTCCTTATTTCTCAAAGGAAATATTATGACATAAATTATCTGATAAGCCTCTTCACAGGGGCAGAGACACCCTTCACTCAGCCCACCAATGACTCTGCACATTCACCAAGGTTCAATGATGCATTTCAGACCAACCATCACCCAGCACCCTGTACAAAGAGTTTCCTCAGGGTGTGTGCTGTGCACACACACACAGGCATATGCACACCCTTATACTCTAAGGTGTGCCCGTACTCCTGCTTCTCTGAATTTCTCTCATTCTGCCCTTAAAGACCTTCCATTTCTTTTTTTTTTTTAACTTCAGTTTAGTGAGGCCTAGTGTAACTTCCTGTGCCTGGCTCGAGTTTGGAGACCTGTCTCTGGCTACCCAACCTAAACCTGCCTATGCCCAGCCACTGCTAGCATGGCAAAATATTATTGGCCCTTATTCCTTACTCCACCTCAACACATCCCAAGCTTCTCCACCCCCATCACAACCTTATATAAGTTCCTGCCTGATACCATTAAATGAGATCCTGCTTTGACAGGCTCCCAACTCTGTGGGTGTGTTTCTCGCTGATGGAGGGCTGGGTTGTTCCATACTCACCATCCTGCTCGGCCCCAGGGAGTGTCTGGTGGGTCCAGCTCTGCCCTGCTCTTTCTGCCAGAGAATGTGGCACTAAATGTTTTCCCTGAATGTTTTTCTAATCCTTGTTTTAGATAAAGCCTGAAGACACAGCTTTCCTGATGCCACTGAAGCTATGGATGCTTATTTGACCCCATTGCTACTCACTGTGCTTGCTCTTTATTCTATCCTGTCTTCCAAATTCATCCTCCTTCTTCCTAAGCCTTCAAGGATGTTCAGCCTGTGTTCCCTAGCTCTCATTCCTCATCTTTCCAGTTTGACTTCACTTCACTGTCGTGCTTTCCCACTTACTCATATGTGAACTTACCAAAATACTTTAAGGTTCTAGAATTCCTCTCTGTAGATGATAAGTCTTTTTCCTTACCTTGTCTACTCGCTCCAAGATCACACCCTAGTCCTTGCCATGTCAAAAGAAAAGAACTTTCCTTCAAGATCTGTTTTACCATCCAATCCTTTGATCTTCACTCATCTGATGCCAACAATCCTCCCAGCTCTGATGTCCAGAATTCATTCACTTGTTTACCACAGTGTTCTCTTGTCTCTGCTCAGGACAAATTCTGTGCATGCTCTTTGTAATGATGTCATGCATTTCCTTCCATATATCCTATGTGCACTTGCATGCTGTAGCTTTCCCATACATGCTTGCTTAAACCACATTCCCAATCACAAGCCATGCCATCTTCTGCCTGAACATAACTTCAGAAGAACACTCATACATGTCACCTAGACTCACTAAAAGTCCATGCTCATGAGCCTCAAGGAGGTCCTTAGCATTATTTGTCAATCACGACCATCACAGTTACCCTTGGGCATTCGTTCCTCCTTTCCTGGATCAATTATTTCACACATTTCTCCACAACCCCTGTCACCTCTCTCCTATAACTCAGATAATAACTTCAACTCATTTCACTGAAGACCAAGAAGGCAGCTAAAGGCTCCCTCCCCACACCCACCTTTCCAGCCCCATAGCCATTCTACTTCCTGCTTTACCCACTTGCCCTTTGCCTCCTTAATTAGCTACAGCCCTAGAAAGGACAACTCTCCATTGTGTGCCAGCCCTGATCAATCAAGGCGCCCTTGGTCCAGCTCGCATTAATTCCCAGCTGTCTCTTCCTTAAATCACCAATGGCTTTTCTTTCCCTGATGATTTTTTCCATCAATGAAACAAACATGCCGTCGCTTCTTTTACATAAACAGAAATGTCTCTCATGATACTGTTTTCCTTTCCAGCCACTCCCTTGTCTCTTCTGTGCTTTACAGAAAAGACCTGAAGGAATAGTTGGCCTGACCATTGTCCAGTGAATGAAATCCATCTAACTCACTCCACCCGCCACTGAAATTATGCTATGAGATCATCTCTCACTCCTACAATGCTCAGATATTATTCAGTTCCTCAGCTTATTTTCTCAACAACATTCTATGAAGCTGACCATTTCATAGACCTGAAAATAGCTTTTTATGTAGTTTTCAAGACATAAATCTCTTCACGTTTCCCTCCTCCATCTTTGAGCACTCTTGCCCATTCTCACCCGCTGAGTGACCTGAGTTTCAGGTGTTAAACACCCTTATTATCCATAGACACTCATAAATACTTCTCTTGGTAATCTCATCCAGTATGATGGTTTGAGTATTGTCTAGACATTGACTGAACTAAAGCTTCTATCTTTGGCCAAAGCTTCTTTTCCGAACTTCAGACTCAATGTGTCCGACTGCCTAATCTTAGGTACCACAAAGACAAGCTTATAATGTGCAAAATTGGCCAACTATTCCTTCAAGTCTACTCATCTCACAAACTCCTCTGTCAATAGTCCATGAAAAATGAACCCTCCCTTTTCCCATGGCAACCCCAAACTTCATTCTTCACCCCCTCTTCTGCCCTTATCCTGTATCAAATTCATCCGGATGGAGGGCACAAGGTCCTTGTGCTTACAAATGGGCACTAGGGAAACCAGGAATGTTAAACATGTGACATCGTCTTTTCAAAAAAAGAGATGTTTGACCTGTTTTCTGCCCAGAAGGCTGGGAATGGATGTACTTAGCAGATTAGTGACCTCTGTGCTGTCTCTATGACCAGGCCACACCTGGCTTCCCCATACAAACAAGGCTCACCACTTCTGTATATTGCCCTAATGTAAAACAACTCCTTGCTCACCTAAAGCAACTTAAGACCTTTTCCCTAGGCTGTCCTTGCTTCCTTCTGTCTGGGTGCTACTACCAGACTGCAGATAAGTCAGTCTCTACCACTTCTTTCCTAAAATTTCTCTAGTCACTTTTCTTATTTAGAATCAAAGCCAAGGTTATTTCTTAAACTAACCTACAAACATTTGCTGCTGTAGCCTTCTGCTCTCCTCAACCTCCTGCTGTTCTACTCCCTCATTTTATTTCAGGCAGGCTGGCTGACCTCCCTGCTGATCACAGGACATTTCACCATATTCTACAGGCTCTCTCCTCAAGGATTGTAAAATACGCTTCTTGAGAATAATGCATGGATTTACGTTCAGCTCTGCTGAGTATTCATTGGACCATCTTGTCAGCCATGACACACTGCTCTCCACCCATTCTCTCCTCTCCTACTGCACGTTCCTTGACCATGTCTTTTACTGCTTTTGTTTTTCTGTTACTTTCCTTTTTTTCAATATGGATTTTGTTATTTATTTCTAGTTGGCTCTGAGTTCACAGATATCCACGTGCCTCTGTCTCCTGAGTGCTGAGATTAAAGGTACACCCCAGCACACCCAGTGATCTACTGCTTTTCCTCTTTCCCCGTACATTAGTTACCATTCTATTGTTATGAAAAAAAAAACATCATGAACAAGGCAAGTTGTACCAGAAATCATTTACTTGAGCCTATGGTTTCTTTGGGTTTTAGTGATGATAGAGTAAAGGCATGTAGCCAGGAACAGCTGAGAGATCACTTCACCATCCATAAAGAGGCAGCAGAGAGACAACACCCTGGGCATGGAGCAATTGTTGATATCGCAAACCCTGCCCCGGTGGCATACTTTCTCCAGTAAGGCCACACCTCCTGGTCTCTTCCAAACAGTTCTACCAACTTGGGACTGAGTAGTCAAATATTTGAGTCTATAGAACCTATTCTCACTCAAACTACAACACTATATATCTTGCTAACTTCCTTGCTCTGTCTTTCTCATTTGAGGGTTCAGATTGTAAACTACGAGACAGCAGAGGTCTTTCTTCCTTCTGACTACTGCATCCTCAGCACCAAAAATTTGTTTGAATAAACAGATGAACAAGTGCTGTGCCCGACATCAGATTGGAATACAAGAATTCTGTGGTTAGGATAGCTGAAGCAAGTTAAGGAGACGGGTGGCTGCCGGGAAATCAAGCATTACAATTCATGTCCTTTGGTCACAGGAAGAGAGGACTCAAGAGAATTCCCGGAATATAGAGTATTCTGCTCCAATCTAAACCAAGACAGTACTTAAGAGCACAGCCACAGAAGTAATTTGAATAAGGTCACCCCTGCGTTTCCAAAATGAAAGAGTCATCACATTTCAAACCTCTTACTCAGTACCCGGAGGTACAAATACAGTCAAAACCTTTTAGTGCTGGGGATGAGTACCTAATGAATGTCTCCTAGAATTGCTTACCACTGAATAAACATCAATGCTGAAATTCAAGAGATTAGAAAGACCATATTTAGCTTGAATTTGAGTTGAAATAATCTAATATAAGGCAGGAAGCTTTTGCTTCTATTAAATGAGGTATCAGCAATAAACACTGGTTGGGTTTTGTCAACTTGATACAAGCGAGGGTCATCTAGGAAGAGGGAATCTCGACTGAGAAAATGCCCCCATCATATTGATCTGTAGGCAAGCCTGTAGGGACATTTCCTTAATGATTGATGTGTGAAGGCCCAAGCCACTGTGAGTGTCCCACCTTTGGGCAGAGGGCCTGTGTTTTCTAAGAAGGCAAACGGAATGAGCCGTGTGGAACATGTCAAGGAGTCTTCGGTCATGGCCTCTGCTTCACTTCCTACCTCCAGGTTATTCCTGCCTTGAGTTCCTGCCCTGGCTTCCCTTCATGATGTAGTGATCCAGATGTGTAAGCCAAATAAACCCTTTTATCCACACGCTATTTTTGGTCTTGGTGCTTTATCACAGCAAGAGAAAGCAAACTTTGGCAATCATATTGATATTTAGCTATGTTTTACAAATATATTTATGTCTAATTTAACTATTTATAAAACTGTAACATATTCTATTGCTCTAATTCCATGAATTCAATTATTTCTTATTCATTTGTATTGCCCTTCTTAAGACCCAAACTAGTATTACTGTTCTTGGCATTTTTAAAGACAGGGCTACACCAGATGAATCCAAATGGCATCTGTGAGAAACATTTTAGTTGCAGAAAAACATCTTGGTTTAACACAACCCAGATAAGTAGTGACTGTTACCAAATTACACTTAAGTATAATCTTTCCTCTCTGATGGCACAGACCATGGACATGCCCTTAAGATTCTGTACTACCTATGAAAATAGTACTGCTTCTGCCAACAGTGATCAATATTAGATGACTGCCCTAATCTATTGTAGGCTGTCATGTTCAATAATATCCATGGAGTGTTTATTGCACTAGGAACTTCTCAAGCATTCCCTCAAGTTATCTACAACCCTGACTTCAGGTGGTTATGATCAATAAGGATAAGCAAATTCAGACATGAGGAGGGAATTTGCCCAAGGTCCTTCAGCCTGAAAAAAAAAAGAGAAAATGGATTCTGGCACCCACCTTTTTAACTTGACTTCCAACATTAGTCAGAGTCCCATTTGCTAATGCTATTATTGAATGTAGTAGCTTATTGCTGAAGGCTTGTCATGCTCGAAACATCAATATTGCCTTAACATGAAATTTTTTTAAAAATCTGATCCTAGGGCTGGAGAGATGGCTCAGTGGATAAGAGCACTGGCTGTTCTTCCAGAGGATCTGGGTTCAATCCCCAGCACCCACATACTGTCTGTAACTCCATTTCCAGGGGATCTTATATGACACCTTTGCACCAATGCACAGAAAATAAAGTTAAATAAATTATTAAAAAAAATCTGATCCTAATTTCAGCTTAAGGACCCTTAGCGCGCCAACACATGTGATATTTTTAGAAAGCTGGTACTGCCCAAATTGTCTTTCATTGAGAAATACAACAGGGACAGAGAGTCCCGGCTCTTACACTGTATGTCACAATGCTTCCTGGAAACCCCAGCTTAGAAGACAAACACAGGATATGCTTTCTTCTCTTGGTCTCTATACCATAGCATGTGAATGTCACCTAATTAGAAATAGGATAATTTGGTTTCAATAACTGCCGCTTTTATCCACATATGTATTTAGAAATTATTTTCAGTTTTACATTTTATTTGAATTTTAGTAGAATTCTTAGTAACTGTGGTAGAATTTCTGGTGATGTCCCCTGCCTGCCACCATGTGGCAGATGTCCATGCCAGCTTAACTCTGCATGCCCCCTCCTCGCTGTCTCTGAACACCTTCCTCCTGACAGCTGGATTTACAGCTTGCCTCCCTGAGCTTTGTTGTAACTGTAATCAAAGGGTCCAGGAGCTGTTGTTGGAGCCTGTTCCTGAGTTCCTGAAGACCCACTAGAGGACACCTGGATGGTAACATGTGGCAACTCCTATTGGGCTCTCCCAATGCTTTAGTGACACAACTGGGGAAGAAATTAATAAATGGGAATTTAGGAAGATAATAATTTGGGAATGATAAATAACCAGGCTGCATTTTAGAAAGTATTCGAGAGATTTACTGACTTCAGTAGTATAAAGCAAGACTTTTTAACCTTCTTACACTTTTGACCCCTTTCTACTCAAGTAATTTTCATGGAACTCTGAGTACGTATAGAAATATAAAGTAGGTACATAAATCAAACATTTCCTAATAATGAAGCATGAGGAGATTTCTTTTAAGGTAGTTTTGTATTTTACCATTTACTAAAGATGAAGGTACATCTGTGCACCACTGAGACAGATGTGCTTGTTTATGTTTACAGGAAAGTTAAATCTTGGCTGAATATTTGATAAATGAAGATCTTTAGATACTCTGGTTTTATCTATCTATCTATCTATCATCTATCTAATCTATCTATCTATCTATTTGTTTGGTTTTTGGGGGGCAGGCTTTCTCTGTTTGGCCATGGCTGTTCTTAGAACCTGCTTTGCAGACCACCTGCCTCCGCCTCCCATGTGCCACCACCACCTGGGAGGTACTTTGATTTCATTGTCCCAGTTCTGACAATGCCATCTCACATGAGTACATACTGGAAAACTGAAGAAATACGTTTGGCATCATTTCTGAAACCATTGAAAATTCTGTTCCTAAACACAGCCCAAAAACTCTTTTAAGGCTTTTATTTTTAAATGAAACTAAGGTCAGGAATTCTTATAGCAATTTTAAAAATTAAACATTCTAATACAATATAATCCAGAGACATACTAATTTGACACTGGCATGCTGAAGAGATGGTGGTAGGAAAATATTTAAAGTCTTTTTATAATTAAACTATTATATTTCTTTATGAGAAGAAAACTTTGCATATGTTCAATGATGTTGCAGCTGTGGCAGCTCCAGGGGCCAAACTGCTCATGCTGTGCATCTAGGACCAGGGCTGAAGAGAAGTGGCGCAGAGAAAGTGTGAGAAAAACCACCTTGGGTTCATTATCATTTGATTTCAATTGATGCTGGTTGTTTCACATCCCAAAGCCTTTTCTTGTTAAGAACTTTTTGTGACAGCACATTCAATTCTATAACCTTGCATGGGTCACAAGCCACAGCTTAGGGAGCTTGTGTCCAGAGATTTAAGCAAAGTGGGCCAAATGCATAGGAGGATGGAGCAACAGCATCCAAGCACTCCTGGATCATTTGAAATCAGAAAATAACCTCACATAAACATGATAATGATACTTAGCTTTTCATCTTACTGTCTCTCTCTCTCTCTCACACACACACACACACACACATCACCACCACCACCACAAACAACAACAGCGACAAAAATACCACCACCAGTAACAACATTTACAAACTATAGGATTACTGGGGTCTCCTAGACACTTTAACTTATGGTACAAAAACCTTCATCAAAATGTCAAGAAAATATCAGTACTCTTGGGGGAAAATAATATCAAAAATAAATAATTTTATCCCTAATTAATAATCCAGACACTTGATTTAAACTAATATAGTAATTTTCTATATCCTCAGAATTAACCATATTTCTAAACAGGTGTTGTTTTCAGTTTTTTTGTTGTGTGACTTTTGTTTGTTTGAGACACTGTCTTATGTAGGTAGCCCAGGCTGGCCTTGACCTCACTGTGTAGCTGAGGATGAACTTTAACAAGTTTTAATACATCATTCTTAACTAATTAATATATCAGATCAGGAGGGTCACATTATTTCAGAAGAAAATACTGACACTGAATTTATTTTTTTTTCTATACTTCACTAGAAATAGCAATTCTAAAACCCAACCCTGGCACTTCAAAAGTTGGGAAATTGCTAAAAATTTGGGTTGGATCAAGACCGACTTCCTGCTACCTCAGTAAATCGATATGAACAGAAAAGAGTCCTGTGCTCTGAGACTCTGCCTGGATCTTGGGTGCTTCCTGATCCACGGGCCAAAGCCTGTCCCCCATGCTTACCTGGTTGCAGGTGTTGATGTCGATGCCCCCCTTTAGATACTCCACAACTTTGTCCAGGTTGCCTGCTCTGGCAGCACGGAGGAAGCTGGCATTGCTGTCAGACTGGAAGAGAAAGAAAAGGCCTTTGGTGAATCAAGCCGAACATCAAATGCACCAGCTATAGCAAGTGTTGACACTACACTTAGAACAAGCTTTGGCTGAGAAACACTTCCGTGCCAGCTTTCAGACACTGAGCTACCATTCACAGCATGAGGCAGCAACCACACCGTGGCTTGTGGATGTCGATATAGATGGGAAACACACTCTGTACATACAAGAATACAAAGGAACCGTGAAAATGAAAATGACCATTACTACTTTATTCCAAACCTTCAGCCAATTCAAGGATGAATTTACACTATGCAAAATTCCACTGAATCTAAAAAAATTATATTATTTTTCCATGCTTGAGTGTTGTGTGCAATGGTGTTTACATGTGTATGAGTGGCCCTGTGAACAGGTCTGCACAAAAATATGTGCTCACGGAGGCCTGGATTGAAGTGAGGTGTCTTGCTCCATCACCACCACCCTATGTTCTACTTTCCTTATGGAGGAAGGGTCTGGCCATTGAACTGAGAGCTCACCAATGACTTAATCAACCAAGCCTGTTTGCCCTGGGTTCCTCTGTCTCCGCCTAGCTGGTAATGGGACTCCCATCATGCCCGCTAAGATCTTTATGTGGGTTCTGGGGAATCCTAGCTCTGGTCCTCAGCTAGTGTGGCACGTGCTTTGTGCACTGGGCTATCTCCACAGCCCCTATTCATTTGCTTTCTCTTGGGTTTTTAGTGAATTGATACAGAGCCTGATGGAAAATCAAAAACAAATAAAAACAAAAAAAACAGTTTAAAACTAGATGCAGTGAAAGCTGCTAGGGTTCCTCTTTCTTTTTTTCTCTACTGTTAGATTCCAGATGACTCAGCGGAAGGACACTGAACAGGGGTCACTCCAGTCATCCAGCCTTACGCTGGGAGAATAAGGAGCTTTGCAGAGGAGGAAAGCATCAGTTGGCAGGTGTGGACTGGGCTGATGCAAATTTTGTCCTCCTGGTGATTCAGGGAAAACACTATTAAATGTAAGCCAGCTGACATAATACCAGACTGAAATGTCCTGATAAAGATGATAGCTCTCTGGATGGAGACTTTTGTTTTAAGGTTTTCATCTTCCCACAGTCTCCGCAAATCTGGTCCTGGGAAAATCAGCTGCATTTGCCTCGTGAAAAGTCTAGAGAACTGTTCCAAAGGCAGAGTTACAACCATCGCCCTGGGGCTTGGATAAATATTCTGACTTTTAAACCTTAACATAATAATGACAAAAAACTTTTGTCAAGGTTAAAGACATTTATATAACTATTATAAATTTCTTGTGGTATAATATCTGACCAAGGAGAAGAGGGGCCTGAAGAGGGATGTAATTCACATATTTGGACGTGAGCGCTGAGTTTGATAACTTCTGTTTTCTTTCAGGTTTAACAACACTCCCCTTAGCAAAATGCATAGCCTCCTTCCCTCAAAGAAGACGACGCTTGGCAGGGATTCTTGGCACACTCTGTCAAAGCTGTTTTTTAAATTTGTGAGGATGGGCAGGTAATAGAAATGGGAACATTTTCTCAGGGAGTTTCAAATACATGATTGCTTGCACATTGCTAAGTGATTTATACTCAGGAACCCTGAAAACCCAAGAACTGAATGATCTCACATCAGTCTGAGTATCTTTGGGTTACAGGTTTCCAAGCCAGCCAGATGCTTAAAGGGGGAACAGCATGGCCGAAATCCAGACACCCAGAATCCATGTTCTGTCTCTTTGGAGATGCCTCACGGTGTGACTAGTGTGGGAATGTTCTCCTTCCCAGGATGCCTCGTTTCTCCTTCCCAGGATGTCTCGTTCTACATCCTTCCTGAAAGTCATGCCCATGGCAGAGTGCCCTGAGTCCATCTGCAATGCAGGGGCTGAATTATGACTCACTTCAAAATGCTTCTTCTATGAAATTATTTTGCTGTTTTTAGCTAATGTTAAAAACTCCTATGGGGTTTCTCCCTCTGAGTTTCTTGCTACAAGTAAGTAAAACTTGATGTGCCACATGGCACTATGAAGAGCACACAATAAATCTTATTTTTTGCTATAAATAAATGAAAATAAAATAGCATGAAGTACCACATGTAAACTCTAAAAGTACTATTATGAAAACAAAAATTTTCCAAATTAGATTCATTATAAATTGTACTAAAAACTGAGCAAAGGAAATACTTACAATTTGTGCAAGAAGCAAATTATTGTAGGTAATATTTACTGAGTGTTTATTGTGGGCCAAGAAAAGAGCTAACGGAGACATATGCATTGAATAATCAAGATTCATAGTAAGACTATAAAAAATGGTGTGTCCTTATGAGGGAAGAGGTCTAGAAAGTTTCTTAGGTCACAGGATTACTTGGGGATGGGGGAAGATTCAAGATTTATTTCACATTTATCAGACTCAGAGTCAGAAAAATCTGCTATTACATCCCCAGCAATGCAAATTTCCGAAGTAGAAAACAGTACAGATTCCCCACTTCAGCAGGACCACACACAACCTTGGTCTATAAGTCCTCTGTAAACCCTGTCATTTATGACGTAAGTGCTGCACAGGAAATGCCCCCAGGCTACACCTAGTGCTATTTGCAACTAGCAAAAACTCAAGATCTAGGTGAGGAAAGCCCCAGAAACTCCTTCATTTGCAAATGAGGGGGAAAGTAAAAGAGAGTCGATGGGGCTGGAGAGAGGGCTCCCTGGCTAAACAACACTCGCTGCTCTTTCAGAAGACCTATGTCTGGTGCCTGGCACCCACATTCGGCAGCATACAACCGTGACTCCAGTTCCCGGGTACCCCGTACCCTATTCTGGCCTTTGTGTGCACCCACACACACAGGGCATATACTCACACAAATACACATGCATACATAAACACAAATTAATCTTTTATTTTTAGGAGACATCTGTTACATGTCTCTACGTGTCTCTAGGGCTCCAATACAGCAAAAGATCAAGTTGTGTTTTGTTCTTAGAGAAACAAGCAAAAAATGCAGTAAACAAGCCAGGGCAGAGGGAGAGATCATCCTGAAAGCAAAGGACATCAAGGCAGAAGCTGAGATAGACTGAAAGACCACAGAGAACACCAGGAAGTCCACAATGCCCTCTGCCAAACTTCTCTGAAGAATGGGCAGGTGCTTTTGTTGTTACAGAGTATCAAGTGTTCTTAACTGGTTGTCTATTTTCCCAGTTAAATTTTTAAAAATGGATACAAGTTCAAGACTTAGAGCAAAACCCTGAAATTTTAGCAAATAATATTCCTAGTTTTAAATGTAACATTTGTGCCATCCTGCCAGGAACCTCTAAGGCAGATTCTTCTTCCACCCCACTGAAGAATTTAGTTTTCCCCAAGTGAGGAAATGCATTAAATGAAACGGTTATTATCATATGCTTTAAGAGCATGAATTTCAGAGAAACCCTGTCCTGAAAAAACAAAAACAAAAAAACATGAATTATCAGGACAGATTTAAAATAAACTTCCAAAATTTGTATGTAGAAAAAAAAACTATTCTGAAGTTCAAATTCATACCCTTACACAGAAATATGTATTCTCTTTCTTGCACAACATTGACAAATACACATGTCAATACACTGTGTCCTACAATGAGGTCAATTTGTGATTACATTTTTTGACAAAACAGCTTTTGACAGCAGGAGCATGGTTACCTTTAATCAATAGGAGATAAAAGAGGATTCAAACACAGAGAGACAGAGAGAGAGAGAAGAGAGACAGAGACAGAAAGACAAGAGAGGAGAGGAGAAAACAGGAGGGGAGGGAAGGGGGATTTTTGTCAGTCTGTCTGTCCCACCACTTATGGGAAAAAAAAGTAGAGCTTTTAAATCAAGGATGAGCAAGGGAAAAACAAGATTTCAAAACTGTTTATTTTGTCCAGTCAGGAACATTCTTACATCAAAGTTCAATAAAGGAAAAAGGAAGCAATGGCAACTCCTTTGGGAGAAGGTCTAGACACACCAGGAACTAACCCCTCTTTCTGCTCTGCTACTTTGTGTCTGTCCCTAGGACCCTTACACCCTACAACCAACTGTACCTCAGCCTGTAAAGCTCCACTCCCGGGAAGGAAGACAAATGTTCCGTTCTGCCTGAATATTTTAATAAGCAGCATATGGTTATCATTAAGTGCACCCGCTTTGTAACTCTCATGGGACATCTCCAGCCAAAAAAAGAAAAGCTTCCTCTCCAATTTGTCTTGACACAGTTCCATTTTTGTATCTGAGCATCAGCAAAATAGGATTTTTCTTGCACCCAGCATGAGCATGAGGAAGAATGTGTGTTCCCAAGGCCGATTATATCCTAAAGGAATGCTCCACCAAAGGTTCGGAGCCCATGACTACCCAGATTTAAAAATAATTTCACTTATTATTAGATTATTTCAATACTAAACTAACAAGGAAAATAAAGCATGCTACAGGTCATGTCGCTGGCTAGCCTGTGACAGAGCACAAACAGATTATTTGGTATTTGTTTTTCTAAATCAGTGCCTAACAAGAGAAATCTAGAGGGCATGTGTGGATGTTTTTGGTTTTGTATTTATTCATTCATTCATTCATTTATATTTATTGTGTGTGTGTGTGCACGTGCACACACGTGTTTGTGTCTATGTGTGTGTTCTATGTAAAAAGTTTTGCTGTGGTACACAGAGAGAATGCTCTGACAGTTTGGTCCTGAGACAGGGCAGGATAGTTGAGAACCTGACAAAGTGAAAGTCAGAAGGAAGTACAGCAGAAAGTGTGCACCGACATCGATGCTGACGTCGCCTCTGCATGGGCAACTTGCACAAACTTAGCATCAAGGTCAGAAGAAACCTCTGAGAAATGATTCTCAGTTTCAACTTCTACTTAGAAGCTCCTTGGGGTGAAACTCCTGCTTGACAGGTATAATATTCATTCATTCTCTGTTCAACCTGTCTCGCCCACTTCCACACTGGACACAGCTGTAGGCAAGTATCCTAAGTCAGTAGGCACCTTGAGTTCCAGGAACAGCCAAACCTGCCTGCCTGGAACCCCCAGAAGAGGGCAATGATCTGATATGACAAGAAAGTGCCCAGAATCAGAAAGCGCAGAATCAGAATGAATATCCTCAAGCAACAGCAATGACAGCTTTTGAGCCACCTTACAGAATTAGAACCAAGAAGATGATCAGTGGGATGGTGACTTGACCAGCCCTTCTTAATTACGTGACCTCTAACCCCAATACGACCCCGAATTAAATAAGAAACACATGTTAGTACCTTGAAGCTGTACTTGGATTGCTATTTTTTCCTGTACTCAAGTATTGTTAAATACCTCTGTCTGCTTTTGCTCTTTTTGTTTAGTTAGCATAGAAGGGCAGGTGCCTAGGCTTAGTGGTGCAGGAGCTCAGGCTTTTGCCCGAAATTCAAGTTACCATAGAGTTTACTGAGTTCCGTGGTTTTAATATTCTATCAACACTGAAATGACACTGGGGATCATAAATGGTCCCTTATATTTTAAAATGAATAAATCCATTATTTAAGACTGACAGAGACAGGGGTAAGAGTGGGACTTGGTTGGCAGTCTTGAGCCTTAACAAAAGGACAAAGAACATCCATATCCCTCCCATCTTCAGTAGGTTTACATCCCACCAACCCACACGCAAGTCTCTGCTGACTGAAGAAAGTCATGCTGTTTAAATCCTGTGGAATTTCACTTACTGATTTGGGAAATCATTATAGCTTAGTAGAAACACAGTCATTTACCGGGCAACCTTGTGGTTGATGGCAACACAAAGCCAAGAAAACTTAGAGAAATGTACTGGGAGGTGGGGGATAACAATGTGAACACTGAGAAAATGAGCTGTACAATTAGGATTCTTGTTGTAGGTTCTTGGATCTCTGTTTAGAAACAGAGTCAGCTAAAACTCCCATTTCATCGATGATGAATTGTATGATATTGCTTTTTTTAAATATACTTGTTTTATTTTATGTTTATGTATGTCTGGGTGTATAAGAGTATACCACAAACAAGTAGGAGTCCTCAGAGGTGAGGTCAGAAGAGGCATCAGATTCCCCAGAACTGGAGTTACAGACAGTTGTGAGCTACCATGTGGGCACTGGCTCCAGTCTGGGGCCTCGAAAAAAGTGGTAAGTATTCTTGACCACCAAATTGTCTCTCCAGGCCCATGATGGTACCAATTTCTGATCAAAAAACTCACTTCCTAGAACTGCAGGGAGGATGTAGCACCACATACTCTGGCTACAGGCACGGAAGAAACCTGCTGTTTGTTTCACAATCTGTGGCTTTTCCTGAAGGGGATGAATGCAAAAGAACATAAGGAATCACATCACAGGCGTGCATACACGGTCTCATTTAAGTCAGAAGGTTTTTGCCATGACCAAAACAGAGCACATGAATACACTCTGAGGTATTATGGGTACAAAGAAACGAAAGGAATCTGGAACACAGACTATCTCTCCAGTAGGGAGGATTCCACACACTCTCTTCTTAATATATAGGCATGCATTTGCACAAGGATTATCACCAGATAAAGCTGCTATGTTCAAGTTTTTAGAAACTGGAAGTGATCAGAATATGTAACATTTACGTTTGACTTTTTATGCAACACTTGAAAGTTTTGACTGAACTCAAAATGCTGTGTAAAGACAAGTAAAATGTACAAGTCCTAAACTGAATGTCATAAGTTTCCTATAATACTCTCTAACAGTTTCAAGAGTTAAAATTACATGGAAATCTGTACTTCATGTACCAACACTATAAAAAAAATAAGCCTCACATTTGGATTTTTTCATCTTCTTTCCTTTCTTTATCTCTTTCTTTTTTGTTTCTTTCTTTCTCCTTTCTTTCTTCCTCTCTGCCTCTCTTTCTTTCCTTTTTTTCCCATTAGACAGTGTCTCCTTGTGTAGCCTCGGTTGGTTGTCCTGGAACTCACTATGTAGAAAAGACTGGCCTCAATATTAAAAGCATATGCTACCACACCCAGATGGAAAAAATTTTTGTAAGATTTCTTTTTATTTCTAGTGTAATTGTTTGCCTACATGTATGTATTTGTAGCACAGATGTTCCTGGTGCCCGCAGAAGGCAGAAAGGGGCATTAGAGCCCCTGCTACTGGATTTTCCGATAATTGTGAGTTACCATGTGGGTGCAGGGAACTGAACACAGGTTCCATGCAAGAGCAGCAAATAGCCAGGTGTGGGGCACTCGTCTGTAGTCCCAGCACTGAGGAGGCAGAGGCAAATACACTTCTGTGAGTTCGAAGCTAACCTGGTTTACATAGCAAGATCCAGGTGGGCCATGGCTACATAGTGGGACCCTGTTGTGGGAAAAGGGGTTGGCCTTCCCCACTGAGCCACCCCTCTTGCCCCTATGCTAAAAGTTCATTAACACATCTACATTCTGTTGAAGTCTAAACAGCCCTCAGACATTAGCTAAGTGTCTTCAATTGATATTCTTTGGACAATAAGGAAATGAGTCTTTTTCCTTTGTTTTAGGATCTTATGTATTGCAGGTTGGCTTTGAACCTATTATGTAGCAAAAAAAAAAATGCCTCCACTCCTGGATGGCTGGAGTCATAAGCATGGGCCACCTCACTTGGTTTATGTGATTCTGAGACTAATTCTCATTACTCCTTGCATGTGATGCAAGCAGTCTATTAGCTGAACTATATCACCAGCCCTTGAAATTATATATGTACAAATCCTGTCCTTAATCATGCTCCTAATTTCTAATCAGCCAGGCATCTTCGCTAAGAAAGTTTTTACCAGCATCAACCCAACATGCATTGGATGAATGCACTAAAGTGTCCATCCAACTTCCACGAAATGTAGACAAATGTATACAAATTCAAAGGAATTCCCTTTTGGATGTTCACTGTTGGTTTTGTAGTTGAATAATAATCAACTCTAACAGCTCTTGGTCAGGGATAAAGAGAGAGTTATGCTACAACAGTCTGCTTGACAATTTAAGATACGTGCGAATGAAATGCTTTCCGGTCCCTGACTAATCAGCGGGCTAAGATATTCCAGCGTATTTCCCAGGCAAGACATTAAAGTTTACCCCAACGCAATACTTAAAGACGAGGCTAAATGGACCTAAATTAAGCTTCATCTCCCTTTATGTGCTTTACAATTCTCATGATATGAAAGAAACAGACCCAATCAAGTGAAAATGTCTTTCATGGATGTTTTATTGCACTAGACGTCCTGTGGAGCTAATTCACTACCGCCCCCTTGAGACAGGCAATGCGATTTTGGTCCCCATTGGTCTGATTGCTCTCTGGCTTCAGAGACCATCTGCTCGAAAGCAGACATCCATCAGTCAGAGCGGCGTTGTGGTGCCGACCGTGCCCCCCACACAGCTCAGTCTCACCTAGATTGCTCTTTTCACATTGAATTATTCAAGGTTGAACCAAGCATCAAGTCTTGAAGGAAAAGTCGCCCAGTGACTTCCCTGACATTATCACCACCATTTTAAAAGAACCTGCACAGGGGCTGGAGAGATGGCTCAGAGGTAAAGAGCACTGGCTGCTCTTCCAGAGGTCCTGAGTTCAATTCCCAGCAACCACATGGTGGCTCACAACCATCTGTAGTGAGATCTGGCGCCCTCCTCTGGCGTGCGGGCATACGTCGAGGCAGAATGTTGTATACATAATAAATAAATCTAAAAAAAATTTATAAAAAAAAAAAAAGAACCTGCACAGGCTTTTCCATGGCAATACATTTCCTCAGGCTCATGATTTTGTGTGACCCCAATGAGATGGACATGGAAATATAAAGAAACTGAGATCTTCATTTTTAACACCTGGAAATCTGTCTATAATTACCAGTGAGATTGCCTTTTCTTGAGGGTATCACTTAATTACAGATGAACAACCACTCATCATAATTGCAGGACTCAAAATAAAATTCTGAACTCAAATTTGACAGTATTAATATCTACATTATTATATGTTATATAATGTAACATAAAAACTCAAATTCATTATTTTTATGATATCATTTCTTGTCCCAGAACAATATTTTATTTTCTGGGAATAAGGAACCCACAAACTGTTCATGCAATATTTGGAATTCTTGACCTTTTTAAGTCTTTCTAATCGTTAGGTATCTGAAGTTTCAGTATGGTAATTGTGCTGTTTATTAGAAATCGTTTGTCTCTAAGCCCATTCATTGGAACTGTTATTAAGTTCATTACCTCTATAAAATGTCAAGAGCCCATCTTTCTAATGTTCATTTAAATGTTGGAAACATATTCATGTATCCCATTTTCTAAAGCATGTGGGCTTTACAGGAGGATGAAAGGCTCTGAAATGTTTCTATAAATATGCAAACATTCAAACACTTGTAACATACATATTTGCATACTACAGTCCACATGGATGCTCAATACAAACAATGAAGACAAAACCAGAATTCTAGCATGCCAGAATTATGGCAAATTAAACATATAAAATTCCTTTCCATCAGTTTCTTTACCTTAACCACATTACTCCAATATAAAGAGATCTAACGCTAAGTTTAAAACAAAAAAAGAAAATCGCATACATGTGTTCCATATGACAAGGGAACTATTCCCCAGTGTGACTCACTAAGTTAAGGTGTATGAAATTCCTGACAGGATTCATAGTTGTACCAATCTAAATGTACGCACATTGGAAAACAAGAGTATCCCATTTAGAAATAAAGAAATTAAGTTAATCAAGTAAGTATTTCAAGAGCAAATGGTTAAAGATAACTAGTCATTAAAACCAAGTTATTTTGCCGATAGTTGATTATTTCCAAAGCATGTACTCTTTGCCAGATGGTTACATGTTCGAGGTTAAATGAAGAAGCAAGAGGATCCAACCTCGGAATGATCCGTATTTTCACATACATAAAAATAGGGACAACAATGTTGTATTTGATTCTGGGTTCTGAAAATGTTGGGTGAAATCATGGCTGGCACAGAACCGGCAGGTGCAGTGTCATAGAAACAACAAAGGGCTCACTGCGCTGCCTCTAGAAGGGACCGCAGATGACCTGCCCATACCTATAAGAGGGGCAGAAAGTTCTGATTGACAGAACAGAAATTCTCCACGTGTTGTGTGCATGTGTACCCGAGAAACTGAGAACTCAGAACACACTGAGACGCCACAGCTGTCATTTCCCCGTGAAGCCACGACATAACTGAGATACCACTTCCTCCTCATGGGGTAGAGCCTGCTGACTTTCCAAACTTAATCCCCCTGTGCCATTAATTTCAATCATCAGAAATGGCTTGTACAATTTAAATTTCACTCTATGCTGTTCCTGAAAGCGAGAACATGTAATCTTACACCCAAAGTGTAAAGGATAAAATGGGAAATTGGTTTAGAAAAGAATGTGTTTGATAAATGACAATATGTAATACACGCAGTGGGTAAGAGGCTTCGAAAATCAAGTATCCTAAACTCACAAAGCCTTCAGAACCCCCCTTTAACATTTATCTGATACTACAAAGCTAATTCTGTTGCAACTCAGTAAAAACCCCTAAAGTTTCAGAAGAAGGTTGGGGGAGGGGGTGCTTGTTCACAACTAGTAACAAGCAAAAACTACACTCGAGGCCAAATTTGACTTAGTTGACACAACACATTTTCATTATTGAGCACGGATGGAGAACAAGATAGCAGATCTGCTCTGTCCCGGTAATTTGTTAAAGTAAGAGATACTGAGAACTTCACGGAGAGAGTACCGCAATCCTGTCATTTCTGGCTGGTGGAGTGTAAAAGGGGAAACCACCAGGGGAAGCATGACCTGGTGAGGACACGGGACCATTCTTAGGCCTGTGCTGCTAGGCATGAACCACTTGTATTTTCTAAGTTTCCTCACCAGTGGTATGCATTGTTTTCTAACTGTGTTTCCTCACCAATACAGCCATTAAGTCATCGCTGACTGTGTCCAGCAGACACTAACATTAGTAAAATTTATCCTGGCCCGTGCCTTCCTTCTGTGGTTTCAATTTTAAGCATAAGAATGAGAATTAATTACAATGTGTTTTATGTACTGAACTTGTTTTAAGGTAACACTCACCAAACACCAAATCGAGCAATCATGTGTAATCATTTTACAAGACTGTGTGGGTGTGTGCAGATACAGATATATAGCTATAGATGCAGTTTTAGTGATTTGTTCATGTTAAATATTTTCTCCACAAATGTAACATCCTGATAGAAGTCCGTTTTCCCTATAGCCCTCTATCTATCCCTGAGACTTAAGACACAACCTGTTTAGTGTGCAAGCTTGGGCTGTTGCCACTAGATTCTCAGCGACTTGACAGAATAAGCAATATACACTCATGTGTTTCTTTCCAGTATCCTGTACTACAATGTGAACGGCTAGTCTCACTACATGGCAAATACATTCATAATCTTATTTAATCCTCATAAGCTTCTCAAGGGAAGAAGCCCAGGCTCGGTGGAATTGTACCACTTGCCCGTTGATAGGGGTGGTAAAAAAGTGATAGAACTGAGATTAAATCCAGTCTTGCTGGAGGGACCCCCCATTTATCACCACCGTCCCCAGATCCCTGCATAAGTTCTGACCATTAATCATCTGTTGACTGGGGAACAGGTGGCTACTACCACATTTCCTGGCTCAGCGTTCATTCTGATCCTCTGGTGCCCGATTCCCTTCTCATCTTGCAGCAGAGTCAGCAATTTCATCTGTATCCAGAATGAAAATATTTCCTTTTTTTGTGATGAGGCTAACCCAAGAGTTGGAAATCCAAAGGACCCAATTGCCTTATCTCAAAATGCTACTGTGTGCTATGCTCAACACATAGAACTAGAATGTGACCATCACGATTATCACTGTTACCCTGAAAGAAAAATCCTTCCCAACTGTGTTGCACAAAGAAAAACCCTTCCCAACTGTGTTGCACTGGTGGCTTCAAAGGCGCCATTTAGTCCTCTGCTTCGGAGGCAGCATAATTTCTAGTGCACAGGCAGAAGTGTTTTCCTGAGTGGGACTGCTTCCAGAAGAGTCCAGAACCTCTCTGTGCTGTTCTTAATTAACCGCTCCACCTGCTACTTAAAGGTTGGCCGCACTTTCAAGAAACAATAGGAGTAAAATTCCTTTTCTTACTAAAAAGTAAAAATGTATTTGTTAGTCATTCCTCCACACCAACTGAAAGTCTAAATTAAGGTGACATTAAATGAAATGGCTTGTTACAAGCATAAGGAAATATTTAAAGGCATGTTCTTAAAAGAATGTTGAGGCGTAGAAACAAAGTTATTTCACTCACTTTTGCTTTTAATAATCTCCCATATCTCAAAAAGGGTAGATAATTATAAATATACACACACGGCTCATAGAACACTTAAAAACTGAATTTTTTAAAAATGGCTAAAGTCACAATAGCCTATGACCTAATTTTAACAATTTATATTTTCATATATTCTTTTTGAAAATTTTCTATAGACGTATTCTATATGTGTATAAAGATATTTTCACAAATTTGGGGTGATAACATTCCATCTTTTACTTAAAAAAAAAACTTTACCAAATAAGTATTGTATCTCCTGTGTAAAAGGGTTGGAACATATTCTAAATCTCACAAATGTATAACAGACAGATTATTATTTTTAGCTTTCTGCAAACATTTATACATAACTAGTTACTCTCATTGACTTTTATTATTTGAAACAATTTTATGGCTAGAAAGTACTCGCAAGTTTCTCTCTCTGCTTGACTGTAGCCTCCTGACATCCAATGATGTAACAATGACTTCAAGGGCTAGGGACGTGCACATTTCTGACCGGCCTTGAGCTCATCCTAAGAAAGGCAACCTCAGCACAAACTCACATTGCCTTGCCCCACTGACATTACAGTCTTGTGATCTGACATGGCCTTCTCATTTCTGGAGCATTTGGAAACTTAGTCATAAATTTACTGTCAACTACATGTGGCTTCTTTGATTTTTGTCTGTGTTTCCTTAGAGTTTAAAATGCCTTTTGTTTTGAAAATATTTATAGAGACATTGTAAAATTCTGTTGTTTTATATAACCAAATTAATCTGTTTGTTATATAAAGTACAAAGTGTAAACTTCAACTTCTATGGGAGTTTGGTTTTTATTACTTTTACATTTTCGAGGCCTGAAATCAGTAAAACATTTCTCTATTTTCTTCTAGATTAATTTTTCCTCATTTTTATTTCTTTAACTCTTAATTATATGTGTGTGGAGAGGGGATGAGTTACAAACGTGCAATTTTTCATGTGGGTAGAACTTTCCAGTGCCCACGAGCTTACAGCATATTGTCTCCTTTCTCTCACGTCTTCCTTCTTCCATTGCTCTTTGCTTAGAGGGCCAGCACAGCAGCAGGACATGCTGAGAACTGCTTTCCTAATCCTGCTTCTGTCGCTTTCCATGAACTGTGCAACCAAGTTCCAATAATCCTCACTTGGTTTATGATAAAATGGGGAGGGTCTGTGAGAATTAACATAGTTAGTATATGTCAATTCTTGAGAATGTAGTTCTAGTGTAGTAGAGAACCATGAAACTATGGTTTAGAAAAAGACTCACAAAGCTTTTGTGAGAAGTTATAAAAATTTATACTTGTTTAATTCTATACAGTGTACCAGAACAGAATCCAGGGATAACCAAGAACCAATAATGGGTAATTAATATGGTGTCCTACATACATTCCCACATCTCATGTTTTTATAATTCTTTTCTTTTCCTATTTTCCACCTCTAGGTCACCTTGTGATCCTATGGAGAATAGATATAGTCTCAGTAACAGATCAAGCTCTTAGACACAAAATAGGTGAGCACACTAACAACTTGGCTGAGCAATGCTCATGGCTGGGTTCTGGCACACAGCTGTAATTGAATGAACAATATGCAAAAATGAGAACGGCGATTTGGCATGCACATCTGGATTGCTGTGTCATTCCTTAAGCATCACCAAAACTAAGATTAGCTCTTTAATGTATGTCTGTACAAAGGGGAGGAAGGAAGAGAAGCGAGGGAGAGAGGGAGGGAGGGAGAGAGGGAGGGAGGGAGAGAGGTAGGGAGGGAGGGATGGAGGAAGGGAGGGAGGTAGGGAGGGAGGGATGGAGGAAGGGAGGGAGGGAGGGAGGAGGGACAAAAGAATAAAAGGAGGAAAGGGGCAGTAAGGAAAGAGGGAGAGAAGAAAGGAGACTTAATGGAATTCAATATTTATTATCTTGTAATGCATTGACTCAGTATTTAATCTTACAGGCAATTAAAATAAATTGTACAATTTTAAAATACAGACAATTTAAAAATATATGGAATGAAGAATTAAATAGAAAAGGGAATGGAAAGAGCAGGTGAGGGAGACAGCTAAAACTAAAGAAAATTTGAGAGGCTCATATGGAAACCTACTAAAGTAGAAGCATCTTAAAATATAGACATATATGACTGGAAGGAGATGATGCACCCTTTAATCCCAGCACTTGGGAGGCAGAGGCAGGTGGATCTCAGTGAGTTCAAAACCAGACTGGTCTCCAAAGCAATTGTAGGACAGCCAGGATGGTTATACAGATAAACCCTGTCTCAAAAAACATGATGATGATAATAATAATAATTATAATAATATTAAAATATATACATAAATGAAGGTGATCTAACTAGAACTGCCAAATAATAGAAGAGATGGTGCCCCAATTGAACATCTCTTGCCACCAAATGAAACCTTCAGTGCCAGGAATGGGCTATACCTAATAAAGTTGTTGGCCAAAGGAGCCTGGAAACTCACAAACTGAGCTATATACAAAGCTCTTGGTTGCACTCCACAAACTGATGGCAAAACCCTACTGCTGAAGACACCTGCATAACTCTGTGAACACAGAGAAGTTGAGCTGATGACTACATAGAACCTTCACTCTTACTGACTAGTCTTACCGGAAGCTACTCTGCACACTACCAGGAGAAAAAGATAAACACCAACACAGCTACAAATCCTCATGTACAGTGGTGACCTGCATGGAAGGTACATTAGTGTAACGGTGACACAAAATTTGTGGAAGTAACCAACCACTATCTGATTGGATTTAAGGTTCACTCCATGGGATAGAACCCATACCCAACACTGCTAGGGTGGGCCAAGAACCTAAACTAGACAGGTTACACAGACCTAGCCGGAAACCAAACACTCCTGATCTGCTAATAGGAACATGGTAATAAAATGCCTCCTAATATCATTCAGCTATATTCACGGATTCGTGTCTCACTCGGCTTCACACCATCGGAGAAGCTTCCTCTTGCAGTAGGTAGGAATAAATACAGAGACTCACAGCTGCCTAGCAGTAGACAGCCAACACAAAGCAGACTAAATGGTAGTTGTAGAAGTTTTTTGTCTCATAATGCTTTGTTTGTTTGTTTTTTATCCTTATAGGTCTCCTGTTTATATATTATGCTTTTCCAATTGTGTCTTTTTATGGCATCTCTGTGTGTCTCTGTGTCTGTACGTGTTTCCTATGCTTTTGGTTCTTTCTTCAATTTGTTGTTTGCTTGATCATACAGAGGTTTGTTGATATTTTTATTTTATTATTATTTTTAGGTCCCCATTTATTTTCTAATTATGGAAGGAAGAAAGAGTATTTGGTGGGTAAGAAGGTGGGGAGGAACTGGGAGAAGTTGGTAGAAGGAAAAGCCTATTCAGAATATGTTGTGTATATATATATATATGTATACGGAATACTTAATATTTTCTGTTTCATATTATTTATACTAAATAAAGTACATTTTGCCCAGAAGTTTTCTGAGAACTCTCTACCATGAGTCCCTTTGTAGCAAACTGGGATTTGTAACCCCCAGATAAAAGCGTAGCTAACAGTATACTCTTAGAGCAATTGCCAAGTCCAGACCAAATGGCAGCTAAGTTTTACAGTCTCAGATCACTAACTAATCGGATCATGGCCAGATGAGCAAAAGGCTCCTCCCATCGGACTCAAACAAGACCAATGCAGAGCTGTAGCCATTTCCATACACGGCCTCCTTTGTCTGTCCATACTTCCTGCCTGCCTGGTCTTCCTTCCAGTCCTGGCTCGGGGTTGATTCATCAGCTGCCTTTTGCTGGAACAAACTGCTAACTCTACTACGTCCATGGTTTTGCTTTTAACAGTTGACATGCTAAGAACTTCTAATGAGGCCAGAGATATTTGTTAATCATCTCTCATGTGCCGTGTGACTTTTTGAGAAGAAGTATGGAATACAGCCAGGATAACGGACTGGACTTCAACTCAGAGGGAATAACGGGCAATTCTGAACAATCTTGTTATTCAAAGTGCCCCACAGTGGAGTCAAATTCTAATTTTGAAAGGTTGGGAACACATTTCATAACCTCTTTGGTGCCTCTGTGCCTGTGCTTCTGGTGACAGCTGGCAAAGTCAAAGCACAAATAAAGGGACTCCTCTCTGTAGGTATGAGTTGCTTTGGAGAGTGGGACTTAAATGTCTTCTAAGTGCCGTGGTTTCAAACTCCTCTGCAGCACAGCACAGAATCGTTCTGGCTGTTAAGGAGATGCACAAACCCACAGGGGTGCAGTGGCGGAGCATGCTCTGTTCCTACATGCCCCGTGTGGCCTTGGCTTCTTTAATTACCAATAGAGTGTTGCCAACAAGTTCGACAAGAAAGGCCTATTAACATTCTTGTGTCCTTGTGTGCTGACAGTACACACCCAGTCTGTCTCTTCGGGAAAAATCAACCCACCCCACTTTCAACACCACATAGTAGTTATCCTGCCAGATTTCACTTGTGAATTCACTTATGAGCTTTTTAGAGATCGTGCTTCAGCTAGTTAAACATATATTCCTGGCTACCACCTGAGATTCATGTTGAGGAGGTCTCCAAAGGTTCTGCCACGTCTAAAACACCACAGATGATTTTCAGATATGCTACTCATAGGATACACTTTGAGAAGAGCTACCTTTCACAGACTAATTAGACCTTTCATGCTGTGTACTTATTACACAATGCCAAATAGGCTTTATCAACTAAGCCATCATCAACCATCAAAAATCATCCTGTAACGAAACACAAGAAGTTAAATACCATGTGCCATTTCGTTTTGTTCTGTTTTGTTTTCTTTGATTGAAATAGGGTCTCATATGCAACCCTAGCTGTCCCGGAACTCACTCTGTAAAGCTTGCTGGTCTCAGTCTCACAGCGATCAGCCTGCCTCGGCCTCTCAAGAGCTGGGATTAAATGCATGCCCTACTACACTGAACCCCTATAATGGAAATGATGACTGCTCGTTCATTTCCCAGCCACCCAAGCCTTAATAATTACACAGAAACTATATTAATTACAACACTGTTTAGCCAATAGCTTAGGCATATTCCTAACTAGCTCTTACATCTTAAATTAAACCATTTCTATTAATCTGAGTATTGTCATGAGGCTGTGGCCTACTGATTCCGGTGTCCTTCTTCTCGGCAGCTACATGACATCTCCCTAACTCTGCCTACTCTCTCTCTCTCTCTCTCTCTCTCTCTCTCTCTCTCTCCTTCTCTGTGTTCTGATTTCTCGCCTGGCTTTATTCTGCTAGGCTAATGGCCCAAACAACTTTATTCATCAACCAATAAAAGCAACACATATACAGAAGGACATCCCACATCACCATAAGCCATTTTTGAAAAGAAATAATCACACAGAATACTTGTCTGAACAAATCTGTAAAATAGTCGCATTATTAACAGAAAATTGTTGATCATCTTTTACTCCTAAAAAGGCTATAGAGTTTTGAATAAGAATGTTCCCCATCGGCCCATGTACTTGAACGCTTGGTCCCCAGCTAGTGGTACTGTTGGGAAAGTTTAGGGGTTGTGGCCTTGCTGGAGGAAGCATTCGCATGTGAACTTTGAGAGTTGGAAGACTTGAGACACTTCTACTTTGTACCTTCTGCTTTGTGCATGCAATTCAAGGTGTGAGTTCTCAACATTCAGTGCCTGGCATTTGCTACCATGGTGGCGCCTTATCCCTTTGCAACTGGAAAGCTAAATAAACCCTTCCTCCTTAGGTTTGCCTCATCCATGGGATTTTTATCTCAATGGTAAAAAAGTAATGAGCACACATCCCTTTTTCATTATAACTCAGGGACCTATGTAACAACTGGGATTTCAAAAATGTTTCAGAAATTCTCCTGGCCATCAGAGCCCTACCAGGAGTCTCAGTGGATGCTTCCTTCTTTCACATAGGTGGCCAACAATATAGAAAGATAAGGTACTGAAATAACAGATTACAAGAAATAATAATACATTTTTCTATCATAGTAGAATTCTAATTTCTTATTTTTCCATGAAAAAGTGAGACTTCTTTATTAGATCATTTATCAATCTTAACATTTAAGTTTAGTGCACTGTGTGTTTATCTAAGAAGGGCAACTGTTAGACTGTGGAGACTCCTACACTGTCAGACAAAAAAAAAATCTCAGATTGTTTCCAATTCCCTTTTGTAACACGTTAGTGACAGATAGGTAGAGTGGAGAAAAAAATTAAGATTTTAAATAAACTATATGTCAGCAGCACATATAATTCCTCAAAAACCAGTTTCAATGAATAATGTTTAATACTAAATACTCAGCTTACACATAGCTTTAATACATAATTGACTTGCTCGGGAATGTCACTGCAAAGATTTCATGTCAGGTAATCATGCTGATGTTTGAGCTCTTATACGGGAATATTACAGAAAGGTGCACAAAGACTTTCCTGTGCTTACAAAAGCCCACACAAATACGATGTGAATATAAGCATTGAAAAGTCAAACCGCCAAGATTTTTATAATGAAATGTGATATAAAATGGCATAAATTTCAAAGGCGCCGTTAGGCTGAAAATAAAGGAATCACAAAACAGGTGGATGTTTCCTGTGGCATAATAAATTTAACTAAGGAATTAAATCAGGAACTGGAAATGAGTAAGTATCGCAACAGATGTCTGCTTGGGAAGGAAGCAAATGCTCAAAAAATAGGAGAGCTTTCTCTCCCGTGAATTCTCAGCTCCATCCCATGCCGGTGACCTTGAAGAGACACTGTGGGTGGAGTGGAGTTCATCTTAGGAAATTCAGCAGAAGAAATGGTGCTTGAAAAATCAACACAGAGCTCAAATAAACACAAATGTTTGGTTTGGACATACTCGTCATAAGATGGATATAGAGGGATGAGCCAGATACTGAGCTAGATATTACTGTTTGCATTAAGTTATTCCTCCTATAATAATACAATCTTTAAACACATGATCTTGTTTGTTACCCAGGTAAATAACTGCCCAAGAACCGATCTATTTATTATTTTACAGGATAATACGTAAATTACAGGAAGGTTCCTTCACTTCTTGAACTTAAGTTGATGGCAGAAACTTCTTAGTCCTCTACATTTCTGTTTTTATTGTGACTTTACCACTTTGCCATCTCAGCCAGATTTGAGGACATGTTGCCTCCATCTAGAAAGCGTCCACAATGAGATCTGCTTCTTTGGGTGACTTTCAAGGTAATTCTAATCAGTTCTCCATAAATGCCTTTGGTCTGTGGTATCCCTCTAGTACACAGTCCATGCTTTAAATCTTGGTTTATATTACAACAATAATAATATAATAATATAATAATAGTAACATAATATTACTAGTATATAATTATTTTATATAATATAAAAATATAATATTAGTATAATATAGTAATGCAATAGCAAAATAATAATAACAAAATCCTATGATTTTTACCCAAATTTCCTTATTTCTGTGCCTGAGCAGCAGGTCTTATAGCTAGAGAGGGTACATGGTATTTCTAAACCACTCTAATGTCACACCACTGACTCCAAGATTAACTGGATGGTCTTTACACGAGCTAAGTAAACTTCATATTTTTGTAGCTCTTATGGAAACTGAGTTGCCAATCTCAGAAGCTCCGTGGCACCTTCAAATCCTCTAATGGAACGTCTACTTTGTCCACCTTAGATCGTTCCTTCAGATCAGTGCCTGGCTCACTCATGCTAACTGAAAGCATAAGTGTAATTTCTTCACACAGCAATCCAAACTCTACTATCCAACAGCTTCCAAGACCTACTAAGTTCCCCCTCCTCCATTATCAGGAGTGACATTCTGCATATTAAGAGCTAATTCCACCTAGGCACCCACCAATCACAGTGGATCCTGGCTTCAGCACTGAGGCTGATGGCCTTAGAAATCCAGGTGTCATCTTGCTTTCTTATTTAAAGGGTGTAGGAAGGCTGGGGGGGGGGGGGTGGCGTTCGATCCTGGAGACAGGGTCTGGTTGGCATCAGTAGAAAGTCTAGGTTGATAGACTCATAGCAGCAGCTCTCTAGTGAGCTAGTTTGCCTGGAAGTTCTTCTGCTACAGATCTGCTGAATGCTCCTGGTCATGAATCATTCCAGGATACAAAGGCCTACAGGGGTCCTTCTCTTCATCAGCATCCTACGAAAATCTACTTCATCCCTCGTGACACTGCTTAATTTTGTCTTACACTCTGATTTTATGTGTCAAAGTCCTACTTCTGATCTCTATCATTAAATAATATATCCCAAAGGTTCATGGCCATGCTCTGTATCATTTATTATTCTTTGAAATACATTAATGGGATGGTTTTTTTTTACTATATCTTTAGCTCTTATTGGAGTTACTATCTAAGTACATAAATAACTTTTCTTATCTTTTATATAATTTCAACTTGCCTATTTTATTCCTTTTGTATAAAAAAACCTGAAAAGTTTAACCCTCTTGACATACTAATAGGATTCACAATATTCTCTCTCTCTCTCCTACGCCCCTCCCCCAACACACTGGGTCATTTCACTCTCAGTGAGGCAGCATGCTTGTGTCTCCCCGCTTGGTTAGAATGCTCCCCATACTGCAGGATTCCATCGTGTAGCTACATGTCCTGCCCTATAATAACTATGTCTCGCTCAGTAAAGAGCTGCTGTTGACTTGGTTTTTGCATCAACCTAATAGAAGAGTGTTGGCTTGTTTTTATAATATCACAGGGCTTACTGCTCACAGTACAAAGTCATAAGCAGACTGCGGAATGATGCAAAGTGCAAAATAAAAAGCTGAAATGTTTCTACTATAATTGGGGCAAAGTATGAAAATAAATGAAGCAAGGAAATGGAAACCTCTGAGAAGGAACACATTAAAGTGACGATGATTCCAAACTCAACCGAGCTGGGTAATCTAAACAACATTCGTGATGAAGTGCTACACTGATGGTTTCCTCTTAGAACGAATTTAAAAATCAATCTGATGTAATGAAGTACAAAAAAAGTGATCATAATGCAAAACAATAGAGTATATGTAAACCAATATGTAAATTAATAAGTGAGGGCAATGAGAATATAGGGCAAAGCAAAGATGGTGTTCTCTGACAGTGTTCTCGATGGAGCCTTAGCAGATCATGTCAAAATCCCATGAAGCCTACATGGATACTGCAAGGCCTTCAGGCGATGTCCCAGACAGAAACATCATGGGGAGCAGACTTGCTACATCTCACACAATTGAAATTAAAAGATGCAAAGGCCACCTAAAAAGTGGGACTGGAGATGAATCTGAGAAGTGATGCATTTCCCCTTCTGTAATAAAACATGAAATTAACATGACACAAAAATGATATAAATGAAAATCCCTACAGGACCTACTCTATATAAAAATCTATAGTAGTTGCTTTTGTCTCCACTCTCTCCTGCCCTGACTGTTTCTTCTTTTCAGGAGCTGAGAAGGCAATGATGAGAATGGCAGATCTTTGAGCCCTATGTAGACTAACGCAATGTAAGCAGCAACACGATTCAGAGAAAATCCCTGCCATAAGCTAAGGAGGGGTGACATCTTCATGAGGAAGGCAGCCATGTTCTCAGTAGATCTGGAGGGACACTTTCATAGGTGGGTGATCTCTTGGACCTTTGCAGGATGAGTAGCTGTGGGAATGCTCGGCTGTGTGGCTCTGCAACCAGTTATATGGAGTTGGATGGGGTGCATCTGTCTAGCAGGTGAGTTTACCTTCGTTCTCACTGAAACACCTTAGGATGGAGTCCTAAATGGCATTGGCTATGGCTAAGTGAAAACCAGGAATTGCAAACAAATGTTGATGTTTTCCCAAACTGCTTCCAAAACAACTTCTACAATTTATGTACCCAAAATGCCTATAAGTCTGCACAATTTTCCAAAACTAAAGATCATTAGATTATATACTTTTAATAACATAATAGGTATATAGTAACTTTTAATTTTTACTTTTATAAATGAGCAAAATAGTAACTAAAATCATTAATTACTGATTGCATCATTTAGTCAAAGCTTTCATAACAGAAGGACCTTGCCACTATGTGACTATAGCTAAGTCCATTTGTGTATCTGTTGCTATGACGACCAATGTAGAGAGGCATAGTCTAGTCTACAATAGAGATCCTGTGCCAGAAGACTACAGCATTCACTCACTGGACCTTTCCAGAGAGAGTCTGATTAACTGTACTCTAGATTTAAGCCTCCATCTATGGAGACCTTCTAACAATAATATACTACTTCCCAAATACAGAATTTTAAAAAGTTGATTTCCCCCCCTTTTTTTACTTTAATTTTCTGAAAATTTGCTTTAAAACTGAAGAGTTATCATCCAGTCAAAATAATGCTTAGACTGATGTTTGCAATTACTTTATATGTGCCCATGCTTAATTATACAAGCATCTGGCAATCATTCTGCTCTGACTTCCTATTTCTTAACACCTATCTAGGAAATCTCAAATGTAAATGCATAATAATGGTACTGAATAAGAATGTATTGTTTTTCACTATCACCAATATTTGGGAAATGAGGTCAGCCTGCAAAAGTCTCCTGAGTTTGGGGATAACAGGTGTGTACCAGAAAAAAGCACAACACTCTGAAATATCATTTTAGTGAAATTTCGAAACCTGAACTCTGGATGAATTTCTCATTCTAGCCCTGGAGTTTCAAGATTGCCTTGTCACTTCCTCTTTACCTTAAAAATTATACCAACACCATAGAAACTCAGGAAGCTATCCCTTCTCCATCCTCTACATTTAAAGGGTACCTTTGCTTCACTCTTGCATTTTAATTCTCCAGCCCTTATACTTAAAAGATAATTGGCATATACATATATAATTTAAAGACAGTTAATGTAATTATTAACCAGTATTTTGAATTTCCTAAATTCTAAACTATTTTGAAAAGCTCATGAACATACAGATTTTAAGTAAGGTAATTAATTCTTACAGGTTATATTTTTTATTCTGGAACAGGCAAGCGTGTGGTTACTTCTCACCCACCTTGTTTTGCCCTTTAGCTCTGTAGCATTAGAAGAAATCACTGTGGGATTCTCAAGAATCTTCACCTGGATGTGATTAATTTCAACTCTGACCCAAAGAAGCAACTCCCTGCTCTTGGCTCCCCCTCACCTAGCAACCTAGGGCCATTCTTTTCCCTATAGAAGGCTTTTGCTTCCCAAATCTTACACTTTCTCCTGTCTGGGTAACTCCCTCACTCCAGGGCTTTCTGCTCTCCTTGGCCAGCTATAGCATTGCTCTGTGGTTTGTTCTCAGTGGCAGGCTCTAAGTCAAGGTTTCATTTTCAATACAATCTGACAATTCCCAAGATCCAGGTCAAAGTAAAAGCCAAGGAGCCAGGCACACCTCACAGCCGGTGATCACTCCTGGAAACCCTGTACCAGCACTCTGAAATTCTGGTCAATTTGTGACTCTTCCAGCACACATGACAACCCAGGCCAACACTGACTGACCTTGAAGTCAGATTACGTCTTTGCACACTGTGTTAGAGAATTATTAAATTCTGAAGGCCATCTTATCTTTCATCTCCCCATTCAAGTCTTTTCACAAAACTAGCATGATCCTACCTGGACCTTTATCTAAAGGCCTCATGGAAGTTACTCACTAAAGGCATTAACAATGCCTTTATAGCTAGAACGGGGATTCTAAGTTAGCACAGGTTTGCAAAATGTCCTCTGGCCTAATGAAAGGATGAAGTGTACAAGAATAGATAATAGGAAAAAGAATTTGGCAGCCTGAACGTGAGTCTTTACAATACTACTGAAACTCATTCTATAATGGTGTATGTGTGCAAACACACACGCACACAAACACACACACACAAACACACGCATGCACGTTCAGCCTTGCTGAAACTCCAAGCTAAAGAGACAATTCAATGTTCCTCTTCACGTGTCAGTTCGTAACTATAGAGAAGCAAAAAGAGATAAATGCATGGCCTATTATGGCACACAGACCACACAGCAGCCGGCCCCTGAGTCCCAGACAGTCAAGTGGTGAAATCACTTTGATTTCACTCCAGCTTCCTTCCAGGAAGTTGAGAGATTTGACCAATGAGCACCACTGTTGATTCTTAGACCAACATCCTCCCATCTTCCTCCTTCGTGGCCTAGCACTTACCCGTGACACAGGTTCTTTGGCTTCCTCACTGTTACATCCATAGTAGTCAGGAGTTGGATCCAGCTCCAGCATGTAGCCCTGTGCTCTGACGCTCTTGTTCGCATGGCAAGACGAGCAGAAAGCAGCATTGCCCATCTCAGCTCTACAGTGGTGATCTGTGGGCCTGCCCTGGCCCGGGGTGCGCTGGCCTGGGCTCCCGGGTATGCGCTATCAGGATCAATCATTCTCCGTGACCCCACTGCTCAGCTCTCCGACATATCCCTCGCCGGTTCTCCCCATCTGCTGCTGGGTTTGCTGGTGTCAGAGAAAACTCAAAACCCCAGCAACTGTAGCCCGCATTCAGTGACCATTTCCAGTTCAGGGACTGCCGGTCTATTTTTACACCTACCAGGCCAGCTATGCATGTCAATGGAGTGGGGGGGGGGAGCCAACCGAGAGCAGGGGAGGGGGCGGCGTTGTTTTGTTTTTCACCATGCAAGCAGCCTGCCTCACACATGGGCTGAAGTCCCTGCTGTGTAAAGCATCTCTCCATATGAGAAGTTTTGCATTCCTCAATAAATTCCTGGTAATCCTTTGATTTTTTTTTCCTCTGCGGTCTTGTACTCACACAAAATACAAACTCTCTTAGTGATTTTGCTCCACTGACATAACAGACAACTATTATTTTGTAATGGCTCAAACCACGTGGCATCCAGAGTGGTCGAGAGCCCCTACTTTTCATCGCCAGAAAAGAATTAGCGCCCCCTTTAAATTAGTCATGGAAACAGATCGGTCAAAATGGTTCATTTGAACCTTGTGTGGAGGTTTGAATTTTTATAAATAGTGCACAACTTGTCATTACCCTCTAGGGTCTGCGTGAGAGCCAACGCTTTTATTCATTTGTAATTCTCGTTCATTTTTAATATTTGAAAATATCTTCACAAACTGCATAAGAGAATATTCAACATGGCACAATCTTAGAAATTGTATTATAGGTTTTTGAAATATTTATTTTATTTCTCACTAAGATAAATACTGCGAATACATGAGGATTTAGGAGGACCACTGGGATAGGATTTGAGGAGTTGCTATTGATTACCGTGGAGTGGATACCACTGACTCCATTAGGATTCCCGTATATAATGATTGGAATTAGTCCACCCCTTTCTTATCTGCCACCTGAACAGACTGTGCACATTTGTGGGTAAAAACCATCTTCAAATAACTGCAAGTAATGACAACTGGAGATTATTGTTTTGCATAGGACCTCAAGCTACCTCAAGCCAGAGCCATGGGGATAAATTACATTACATATTATAAAGATCTTATCCCTCTACTCCAATTACTTAGAGGCATCACTAGTCAATAAAATTTCTTTACTTTTTAACTATAAGAGAAGGTATCTTTTAAAACCAGATTTTTTTAAAATTATTGACTGATGTAAAAGTACTCTAACAATCTGTGGGTGACATTCCCCACTACATTAAAGGGGAGTGGAGTCTAAACACTGTCAGTGCTAAAGCATTATGAGACTACCTGAAGACAGTACCTCGGTTTCAGCAACAAGGTTAGACTGGGGGCTGAGCTGTGGCAGACAAAGGCTTTCGTGTTGCTTGGATAATTGGAGTCAGTTGAAATGCCTGACTCACAAGAACACTGCAATTTCTCACCAAATGTTCCATATACTTGAGGCATGGGCTTCAGGAATCAAGCAAGCTATGATGTTTAATTATGTGTTTAAAGTCTCTTCTCCAAAGATGTATCTTTCCTTTTTCTTTTTCTCTCAGGTTCTCAGAGCCTGGGGAGGATCTACAGTCAGCCCACATAGGCTTCCAAGGGCTACTTCTTACATATGTATGAGCTATTCAGAATCTAAGCCAAGAGTTTTCTGGCTCCTGAAAGGGATGCACTCCCCCACACTTTACAATGAACATTTTCGAAATACAAAATTTCAACATTTGACCTAATGTTTAACATAGGATTATGCAACTTACAGGGTTGGAAGGAAATTCTACAAACCGTCTCTAGGTTCCCTGTGTCATTCTGGAGCTGAGATCTGGATGTGCACTTGTATAAATAAATGGGACGGTTAGCCACTCCAGAGAGGGGCACCTGAGTTGCTGAGTGACCCGTCGTGTTGTCCTTTGCCGGCATGAGTTGTTCCCTGGCATTTCTCTGTCTCATTGGTGTTGCCTGATCCACCTGGTGCCTTGCTTTTTTTTTTTTTTTTTGCTGCTTCTCCTCCTCCAGCCCCTGTTCACTACCCCTGCCTTCCTCCTCGGCTTACATTTCACACTCGCCTGAAGTTCTACACCACACCTTTGCACCTGTTGGCTCACCATTTGCTTGGATAAGGTTGGAACCCTATCAGATTTAACTCCTTGTCCTACAGGCCTCTTCTCTCTCACTCACTGACCCCTTCCAACCTAACGAAACACATTAACGCATTAATTAACACATTAACAAAACACATTAACGTGAAACAAAGAAAAAAACACAGCCTCATCGCACCTGTTTTTCACTTAGCGGTACTGACCTCAGTTTCTCCTCTCTGCTACAACAGTAGCAGACAGAATGATTTTAAGCATCACAAAATTTTCAGTCTGCCTTCTGCCTTAATAATAAACATCCCCCTTTCAGTATTTGAAAACTATTATCACTGTATGGGGTGAATTTTACTAGAAGAGAAATTGTAGTACATTGTTGAGTCTTTTAACAGTCAGGTGGACACTTGAAGCAAGACATTTTAAAGGAGCCAGTTGCCAGCTCTCAGATCCTTTCCCACAGAGACATTTTTATTCTTTCTTCAACAGAGAAAGTTTCTGCTTCTTGAGTATCTCTATTCCTATCACTAGGGTCTCCCAAAAGACAACATATGCTAGTCCCCAAATCCCACTGCTGAATAACAGGCAGAGGAGAGATCCATGAGTTTCTGTCATGGCCGAAATTCTCTAGTTTCTACTGATCAAGTTTAAATGATCATCCCAGAAGTTCCTAATCTGTGAAAATGAAATTGCCCATGAGCAACTTCCTATTCGAAATCACTTAAGACTCTTCCAAAAATTCTAGTGCTTTCTAAATGACAACAAACCTGTGAGCGGCCTGCAGAAAAGCTCAGATAGCTCTTGTTCTATAGCTTGGTAGCCAGCAGCTCAGAGCCAGGTGGGCATGTCTCCAAGGTGTCGGTGATATGATAATCTACACACCCAACACTTTGTCAAGTTGAAGACAAGGTTAATAAACGCAGCACCATGTCTTCAAACCATCCTGGCGGACTGTTTTCATCTCTCAGGACATCTGACAAAAGATGTCCTTGCTGCCGGGACAGAACAATGCCACCACTGTTCCTTAAAAATGTTTCCAAGTCATTAGGGCAAATTACTCCGAAAGCAAATATTTGAATGTTTGACCACGCTTGGAGAAGGATACATGAGCCCGATACATGATTTTGAAGGTGAAATTCAAGTCCCTCACGATGTGACATTTGCAGTATCCTCTCAAGTTCCCGGGCACTTTGCTGTTATTATTTCATCTGTATTGGTCTTTTGATCCATTACAAGAAGAGAACAGTGATGAACCGAGAACAAAGGCTGGCTTCTTCTCTATAAAAGTCCTTGCTCAAGTCCTTAAAACAGGAAATCTAAAAAAACAGCCATTGCTGTTTTCAATTTCACCTTTTTCAATGAGGGGGTCCCAGTTAAAGAATCATCAGGAAAGTCACATGTTGGCGAAGAAATCACTGTCTCAATTGTGTCATTTGACTTAAAGATTTCTGCAGGGAGTTTTGACAAGCTCTTGGCAGGCATTACTCATTGAAGTCCTGGTTCAACCACTACCTGACCTGGGAATTTGTAAAACATTATCAAATCTGCAGTTCAGTTTTCTACTGTGGGAAGTACAGGGCTTCAACTAGATCCAACCAGATCTGTAAAACATTATCTGCTGTGGGCAGTACAGGAATCTGACTCAATTGCTAAGTTCCTCTATGGTCCCAAGGCTTTTGTCTTCTAAGACACAAAACCTGTTAACACTGAACCACTACTTAACACACAGTTAACACTAGAGTGGTAGCTGAAGCTGAACATCTTCTATTCAGATTATCTTGTGACTGGGGACATAGAATTAATTACTGGTGTGTTGCATCCGGTGCCATTTCTATGAGCTGTCTTTATTTACTCGGCTTTCTCTGGGGAACCAACAGCTATGATAGGACGTGGTGGAATAGAATGGACTCTTTCTGGGTCTACAGGAGGATGCTCTCAAGGAGAGAGCCTTCTTGCCCTGCCTTACTTGAACGTTAACCAGAATGACAGTTTTGCTACGGCTCTTGGAGTCCACCACGATAAAATAATGGTTATATTGACCTAAAGGTAGACTTCCTCTTCCAGACTGATGACAAGACATTACAGGACACAGTAAGGCAGGCCCCCAAAGCCTGTGAAGGCTAAGTGGGGCCTTGGTGCCCCTCAAATTTTTTGATTAACTTGTCCACAAAGTGTGAGTACTATCACATTAAATATATATATATATATATATATATATATATATATATATATCTTTTAAATTACTACAAGTCTGTTAAGGGGCAAAGTAGAAAGAACGCTTCACTTAGAATTATGAAATTCATTTTTTTCTTGGTGTTGGAGATATGGCTCAGCAGTTAAAATCAAATTCTGCTCTTTAAGAGGATATGCATATATTACACACACATACACACATGCAGGCAAAACACTTATACACAAAGTATATTCTTTAAAATGTATAAATCTTTTTTTAAAAATCTGCTTAGATTACAGTCTTCCCCCTTGCCACTTTTTTTAGTATAATTTGAAGCTGCTTTACTCAAATGTATCCATCTGATTAAACTAATATTTTGTTATTCCACTGCACACAAATTCTCCCGGAACACTATCACATGAAACCAAGGACAAGTTAATCCAACTTTCTGAACCACTGAACTAGGGAAATAAAGCTAGCTGTTTCCTTCTATGCCTCAGCCCACTTGATAGAATTTCTTTGGCTAAAAATGAAACCTAACGATTTTTGTCAGCTGCATCTGTTATGTAATGGATCGATAAGAAAAAGTGCATAACGTATGGATTTCCACTGGATTCCCTGTATCAGTGGGTGGCTCCGCTTCTCTAATTGAGGTCAGTACAAATGACTTCAGTTTGTGCTTAAAACTCATTAACCAAAGCGAATGTCACCAAGCTATTCCCGGGCCCACAAACGTCAATTAGGCGGTTTCCTTGTACAATCCTTCCAGCTATTATTTCATTCCAGACTGCTGCCTCTGGGCTGGTGGCATATCAAGGACAGCATTCCTCAAAAGAGAGGCTAACAACTCATGAAGTTTTCCAAAGGCCACTCCGCTCTATGCCCAGTACAAAGTGGGCTTTCAAGAAATGTCACTTACTGACATTAAAGAGCCCGTGAGGCAAGAAAGGTGTCCAGAGAAAGCCGTTTGAATAATTCTGTGTTCTGTGAAGGGGGGGTTGAAACGCAACACGGGTAACAATGCAACCATTATGCACCCCCTACTCGACCAGATGAAAAGATATGCACAGACAATACTTAGAAAATAGTCTGACATGGCAGTGTCTGGTGAAGAATCCAGAAAGTGATTAAAACCAAAAACCAAAAACGGGCTCTGCCACAGTGTAGTTTTAAAAGATATTTTTAGAAATCAATCCAGTTTCTCTTTTCACTTTTCTAAGCTTTTTGAACTAGGGGAAACAGCTGAGAGGAAGAAGCAGGGCTCTATGCTCTATTCAGTTAAAGCACGCTTAAAAGGAACAGAAGGTGGCATTGCTCTTGGTCAAGTTCATGGGGTGGTGGCCAAAGGACCTCCATTCTTAGGTAAGATGACCCACAGGGGGAGTTAGGGAGAAAGCTGCCCGGCTGCGCTCTCTCTGACCTGCATGTCACAGCTGTCAAATCCCCATCAAAAAGGAGACTAGAAAAACACATTCAGCAGTAGCTAACCACACTGGGTAACAAAAATGGGTAACAGTTCCTTACTAGTGAGGGTTTATAGGGAATCAGAATCCCTGGAATAATGCCTTACTGTTATGTGTAAACTCAACTGAATGACCCATCACTGAGATCAACAAATGAAACCACCTTAGTTCTTTACTATCCATTGTCACTTCACGTTGTGTTTGCTTTCCTTCAAGGCTCCTAGGCCTTGAGCCATAAGCATTGACACGCTGTTTGTACATGTATTTCGTCAAGAGAGGTCATTGCTGGTACACATTTTGACCTACGCCACAAAAAGCTTTTTATTATTTTGGTCCATTTGATATTAGTAAAATTTTCTTTTCAGTGCAAATTCCATGAAATTATGTATGCATAATATGTATTCAATCTAATGGTCACAAAGTATTGTGTGTGTGTGTGTGCGTGTGTGTATGCGTGTGTGTGTGTCTGTGTGTGTGTGTGTGAGAGAGAGAGAGAGAGTTCATGTGCATGATGAGGAAGTAAGAGGTATCAGGTGGCTTCCTCTACTTCCCTCCACCTTTTTAAAAATAAACTTTATTATAAAAAAATTCATAGCACTCCAGGGCAGGCATCATGTTCAGGAGTGATTGGCTAACATATAATGGACTCTAAAGGTTGTGTGTGTGTGTGTGTGTGTGTGCATGGTTATAGGTTTGGTGTTTGGTTTTGTGTTTGTTTTATTTTGAAATGTTATTTTATTGGTTCGGATGGTTTCTTGTTTCTTGCTGTATTGGGTTTTTGTTTGTTGAGAAAGAACTTGAGGTTGGGTGGGTAGGGAGAAGGAGAGGCTCTGAAGGATTGTGGGAAGGGAAGAATATGACCAAAATAAACTTACACATAAAATGGTTTTAAATGATAAAAAAATACAATAAAAATTCACAGATAAGGTAAGATGGAGGTGGGAGATCCTTGGACTTCCCACAGGGCAGAGAACCCTGACTGCTCTTTGGGTTACAAGGGAGGGGGACTTGATTGGGAGAGAGGGAGGGAAATGGGAGGCGGTGGTGGGGAAGAGACAGAAATCTTTTATAAATAAATAAATAAATAAATAAATCACAGATAGACCTAAAATCTCAATGAACTTCTATAATTTGAATTACAATTCTGAAGCTGTGGAAGTTCACGTTAAACTCTACACTTTCATTATTTTATGCACCTGTCCACCACTGAAACCAAAAACTTCATGACAGGGTTGGACCTAGAAAAACAACTAGCTTGGTAAAGCTAATTGGTTAGGGCTTTTGTTTTGTGTTTGTTTAATCAGTGTTTCTCATTGAAGCCAGACCTCACTGATGAGCTAGATTGGCTGGCCAGTCAACACTCAGGAATCCATCAGTCCCCATCCCTTTCCATGTCTTTCCCAGAGTACTGGGAATCCAAACGTTGGTTCTCATGCTTAGACAGCAGGCACTTTACCAACTGAAGCTGACACCTGGCCTCGGTTTCTGAGTATGTTAAGATAACAATCTCCCAGCAAAATACATACAAACCCACTTTTGAAAGCAATCAGAAGATACAGGCGTTTGAAATATGCAGCATGCTGGACTAGGGACAGACTGTTTGTATATCGTGCACAAGGCCCTGGGCTCAATCCCTCATACCACAAACAAATAAATAAAAATAGAACAGCCTCCTGCATACATCTTCCAAGCATTAGCCAATCAAGAAAAAAATTCAGGTTCAAGATCAACATCCAATCTCATTCGCACTGGACACTGGGAATATCCGCAGGACACTCTCTGGTTTACTGTGAGGAGAGCCACCATTTCCCTTGTTCTGTGTAATACATTGAGTCAAGCGAGTGTCTCCTACACTGCTTACTTACTTCAGCGACTGTTTGCAAATATGGTGTCTTTTATTTTAAATTGTGCATTGAGCTGGCACCTAATAGAGAACAGTAACACTGAGACAATGGACTGATAGACTAAATTCAATTTATTACAAACATGAGAACACAGAGTGAGTGCCAAAAAGAACTTATATCTCACAGTCCAAACACTTTACACACTGTTACAAGTTCTCTTTAGAACAAGGACAATGGCACTGGGTTTTGATCCTACTGCATTTACTGGCTTTATGGGAGCCTAGTCTTTGTGGGATGCTGACCTTCCTAGACCTGGATGGAGGGGGGAGGACCTTGGACTTCCCACAGGGCAGGGAACCCTGACTGCTCTTTAAACTGGAGAGAGAGGGGGAGAGGAATGGGGGAGGGGGAGGGAAATGGGAGGAGGGGAGGAGGTGGAAATTTTTAAGTTAAAATAAAAGAACAAACACATTTTGTGAATCTTTTTGTTTTGGTTTGTTTTATGGTTTTTTTCCCCCCAAGACAAAATTTCTCTGTAGCTTTGGAGCCTATATTGGAACTCACTTTGTAGACCATGCCTCTGCCTCTCAAGTGCTGGGATTAAAGACATGGGCCACCACCGCCTGGCCATTTTGTGGCTCTTAAAGTATAAAGAATTGTTTCTATCCCATATATATATATATATATATATATATATATATATATATATATTATTCATTGTAGTATAATGATCATGATTATATATTATTTGTTCTCTCCCTGGAGAAGGGCAAAATTATTTTAAGTTTTCAATTACACTCTTCCTTAGCACTGGACTCACTTTACAGGCAAAACTCTGAGAATATACTCATAAGGCATAAAATATTATAAGATCAATACTGTCAATTTACTCTTCTAAAATTATTGCCAGTGTGGTCTCTGGTCTCCGAGCTAAGATATTCCTGGGCATATGCTGTAAGGGGATCCATTTTGAACTTTAGTGTTCCCATCTGTATAATCATGAGCCATAATAACAAAAAAAGAGACTCCTGCTAATGTTTGTATTTAATCTTTAAAGTCAGATATTTATCAATCATGCTATTAGATCAGTTTATACTACACCTTCTCTACAGGAAGAGGAAGGAAGGAAATGGGGGAGAAGAGGGGAGACGGAGGCAGTAATCCAATACACGAAAACTAAAAGCGAGCACTGACAACTAGGGGGGTTGTATTTTAAGAGCATTAAAGAAAAAAATTTTAAATGAAATGTTTTTCCTTTCTACTGGGTTTTTAGGACTATTTAAACACGGCTTGTGCTTTCGTCGGTCAGTAGAGAGCCTGTCCCCTAAGCTGGTGCCCTGCCTTCACCCGCTCCTGGCACAGCCTTCTCCAGCTGGAGACGCAGTACAGCCTCTGTCATGCTGCCTCAGATGGAGAGTGTGATGTTTGGGCGGTCCCTTCCCCATATACCCAGTCCTACGGAATATATGCTTTCCTATTCCATTGCTACTTTAGGTCAGTAATCCTCCTGCCAGAATTACTGGGATTATCACCCAGACAGTTTCCTGCTGCAGCCCTGCTGTATTTCATCCCATTCCCCCACACTGTAACCAGAGAGATCTTTCGAAGGTTCAGCAGTGTGCAGAACACCCCTAAAATCTTCATGGCAGAAAAACCTAATGTGGTACAGACCTGGTCCCCAATAATCATACCAGTCCAGAATCTCTGTGCCTTTTCTTCCATGCAATTTGCTTTGGGGGCTTTTGTTAATGGTCCTCAACCTGGTCTTCTCCCTTTTCTTGTCAATGGGGACTTTGCTTTGAAGCCCTTCTGGACCAACAAGATAAGGGGTCAGCTGTGGACATAGGGACCAGCACGGTCATTGTAAATCCATATGCAACCGTTTCATGTGTTTGGCTGCTTCACTCGAATATGGATTCATGATATACATCGTATTTTATTATGCCTGCTTGTCCCTAGTACTTTGAACAATGCCTCTGCATAGCAGGCATGCACAATTACAGAAAAATGAAGTGAAAATATTCCTTCACATGTTTAAAATGATGGATTTCTACAAATATTTACTTCATTTATCCCATAAATATTTATTCAGCACTGCATGCTAGGTCCAAACCCATCATCTAAATATAAAGATGAAAACGTGTGATATTAATGATGTGCACACAGAAGCGCTTCAATGGATCTCTGAAAATAGCAATCTGCGGTAATTTATCCAATTACCATTAAATGTCCCTTTGTTTTGTTCTCATTACCATCCTGTCAGTTCTTGTTTGGCTATTTTTTTCAGAAGCTTGATTTTGTTATGAGATGTTCCAGACATTGAATCTATTGGTCGTCATCTCAGTATGAGGAATAATGAAAAGATCAAACATGTAAATGACCACAAGAGCAATAGCAGGCACTGAGAAGGTGGTTCATCAGGTAAGGATGGGGTTGCTGAGTACGCGGTGGCTAGCAGGATAGCCTCACTATACACTGGGGGGGAGGAGAGATGTAGTCACTGTTGCTAACCCTGCAAATACAGTAAAGGTTTATGGATTATCCCTACAATAAGGATACACACATATACACACGCACATGCACGCTTGTGCACGCACACACACACACACACACAACACACACTTTCCTGAGGATTGGCTATCTGTAAAGACATTATGTATGTTAAAACTCTAGTCTTTGTAGAGCTGTCCTGTGTTCTTTCATTGCTGGCTCCCCACTGCCCGCCACACCCCATTAGATCAACAGGTCCTCCCTTACTGTTCACGCCCAGCACTGCCTAGTCCCAGTCACCATCTCTGTATGACTGCCACTTCTCTAAGATTGCGTCCAATTCCCAACCCTTTCCTTTTCCCCACCATTTTCTTTGTTTAACGTATTTCTTTACTTCCAACATTTTGCCTTCTATACAAATGTTAGCGGCTTACGCACAACCTCCATCAATAATGTAGGAACTGCACAAATACATCATAGTCATGCGATTGCTGGAAGCGCCAATAGAAAATAAGTACCTTTCTCATTTTCTCATGGACCAAAAAAGGTACTTGCTGAAAGCCTTCTCTCCTTCACTATTGGATGTCATTTAGATGTCTGCCTGCAGAGATTAGTCCTCTGAAACAATGAAAAGTCAGTCTTGCTTCCTTTTTATGATGTTATAGTTTGAAATTACAGTTTTCAATTTTAAAATCCCTATGTTTATAAAACTTACTTTTAAAATACACATTATTTAGGGGCTGCCACTCTGTAGCCTCCGCTGGCCTCAGCACACACACACCCTTCAGCCTCTCAGAGTAACTGGAATCACAGATATGCTCCACCACAGCTGGCTCTCTGCATTCACATTTGATCACTCAGCTGGTTTAATTTGATTTTGCCCAGATTTACTAAACACATAACTTAAGCTCTATCTAGTTGGCCAAGAATATCATGGGCCTTTAATTTTCTTTAACTTCTTCCCTAGAAAGAATCGCCAATACGAGTGACTTTAGCTTCCATTAACCAGTGACATTTTAAAATGCCAATTTTGCTGAAATGTTTGATTCCTATGGAAGATTTCTAGGATTTATATGGAACACTTGCATGGAGGCTGTTTAGGTCACTGGAGGTGCAGATAATGTTGGCTCCAGAGCTGATAATTCTAAGTGTTCTATACTCCCTCCTATGGCCTTATTATTGGAGACCTGGCTGTAGTATAAAAATACAGGACAAATCATGAGACTGTCCTATAACCTGCTTGTTCAGTTCCTTGAAACAGAGACAATACTTTTGTGTTTACTGATATACTTTCTCTGTTTTTTATCATCTTTCCTTGAGCACTATAAGGTCAACTGGAGAAGCACAGAGGCAAGTTGTCCTGAGTCTTAATTTCATTCTTCATTATTAAATCTCACTTTCTGCTTTTGACTGAAGAGATGTTACATTGGTGTCCCTGAGAAGTGCAAATAAATGCCACTGGGCCTTCTTGGACCGGTGCCTGATCTGTAGCACTGTCCAAAGAGTCAGCTTAGATGACTGCCTCTCTGCTTTAATTTTCATTCTCTTTTGAAATCAGGTGACTCCAAAATTTTGTTATCTTTTCTGCAGGTAATAATTTTAAAGTACAAAACATCCTATGTTTCATCTTCACAGACTAGCATAGTCTGGAGAAAAGGCACAGGCTTTCAATCCAACACCCATGACCTATCCTTCAAGACATTTATTCGAGATTTTGGGGGAAATGAATCATTTTCAGGCTCATTTTCCTCCCTGCTCCCCCTCCCAAATAAAGGGAAGTTAAAAATATCCGCCTCGCGGTGGGAACTTCGTGATACACCAAAATGCACAGTGCCAACATCTGCACCCAGTCTTCTCTCCGGGTCTCCTGATGCGCCCCACCCACCACACGTCTCACGCCTGATTTCAGAATAAGTGGGGCGAAGCTCTTCAGGCTTCTGGCCGGTGGTGAGTCACAGTGGGCTCATCTCCGGATTCGGTGCCCCCTGCTTTTCTATTCCACTCTCAACCACTTAGATACAAGTCATTGTACCTTCGCCTCTATCTAGGGACAACCGATAATTAAGTTGCTGATTCTCTTTCCTTGGTGCTAAGGAGGATTAGCTCGTTTCTAAATTCAGCCCTATCCTGCTGGAGGGCTGCCATCCTGAGGGCTGTGGGGAGGATGACCCTTAATGCAATTCAGCACTGTGCTCTCTTTCCCAGTACTGAACCTTGTCCCGTAATAAACATGAGTTAGCAGTGACTGCCCAAGAGCAAGCATTAAGTCCCTTCTTGTTGACACCCAAATGATGCCGGAATTCCCAGTTTCTGATATCCCCCCCCCCGCCTGAATGAAATCCCAGTGTTGATGATTTCCAACAAGGACCAGGCAAATATGTAACACTATGATGAGACAACTTCCAGGTCAGCTGTCTCCCCAGGTCCATTTCTTCACCCCGTCCCAAATGTCCCCATTCATGACACAAGAAGTAGTTCTGTTTCCCTACTGTAAACTGTGACACCTTTTAATCGGGGGGGAAAAAAAAGTTTTCCGGCAAGGCGGTGGTGGTGGTGGCCGCGCACGCCTTTTATCCCAGATCTCAGGAAGCAGAAGGAGGTGGATCTCTAAGTTCAAGGCCAGCCTGATCTATAGAGTGAGTTCCAAGACAGCCAGGACTACACAGGGAAACCGTGTCTCAAATATCCAAAATAATAATAATAATAATAATAATAATAATAATTTAATAATAGTAATAAAACTTTTTCTTTAATTGCTCAAATTTACCAAAAGAATCATTCTTACTGATAAATCTTATTAAAATTATCACACTGATAAGTACATTTGAAATAAAACTATAATAAAACTGCAGTATTGCAACTTGAATATGTTGAAAACTTAGGGAAATATAATTAAAACACATATTATACTGAAATATAGGGCTGGAGAGATGGCTCTGCAGTTATTAGTAATGGCTGCTCTTGCAGAGGACCTGGGTTCAGTTTTCAGCACCTACAAGGCAGCACACAACCTTATTCTAAGTCCAGTCCCAGAGAATTCTGACACCATCTTCTGGTCCCCTGGGGTATCACTCACTTGAGGTGCACATACATACATAATGCAGGCAAAACCCTCACACATATAAAATAAAAATGAATAAACCTTAAAGTAAAATGCATTTAAAAATTATAGGCTACAACACATATCTATACATACAGGCATATATCCATTATACCATATGAACAGAATTACAAAGATTTTTTTTTCCAAGAATCTGCTCTGATGTGAACTAATGAAGAAAGAAAGAAAGAAAAGATGTCACCAGGCTGCACAGATCATTAACAGAGGTGAGCGGAGTCAGCTAGGCACCGTTTTCTGTTTTCTCTCTCACATGTTGAAGATCTTTCCCTAGTCAACTTTATTACTCTGCTGGGTCAAGTTCTTAGTTCCTAGGACCCACGACATTAAATGGTAATTGAGCTCAAAGAAGAAGGGGCATAAAAAGGAAAGGAAAAGACTTTGAACCCGCAAGCCTTTGTCTATATATGCCACTTTAATATCTTGCCAGATGTTTGTATCTCTCCATCTTCTATGAGAATTCACATGATTTCACACAGAGAGAAACTGCTCCTTCAGGATGCAGGGAACCACAAAGATCCCATTGACATCCACTGCGCTCTACTGTGCAGGAATGCCAGGGCGTTGAAAATCAGTCACAATACTCTGCTTGTTACAGCCCAAGTGTTCCTTGGGTGCTCTCCTTTGCAGGTCTGTCTTTGCTTAATTGTCTATTAAAACACTGACACACCACGGCCACCAGAGCCTTGGTGAGCTCTGCACTCCTATTTCCTAAGTCACTGTTGCGTTCCAATGATGCGCATGCTCTTTAGCAGCTTCCAAACGGGAGACACCCGCGGCCATCAGGGACTTGAAAGTTTCAGAATTTGAAACACTGATATGTTCTACAAGGTTTGTATCACAGCCGACCCTCCGATTATCCGCATGCCTGGGTCAAGCAAGTGTTGCTCTTTCATGAGAGAAGCTTAGGTGGCATTCATCAAATCAGAGGAGAAGGAAGAGAGAAACAGCAGAGCCTAGCAAAGCTTGGAGCGTTAAACATGACTGGCAGTGTGACAAACAAGCCAGGTTAATGAGAGAGGAGAGGAAGGGCAGAGGGAGTGGAGGGAGGACTGCCAACCTGTGGTGGTGGCATTCATGCACCCCAGAGGAGAGGGTCACATCCTGCAGAATGGGAATTCTTATTTAACATTATAAAATGAGTAAAAATGTTAGTGTTTTTACACACTGGTGTGACTATATGAAAGCGGAATATATTACATTTAAACTGATGTTAATGACAAAGACAAAAATGGATCTCTAGGGAAAATCCGTTCCAATCTTCAAATGCCTCCAATTTTTTTTTTGCTAATTTATAATATCAAGAACAAGTCTACATAAACAGCCTAAAGATTCTGATCCAGGCTGCTTGTGAAATGACTGTTTACACTTATTATTATCTGTAGTTTGCCTAGGAATCCTTTTTTCTCCAGGCTTGATGTGGAAGATTAGCCCACGACAATTGGAGTTTAGAACAGGGAAACTAGATGTTTAGAATCAGCTGGGCATCATGGCCTCTGAGGCAATGTTGACATGATATGGGGGGAAATCAGTGATCATATCGTTTATTAGCAGTTTGTTGATAAGAAAGTTGTGACCAACAATCACACACCCAGAATGTGGTTTAGTTGAGACCTGAGTTAAAGCATTCAAACTCTAGACTATCTCTACTATGCCAAGCAGAAAAACAAAACACTTTTAACTGTTAGTGATTTACATGCAAAGCCTCTGCCGTTGAAGCATGACCACCTGGCGCCTGTTCACACTCTCGCTATATAAAGTAATGTAGTCTTTATTTCCCCCCCAGCATCTTCTTGAGATTCATTCGGGCAGATGATTACAGCTTCTGACGTCACTGAAATGTAGAGCTCCGCCATCATATCTTTTATTTAAAATTTTTATACAGTTGATTATATTCTTTCCCCTCCCCCAGGCCTTCAGTACCTCCCTCCTATCCAACTTTCATGTTCCTTCTCTCTCTCAAAACAAAAACAGCAACAAAAACAAAAAATTAAAATAAAAAAGTAAGACTGAAACAAACAAACCAAAAAAAAAAAAACAACTCACGTACATACAAATACACACACACACACATATAAAACAAAACAAAAACAAAAACATGAACCTGGTTTGTGTTGGCCAGTTATTCCTGGACATCGGGACAGCTCTAACATGGTTGATATATCCATTGGAGAACACTGATTTTCCCTATTCTAGCAGCCTTCAGTTGGAAATGTCTCATTGGTTAGGGATATGTCCACCTCCCCTTCTCAGAGCTGGGACTTGACTGGGCAGGTCTTATGCATGTGGCCACACACAGTCTTTTGGAGTTCACACATGTGTCAGTCACGCTGTGCCTGGAAGACACTGTTTCCACAGAGGCCCCCATCACCTCTGGCTCCTATCATCTTTCTGCTCCCTTTTCTGCACAGATCCCTGAGCCTCGAGTGGAGAGGTGCGATACAGACATCTTAGAGATGTTCTTCCTTTCCCTAGAAAACCAACTCTGAAATAGACTTGCTAGAGATTATCCTACCTGTCAAGGCCGCTCTCTGGTATGAGGCTCACAGTTGGGAAATGCTGCCTCCTGTGTGGAGTGACTGGATACGCATGACCTGTTTCGTGTACACAGGCCCTGCACACTTCAGTAGAGTGCTGCAGTGCGGGTTTGGTGCCTTCTCCTTGTTCCTCTGTCATCTGCCTTCTTCCCACTCACGGTAATGTGTACATTTTTCCTCTCTCATCCACATCTGGGCCTTGATGACTGCTCCTCTGAGCCCACACTAAAGCCCTGGGATTAGCAGGTGACTTCCTCAAAGAAAAGCTCCTCAGTTCCCAAGTTACTTCTATCCCAGAGGAATGACAGCTTCCAGGTTGCCTGGCCCACTTGCACTTGGCTGACTGCAATCATTTTGTGATGCGGCATGGTTTAATTAAGGATTCTGACCCAGTGTGAGTTAGGGGCCAGAAAGGAGGAGTTTGTGTCATCACCCTAGATCTGGAGAGTTGTTATGCTCACACAGTTGAGTGGTCTGTGCATGCCTGGATTTCTCTTCAAGAGCTTACAAAAGTGTTTATCGGCTTGGTGTCACGCAAGTTCGAAGGCAGCCATCATTCCTGACGTAGAACTTTGTGAAGTGATTAACACCATTACAGTGATATTTCTCTGTGGGTTTTTAAATCTAGCATTATCAGTCCACAGGTCCTCTAATAGAAAGTAAAAGAACCACAATAAACTTCCTCCAAGCGACTCAGATCAACACAGAAGACACAAGACAATAACCACACACTTCACGGGGTGATCTCATTTTCTAAATGAGACCTCAATAACTTTCAGAGAATGCCAAACACCACGGCAGGAACCATTTCTTCCCACAACATCAACTGCCAGGTAAGACCTTTTAAAGAAAATTTGCATCATACATACAAAAAAATAGACAATCGCAAACCCAACTTAATGGCCCAAATGATGTTCTCTTCCTGTATTTTTGAAAGGTCCCATCACCACAGGTGGTCTGTGGGATCTTTCAAGGACAATAACTGTGTCAGGGACCGAGAATTCGCTCAAAAAGAAAACATCGTATTAAATGAAGAAAACTTTGAAATACCACCAAACTTTCTTACTTACAATAGTGAAAGAGGACAAAGACATCATCAAATATGGTACAGAACCACCAAAAACCAAAAGTGATGCTAACAGATCTCAGGTCTCCATCTTGGCACTGTTTAAACTACAATCAGGTAAAAGAACCAGGGTCAGTTTTGGCAAATAGAACTGAGCACAGATTTCCCAATTTTGCTTTTCCGAAGCTTTATGGAAGTTTAGATGATCAGTCCTAAAGTAAGTCACATTGGACTGGTATGATGTCTGTTGTTCTGTGCACTGTCTTTGTTTTGTGTGTATATGTGTGTATGTGTGTAGTGCATGCATGTGAAGATGAAGGTTAAAGGTCAATGATTGATGTCTTCCGTAGCGGCTCTCCATTTCATTTTTGGAAGAGAGTCGCTCATTGAACCTGGAGGTCACAAGCTCTGCCACACCAGCGGGACAACTTGTTCCAGGGATACCCTGGTCTCTGCTTTCCCAGGGCTTGGAAATTCAAACTCAGTTCTTCATTTTCTGCACAGCAAGTACTTTACCACTAAGCCATTTCAATTTGCAAGCCCCTGTTGCCTATTCTTTATCATCTTAAATCCCACATCCATCTCTCATTTTGAGCAGTGTTTCAGAAGGGGTAGCAGCTGAACTTTTTTCCAAAAGCACTTCGCATTTGAACTTTAGTAACAAAAGTAGATTCTTGATCATCATTTTTGAGAGGTTGATACAAATTAAAATGCCCCTGAAAATCAGAAATTTTGGAAAACAGCCTCCTTGATCAATGGAAATTACGAAGAAAGCCAGGGCTTAAGGTGCAGTCCCGCAAGCTCACTAGGAAAGAAAGACTGTAGAGTCAAGGTCACTTTGAGCTATTGAGGAAGTTCAAAGCCTATTTGGGCAATTTGATAAGACCATGTCAAAATGCAAAGCAAAAAGAAAGCTGGAGATATCCCAGGGATAGAAGTTCTTGTTTAGAAAGAATGAGACCCTGGATCCAATTACCAATACACGGAAGAAAAAGATAAATTATTATATGCACAAAAAAGTGATGCTTTTAATTTCAACTTTTCTAACTGATATGAAAGACAAGTGAGATAAATTAGTAATGAACAAGTCTGTTTGCAAACATACATACATATAGCCAAGAAATGCATACAAATAAGATGTAACACCATATCCAAAACCAAATAAGTTGATTCGATTTGGAGTCTTTATTTCTAACAATTGTTCCCTGATGAGTCTCCTCCTTAATGACGCTCCTGTTGAAATATTCCCCATGACAGAAACAGCACAACAATGGCAAACAATGAAAGGACCACAGTGGGTGAGGTAGAAGATATTTTCCTCTGTCAGAAAAGCTAATGACAGAAAATGGGAGGTAAGATACATTCCAGAAGCCCGTACAGTACGGAATTTCTTTCTGACTGCTCTGGAAGCTGTTGTAGCCAGTAAAAGAACGAGAGAGCATTTGAGAAAAAAATATTCATGAAAAACACTAAAACAACAACAAAACAGAGAAGTGCTCACTATAAGAAGCTAGTGAGGGGTGGGGTTAAAGCTAGTGAAGGGCGGGGCTAAAACTGGAGGCGGTCCTCCTCAGAGATGACCCATTTCTCCCTTGTTCCATTTGTACCATTTCCTATGATCAGCCCGAGCCAAGCACAGGAAACAAAAGGCAGTTACTGACTTGTGTTAGGAGCTGGAGGAACGTCAGTGCCTCCAAATATTTAAGGTCTCCCAGGCTGCTAAGTTAACGATTAAATCCCTAGGACATTCCGCCCAGTCCCTTCAAAACAGAACCAAATGTTGCACACAGAACATTTAAATCACGATTCAGAGAACTCCTTCTACAACTACACACACACACACACACACACACACTTTTGGACCTGAAGATTATCCAATTGAGGCAAAAATAGATAATGTGGATCCTGAAGCCTTCTGACTTAACTCTTAAAAACATATTTTTTTCTCTCTGTGCTTAGAATTAATTGGTTGCTATATACACCAATTAGCCTTATTAAGCTTTTAGAAGTTTTCCTATTACACATGGAAAATTTTTTTCAATGGCAATTTAGAGTCACACTAATTATTAGAAGGAAATAGTTGCTGATCTAGATGTCAAGATGAAGAGCATAGGTTTGTGGAGAAGTGGAAATGTTGATTCTCATTGTTTTAGCCTTGGTTTGCTATCGCTGAGGAGATTCAAAAATATGTAGGTTATAGGGCTGAAAAAATGGCTCAACATTAAAAATACTTGCTGCTCTTCCAGAGGACCCAGGTTTGGTTCTCAGTACTACACGGTGGCTCACAACCATCGAAAACTATTTCCAGGGGATGTGATGCCCTCGTCTGGCACATCTGGGTACCATACACGCACAGGGTGCACAAACATACATGAAAACAAAACATCACATACATAAAATAAAAATAATATTTTTGTTGTTTTAGTTTTTCAAGACAGGGTTTCTTTGGTAGTCTTGGCTACCCTAGAACTAGTTCTGTACACCAGAGTGCCCTCAAACTTACAGAGACCCACCTGTCTCTGCCTCCTGAATGCTGGGATTAAAGGTTTGTGCCACCAATGCCCTGCATTGTTTTTAAGTTTTAAGTGGAGGTTACGTTCTATCTTCCCTCACACCCCACCCCAAGGATGAGATAAAACCAGAGTAGTGTGAGTAGACACAATAAACATTTGAAAACATATTTATCTCACATTCAACTAGCTGATTCCACTAGCAACGTACACAAGCCTCTAGGATTTGAAGTGCCTTCTTAATTATTCTCTATTTCAATATATGATATCCCCCACTGAGAATAAAGCTAAGTGGTCTTGGCAAAGAATTTATTTTGAGAACTAAGTGAAAAAGAATGACTTAGAAATAAAAACAAAAATAGTCATCAGAGATGGTGTGAGTAGGTCTTAATTTCCTGGTGTTTCCACAGCTCAGCACACACACAAAACATGCTCACTATCCTGTTTGGATGGCAAAGTCGCTTTTCTAAATGAAGATTTTCCTTTTTCTTCAGTACCTGGATTTTTATCCCAAGCTATAAAGTTGCGACTATTTTTCCAACCACACGGATTTGGCAGCTGTAACCCTCAGCTGGCCACCCGCTCAGTGACTGAAGGAGGTTCTTCAGAAGTAAAACCAATAAAATCTCCAGATTCACAGGGCTGGTGGAGGGCACTCTTATAAAGCCAAGAAGGGACTTGTGAATTAGGCAAATAGAAAAGGCACAGGATGAATAGCAAAGAAGAAAATGTATGCTTTCTGTGGATCTGTGGGAGTGTTCACATTTAAATAACTCTCTGCACATTTTTAGTTAGACTCAAACAGGAAAGTGAATGCAACAAGATTTTTTTACAAGTGGACACTAGACATGAGAACAGCATCTGTCCAGCAGAGTTCAACGACACCTCCAATCCACAAGCACCCCACATATTGAAGGGAGCTGTAGAAAGTTACAGATGACTGGATGTAGTTCTTTGAAAATGCTGATTGGAATTTTCCATGTGTGGAGAGTCTAGAATATAATACACCATGCAGGGTCATGTTATTTGTTGTGGCTTGAATCTTTAAACCTATATTTAGTTTGTTGTCCAGAAGTCTCTGTGCATTTACAGTTCTGGACTAAGTGTGGCTGCTTCCAGAATGCGGCTTCCCTTTGGAACCTGGCTGCCTGGCGCACGAGCAGAAGGTGCAGGGACAGGAGAGATGACGAGCTTCCCCAGTCTGCTCCTACACATGGAAAAGGCAAGGCTGTTTGTCACTACGGTTTATGTTTATAGTCTCCCATTATCTATGGAGAGCACAGTCCAGTGGACACCTGAAATTGAGAGAGCACTAAGGACTGTGCACACTGGAAATTTCCTCTACATGTAGACCTAGAGCAAAAGTTGGCTGATAAAGTGGGTTCAGTAAGCGACAAAGAAGGATGAATGATCAAATGAAGGCTTTGTAACAATACATTTCAACGAAGGTATGTGAGATTACCTTCTCCGTTCTCTTAAAGGAATCACAGCGTATCTGAACTGTCGGCATCACTACTATTGCCCTTTTGGATCATTGTTAAGTGAGAAATTGACTACTAAACACAGATATGTGATACACTGGCAGTCATCTAACAGCCCAGAGGACTAGCACATAGTTCACAGGCAGAAGTGAATAACAGGTGCCCATGGTGGACAAATGTATTCTCATCCCAGGAAGGGCAGGGCAGGATTCTGGAAGGTTTCACCACGTCAATCGGAATAGCACACAACTGACAATTTATGAGTTGTTTGCTTCTGGAATATTTTCAAGTCTCATTTGACCTCTTGTAACTGAGACCATGGCAAGGCAAAATGGACAACTGGAGGACTTCTGAGTCCCAACGTATTTGTGCAACACAATTTAAAGTTCTAGAAAACATTCCCCTCAACTTACAAATAAATAAAGCATACTTCGACTTAAAAACCATCCCAATATCCCATTCAGAAACCTTCCTCTCTCCATATCCCTTCATGACCTGAGGAGTGACCCATTGCACACACCCATTAAGGAAGCTCATTGTCATCGAGTGCATGACCAAATGGGGAATATGGGAATAAAGACCTCGGCAGGAGAAAGGCTTGTTCCTCCAAGACCATAACTATGTTTACTAAAATAAAGATAAGACTTGACCAGAACCTCTCCTGCTCCTGAAGAATTCATTGAAAAGGACTTGATTTTAAATTCTCTTGGGTTTCACCTTGGAGTTTAATACATATAAATATGCAAGCGCAGTTTAGAAATCCTGACAAAGACACCAAAAAGAGATGGCAACAGTTTAGCATGGGCTGCAACTGGCCACAATTTAAGGTAAAAAATCTTGACTTCAAATAGTTTATTTCCCAAGAAACCTATGAAATGTTTGGATGGAATTATATTAAAACACAACCTTAAGTTTATGCAATTTCCCTAAAATACATTGTTTAATATATCCTTAAAATGCCTAAATTTCTTCAATTGTAGAATGTCGCTTGGGGGTGAAAAATTTTACAACATTGGTAGATTAAAGGTTTACTTACAGTCTTCATTGCTGGTATAATCATACTATCTGTTTCCCTGGAGAAATTTGGACCCAGACAGATCTGAGTTCAAATCCCAACTCAACTACCTAATAGCTGTATATGGCTAAAGAAGTTCCGCTTCTAGGTCTTGGCTTGCAGGTCTGTGAAGCCAAGATAATTTCTAATGTATACAATTACTATTGGAGCTAAATGGCCATATGTATATGTGTGTGTGTCCAATATCAGATCCATTGATACTTAATAAATTACATTTATAAAGTTCTACAAGGTCTAGCAATTTTAACAATATAAATCATTAAGCTGTTCATCAAAAATAAATAGATACCTGGGTATGGTGGTGCACCTGCCTTTAATCCCAGCACTGGGGAGGCAGAGCCAGGCAGGTCTCTGTGAGTTCAAGGCCAGCCTGGTCTACAAAGCAAGTTCCAGGACAGGCTCCAAAGTTACAGAGAAACCCTGTCTCAAAAAAGAAGAAGAAATGAGGAGGAGAAGAATTTGATAAAGAGAATGCTGTATATATACATAATTGAGTTTTTAACTGAGAGAGAGAGAGAGAGAGAATATGCTGGCATATGTACATGTTGGAAGGGTGTCATTATACAATCAGAGGCCAGAGGAGAACAATAAGTACCCTGCGCTACCATTCTCCACCTTATTTCCCTCGGGCAAAGTCTCACTAAACCTAGAGCTAGGCTGATCAGCAACCCATATGGATCAGAGGTCCTCATTTCTCTGCTCCCAACAATGTTAGGTTTACATATACACATATGGCCAAGCCTAGGTAATGAGATCAGAAACCAGGTCCGACTTCTCTGAGCCATCTCTCCAGCCCCTACAATGAAATTTTACTCAGCCTTAAAGAACAAGTTATGCCAGGAAAATGGATAGAAATCATCGTTTAACAAAAAATGAAGTAGACTAGAAAATACAAATAATTTTCTTTATGTGAATGCTTTAAAAATGAGCTAGAACTCATTTAAAGCTATAACTTTAAAAATGAGAGGGAACTATGAGGGAAGAGGAAGGGACTGTTGGGTCAGGGACAAGAGAGACAAATGGGGAGGGAGTGGATATGATCAAAGTACATGCTAAGCATGTATGAAAATGTCATATCTTATGACAGTGAGCAATGCAGACATGACGGATGAGAATAATTTGTCCCTGCTGAGAAACGGGAAATACAAAAGTTTCTTTGAAAATTCATAGTAAACTTAAGATTTAATGAAAAATTATTTAAGTATATATACTTTGCTTTCAGCAATGTAATTGTGTTGCCACTTCTTATTCCCTATAAATTATTTATTTTCAAAATTTAAAAAGCATAGATGGGAAATATAACGCAGCTGTAGTAAAAAAGATCTTATACTCGGAATCACTTTCTAGGGCTAGGACTGTCTTGCCAGCATGAGAATTTTGGTCTCTCACTTAGCAGATTCATCTGGCAGCTCAGGTCTCAAACTCTAGATTTCTAGTATAGGAACTAGACTTTGTACATATAGAGATTACTCAGTTACTACTAAGGTGATAGTTAGAACAGAATAGCCTCCTGCCCCATGAATGGTAGATCAGTGGCCATTTTACCAAACAAGTTAAATTCGTTTGTTTCAACTACTCTTGAACTTGGTCCATTAGCTTAAAGCTTAGATTCATTGTATAGCTACTTAGTATTCACAAATACAATGGATGCCAGCCGGATACTATATTTAAACATTAATTACCCAGAGTATAGCCAAAGAAGACTGAACATTTTGTTTATTATGGGTTTGAAGTGAAATTCCTTAATATGCCAACAGTTGCCTTTTTAAAAACACACAAATGGTAAGTTGGTGTGAGGGTTACAGTCAAAACAGGGTATGATTGAAGTTTACAAATAGCTAAAATTTAATTTAGAAGGTTTATATAATGTAAAATAAGTATTCTTTTAATTAAGAACAAGTTTACAAAGGCATATTAAAATTAAGTCCCAATACAAGGCCACCTAACTGAATTATTTTAATAATCAACAACTGTATCTTAGTAAAAATTCCTTTTCAAAATCAGTGTATTTTCCCCCAAGCTCTGCAGTTTTATCTACACTGGGGATGGCTCGTCTCTGAACTCTTTGCATAAAGAGGTTTTTGGGTAAGAAACCTTCCACAAACATGAAAATGATACTCTATATACTCTTAGACTTACAACTGATACATTCCCTTACAACTATGAAAAGGTATCAACTGAAAACAAGATCTTTTAAAATGATTTTCTGAAGATGGTGTTCTAGAGTCCAGTTAGGCATTTTCATTTGTCCATGAGCTGTTGTTTTCTACACCTTAAGAAATAATAAAGAACTAGGTCTTTCTTCTTTCAGATCATATTTGAAACTGGGTTGGTTCAGAATGTGTGTAGGGGGGAGGGAAAGTTGTCTGTCTAGGAAAGAAATTTGATATAGTTCAAAAGTATGCCCCATCAATTGGTAAACCCGTATTGTGCTATGGAATCCTACATGCATTTGCAGAGAAGTAAGTGTATATGAAAACAGAAGACCGGGTATAAAGACTATCAATTACTCTGGTTCTAGTTTAATGATATCTAAAAGTGCGGAGATGAACTTGTGCTATGACCACTATGACACTACTAACCAGCGATCTTGCTGACAGGCTAGATTCAAGCTAAAGCAAGACAGCTTCCAAGTAACTGAAGTTCTCAACAACTACTGACACTTGCCATTTTAACAATGTAACTTTTCCAGCATAAGGAGGTTTGGGGATATAGCCATGGACTCCATACGGAAACCCAACAGAGCAAAGGTTCCCCGTGAATGGAATGCACGATGCTTGGTGAATGTTATTCAAGCAACCCTGGCCAAGAACTAATACAAGGTAATTGGGGGGAAATGATTTAAAAAGGATATAAGTATAAGACGATGCTTTAGGCAGCGATATTCTATTTAGAAGATTAAAAACAAAGCTATGGGAGCAGTAAGGGAAGTAGACAACCTAACAAAATGGCCAATAAGACTTGGATACTGTAAAAGAATCAAAGCACCCTTGAATCAAGGCATTTTAAAGGTCAAATAAACAGCATTGAATTTTTCCCAGAAGGGAAACCATTAAATACACTAATTTTATTTGTTTCCAGGTACTAATGATTTTATCTAACTAGTGGAGAAGTAAAACAGAAACAGGATGAATGTCTATGCAGTAAGATCTCAGTGTGGGTCCTTAAGTTCATCCCCTTTTCCTCCAAAAAGAGGCAAAGACAACGCCTCTCAAATGCAAAGGTGAATGAGGCTATTATGGAAAGAAGAGGAGGTCCATGGAGCACATGGGTTAGTAAGCATGTGGGTCCCTGGTGCATCTTTAATCCCAGAGCTGTTTAAAAACAGTTTGTGTACAAGGCACTATTTTTACATTCTGCTAACACAAAATAGCATTTATCATCTGAAATTATTCACTGGCCTACTTAGTTAATTAACATGTTTACATACAACAACTTCCTTTACAGATCTAGACCACTGGCTGGGTGAGTATTTCATTACCGTCGGCTTGTAAGATGTATGCTTTTGGAAAATTTAATTTAAAAAAAATGTTTAAGGTAAAGAGAGACATTCGATATGTATGTAGTGTTAGGAGAATCGATGATTCATTGCCTTGGTTAGCTAGATATTTCCATTTGATTGCCAAATTGAAAAAGTAAATTCCAGAATTAATGATAGAAAACAGAATCCTAAAAATGCAGAAACACAGCTCATTGCACCAATGTTTTCCGTCTATTCTCATGTAGAATAATGTCAACCCTCAGGAGGGCAAGGGCGCACACAGATCCTGTGGCTTATTCCCAAACCGAGACCGTTATGGATTCCAGAGTAAGTAAGGAAGTGCCGGCAGTCCAGAGACAGAGAAGGTTGCCATACAGCCACCCTTCCTTCTGTGCAAGTGCTCAGAGGAAACTGGAAGACCACAGAACCGGGTTTAGAGATGGTAATAATCTGAGGTAAAGAGAGAGAGAGAGAGAGAGAGAGAGAGAGAGAGAGAGAGAGAGAGA
>JABTXL010008488.1:14812225-14949116 GCA_025134845.1 Neodon shergylaensis
AGAGACAGAACTGAAGACGGCTTTTGCTCTGCTTGATCAAAGCAGAGGAAATCCATCCTGCTCAGGCATCTCCTCCCAATGCAGCAAATTCAGGCAAGAGCTCCGAGCTGCTAACTGAGCTTGGAAATGGTGCAGGGGAGTGATGGGAAAAGGGAGGATGAAGTTGTCAGTTCTAAAGGCTGATGATTCTACATAGCGCTGTGAAGCGGGGAGGGGACTGGGACGACCGGAGGCTTTCCATACCTTTCTTTTCCGCTCCATTCGATCCCTGGGGATTTTCCGTTGTTTTTTTCTCTCTCTCTCCAGATTTTTTTCCTTTTCATCCAGTTCAGCCTCTCGAACTTTTTTGATAGAAGCAGCAGCGTGAGCCATTTTTGCAGGCGAAATCAGCAGAGGATCACTTTCCACTCCCCAGCAATACAGGTGATTTTGCTGCTATGTGGAGATGTGATTTTTCCCCAGCAGAGCAATGGCTGGCAGCCAGAACACTCACAAAATAATCCAAGCCGCCCACGAGCTAGGTCATAATCTTGCTCCAGCCTCTGCAGCACCCATAATTCACTCGAGTGACCCCCAGGTTGCCAGCCGAGCCCCACAGTAGCACACACCTGCACACAGGCATGCACAGGTGAGCGCCCACGTTCAGCAATGGTCCCAAGGGAGGGCGGGGCTTTGGACCCGGAGCTCCTCAGCAGTTGGGTGGCCCCGAGCACAGACCAGCATCCTAATAGTTGCAAAAGCCTTCCTCAGGCTCTCATCACCAGTTGGAACGGTCTTGGGGGACTCCTCCAGACAGTCTGTCTTCAGACCGGAGCCAGGAAGAGGCCACCTCGTTGAAAGTCCTAGGGGGTGGGGAGTTCGCTGCCGCTTGCAACCACACCTCTATGCAGGGCGAGAGAAAATGGTGCAGTCTCGCTAAAGGACTCGCCGCCGCCGCGGTTGCTACGGGCAGCACGTGACACGGATCCCTGCGTCTTAAATCTGTCAGCCCTTCCCTTCTCCAAGGTACATTTCAAAAAAAGAATCAACGCTGCGGGGCCGAGAGGAGAGGAGCAGAGCTGGGAGTGACTCTCCACTTGCAAGGCAATGAGGGGAGAACGCGTCTGAAAAGGACTGGGAGTAGCCCGGGCTTCCCGATGCGGTTTACCGACACACGTGAGACAGTCTTAGCAGCAAGCTTAGGCAAGGACTCAAACCCAGCTGTATGCCAGTAAGCACCGTGGCGTGGTTATCCTGAGGGGCAGGGGTTGAGGAAGGCAAAGAAGAAAACGGGTACCCGGAAAACCATCTTCCATCTCTCCAAGAGGCGCTTGCATTGTACCCTCGGAGGCGCCTTTGGAATTAGCAAAGGTGTTTTTACCCACACATTAACATGAAAAGCAACGGAATGAAATATGTAAAATTAGAATTTCTGGATATTCTCTAACATAGTCAGTAGGGAAATACAGTAGTAGAAGACAATGTATATTATTTATTATTATTATTATTATTTAGAGGGAGCGAGAGAAAGAAGACAGAGAACATCACCTGTAAACTCAAGATGGAATTCTCCAATCACATATACTGTCCAGTTTTCAAAGTTTGCTAAAATCAAGAACTAATTGACTACTGAGAATAGCAGCACTCACTTCTCAGTGTCTCGTTTTTAGCTAGACAGTCTCAATACTGTTAATCCAAGTGGATTGTCAAGGCCCTTCATCTACAACTTTTATGTTTTAGAGGAACCATTATGACTACTATAGCAAGTGAGAGAAAACCCGTATAATATGATTCTACATGTAACCTGTAAGTAGGGAAAAAATGTTCAGGGCTCTTTAAAAATGTTTATAATGAAACTCATCACTGAGCTAACTTAAAATTTCAATAATAAATGATGTGTTTATGTTGCTAAATAAGACTACAAAGGTCTCAATTTCTCCAATATGTGGAGAGTACAATAGTGAAGTTTTTGTTTCATTTTTAAGAGAAAATGCTAGTTTATTTTTTTTTCGCACTTTGGTCTTACGTGTTTTAGCTTATATAGTGTACAATTTTGTTTCCTATTTGAACTCAGTTGAAGGCAGTGGTTGCTAAATGCATTCCGTCATAGTAGAGAAACTTTAGCTCTTCATCTGATTCAAATGTTGGTTGGAAGCAGAGAATTACACTTGCACTCGGCCACGCGGCATTAGTGTTGTGGTGGTTCCGGGTCAACCAGCTTACAACAGATTAAGTCGAGAGAAGGGGAGGGGGGATCAGTCTTCTTATATAAGAGGAGCATCATCCATTTTGTACCCCACAGCTGAGAATTCAGATCCACAAAACACAGAAAACCTCACCCACTTCATCATGCCTTCAGCCTTCCTAACCCTTCCCTGGAAAGTCTTTTATATATTGCCATAGAAACACGCATGTTTATCCAGGCTTCTTGGGAAGTTAACATGGATTTGGGGGAAGCCAGCTATCTCCTTGGCAAAGGTGTCCATGGTTGTCCCCTAGTTATATCACACTCCATACATGCCCTCTACTCGGTCATGAAATCAAATCCATCACTACTCGAGGGTACTTTTGGGAAACAGCAAGAACTCAGCACTGGCTGTCTCTGGTGCCATCTGGCATTCTTTTTTCTTATAAATCCTCATTTTTAAAAAAGGTTTACAGCAAGCAAGCCACACCTCAGGCATGGATGTTCTTTTAGCTTAATAATCCGAGTCCTGATGGGATATGGTTGAGGCTCCTGCAGTGATCTTCCTGTTGGGGAGGGTGCCTGGGGATTCTTCTAGGATACATACACCTCTCCTGCTGCTTCAGTAGGGTCTGTTTCTACCATCTCAAATACCCTCTCCCTTTTCAGACTTCTCAGTAGAAAAATAAAGATCACAACATGGCTACAGCAGAAGGTGAACAGCCCCTATCGCCAAAACCATTGGCTTATTTCATTAGCTCTTCAGAAGCTCACTGCAGACCCGCTTGGAAAATCAGCCAGCAGCAGTTTCACTATGTTTTTCTCTTATACCAGGAACATGTCACATTTTTAAGCTTCTATCTGATGGCTAAAAGCAAATCTCAGATATAGTTAACACTTTAGCCCCCAGGACTCTTTCAACTCTTATACTTTGTCTCATCAAGAAAGAGCATGATCAGATAGCCACTAGCTTGAGTGACAGAGACATTACAGAAGGAATTATATTGGCCAGGTCTTTAAAACCAATAGTGACACGACTTTGCTTACGTTTTTCCTGGTTTTCTTTGCATGTGACACAGAGAAGCGAAAGTACTGGGCATTTGCAGATGCGACTGGAAGACAAATAACATTCTAGATAGCTTTCCTCAAGACACCATGCAATAACAGCAGGAAGGGTACGGCTCTTTCTTGACTGCCAATCCACCTCAGGGAAAGGAAGCGCTGAGAGAGCCACGAATTTCCAGTCATAAAACCAGAAATCTCAGACAGTTAGTAAACATACTTTTAAATAAAACTGATCCCAAGTCCTTTTTGTGTGTGCTATTTTCACTTATCTTTTTCCCAACTAGGAAATGCATTTTTATTTTATTTTACTTTAAACTGCTCCCAAATGAAATGACTAGCAGAAGGCTATCCTTTCAAGAAAGATTCAACATTTCTATACAGTGCTATCTACCTACAGCTGACTTAGTCAGCAGGGAAAACTGTTGACTTCTTAAAGACATTCCTTCTTGTTGCCTTGCTATTGTTCAACCTTCTCTATCGTTTCTATTTGGGTGGGGAAAAAAAATCCCTCAATTTTCCTTGGAAAGGGAGCAATGCACACTCACCAGCTGAGCTCTGCATAGACAGGGTACCAGGTTCCAGTCCCAGGAGCTCACAGCCATTTAAATGATGCATACACCACATTGAATGGGATCTTCCCTCAAGCCTCCAGCAGAGATACAATACTGGCTGCACTTTGAATGTGTACCAAAAGCCGATTCCTTCCACAAAGCATCTTGATAGGTAATGAGAAATGCTGGCGTCTTGCCTTCAAAGGTGAGGAACACACGGTGGCCCTGTCGTTTACATTTGAGAAGCAGCCTTGAGAGACTTCCCTTCAGAGAGGGCACGCTTCATTTTGAAGATAGGAGAAAACCAGCCATTTGCTGTCCTTACTGTACAGAATCCAAAGAAAATCCTCTGCGACACCGGGCATCAAGTAAGGGCAGCGTTCAATATCAACTGAGCTGGCCATATGCAACTTAATCCCTTATCTCCCTCCTCCCTCTACAGCTCCACCCAGGAGAAGCGGCCATGCAACTGAACAGCATAATCACTCTATACAGCTCAATTGTGGGAGAGAAGGGGGAGTGGTGAAAATGAGCCCGCTAATCAGATGATGTTGATGATGATGATGAGGATGTGCCCACTTGGGCTGTCATCCAAGAGCTGATTCTTCACAAATTCATGGTGCTAGTCCATCTTTGAGAGTCTGTGTGTTTTCTGAAGATGATGAGTGATCGCCATAAGACAAAGCAAACTGAATGACTTCAGCGACGCATCACCTTCGATTTGTTTTATCTGAAGTCAAAGTCAATTTTGATAGTTCAAGATTACCAACGTGCAAAGTTTGTGCAAGGTCACATGACCCAAGAGGTAACTACTTTCTTCTAGTTCTGCCCAAGGAAAGAAGCAAGGACTCCAATCTAAATCAAGGATGGAGAAGCAGCTGATTCAGGCCCATCACCATCTTGCCTCAGAAACACACCCCAAACGCTTCCAAGTTACAGAGCACATTTCTAGCTAGTGACATGCATCAAATGACAAGGCTGAAAGGCTTCCCCACCAAGGCCTTTCTACATAAGGAAGATAAAGCCACACAATCTGGGTCATAGGCAGTTACCATTCTGTCACCGCAGACCTCTCTCGGCTCAGACCCTAACGATGGTCTCCATTAAAGGCTAGGGCTAAGTCTGTAAGGGGCAGAGGGAACGAGAAGGAGAGAGAAGAGAAAGCCAAGGAAGCCACAGCTTGGAAGGAAAGGAGATTGCCGGGCAAAAATCTTCTTGCACCTTCCCAAGCTCATCTCCAGTGCCAGCCTCTCAGCCACAAAGTGTGAGCCTCCATAGACAAGGAGCAAGCTCCATCTGTTTGTGGGAACAGGCTTCCTAATTAACAGTGTGTGTGTGTGTGTGTGTGTGTGTGTGTGTGATTTGACCATTAATAAATTTAGCAAACAGAAACAGCTACAAAGAGAAAATCATTTTCTTTCTTTCAGCTTACACTGAAAACTTGGGAGTAACCATATAATTCTTTCCCCACTAACATTCTTTAAAATTGAAGCCTTCTGGCTGTCCCCATCTCATTGCTGTGCAGTCTCTAGCTGTGCCTCTGTCTTTAATCAAGCACCATTCCAGGAGGCCCACAAGGAGGCATCTCCATCCCTCCAGAGATGAGCACCCAGCCTCTCCGGGACAGAGCCTCTCCAATCTCTTGTGAGCATAGCTCATATGCAGATCTTGGACAGGATGCTGCTTCAGAGTTTTTAAGCATCTGGACTCAAGTTTCAAATTACTTATAAATATCTTCAAGTGTTCTCAGGACTTCTCTCTTCCCAATAATGACATCTTACTCTATGACTCAGAGACAACTAAATATCCCTAAGTAAATATAAAAAGATGTGCTGATTCTGAACAAAACTGTGACGGTGATTGTTAAAGGGTTGAAACTTTGACGTGGACCTCAACTCCTGTTGGAGATTTACTGTTACACCTGTTTTTGATTTGTACAAGATTTTTCTAAAAGCTATGGGGCTTGTTTCTTAGCCGTTTTGTTTGACCAAATAAAAATCACTGGGACTTGTAATATGGCTCTGTCGGTAAAAGCTCTTGGCACACAGGCCTGGTGACCTGAGTTCAGTACCAGAGATCTGCGGTGGAAGAAGAGACCTGACTCCAGGGAGTTATTTTTTGATCTTCACATGCACAGATCCCCTGTCTGTTAAAAACCCAGGCGCACTCCTGTAATCCCAAGACTCTGAGGGGAAGACCGGTGGATCCATGGCGCTCACTAGCCAGCCTGGCTGACTAGGCCAGCCCTAGGCCAATGACAGACTGCCTCAATACACAAGCTTTTGAGGAATGACACTCCAGGTAGATCTCTGACTCATACAAATATGCTCATTCCTGTATTCACGCATCATAGAAAAAAAAATAACTTCAGCATCTCAAAGCTATCGGTAAGGGAAAGAAAACAGGATCAATACTTGTGCATTTTTCATTTATAAGTCAATTCAAAGTATTATTTGGATAAATAGCTTGCTAGATCAACTAAAGAGAAAAATTACATGGAGCAAAGTTATTTTTAGGAACTAACTGGGGACCTCGCCTTGGGCTCCTGGGAGCCACTCTAGGTTCAAGTCTCTTGCCAACCCTAAGGTGGCTCCCTTAACTAAGAATTGAGCTTCCGTGCTCCCCTATCTAACCTTCCTTTATCCCAATCATCCTGTTTCCCCAAGTTTCCCTCATCCTCCCCTTCTCACTTTTCTCTCCCCATCCCCCGATACTCCCATTCCACCCCACCCCCAAGGTCCCAAATTTTCTCCCCTCAATTTTGTCTACTTCCCGTATCCAAGAGGATAGTTATATGTTTTTCTTTGGGTTCACCTTCTTATTTAGCTTCTTTAGGTTCACCACTATATACTCCGTGACCGTTATTTATGGCTAGAAACCAATTATGAGTGAGTACATCCCATGTTCCTCTCTTTGGGTCTGGGATACCTCACTCAGGATAGTGTTTTCTATTTCCATCCATTTGCATGCAAAATTCGAGAAGTCGACCCTATCCTACAGCAATGCTGACGAATATCTTGCATATCACCATAGAACCTTCAGCTGGTGATGGATGGAGATAGTCACCGAGACCCACACTGGAGCACCGGACTGAGCTCCCAAGTTCCCAACGACCACAAGGGGTGCACCCAACCACTGAGACAGTGTGACTGATCTATTGGGAGCTCACCAAGGCCAGCTGGACTGTGACAGAAGAAGCATGGGATAAAACCAGACTCTCTGAACATGGCTAACAATGGGGGCTGATGAGAAGCCGGGGACAATGGCCCGGGGTTTTGATCCTACTTCAAGTTCGGGCTTTGTGGGAGCCTAGCCACCTTGGATGTTCACCTTCCTAGACATGGACAGAGGGGGGAGGGCCTTGGACTTTCCACAGGACAGGGAACCCTGACTGCTCTTTGGACTGGAGAGGGAGGGGGAGAGGAGCGGGGGGAGGGGGAGAAGGGTGGGACGAGGGGGAGGGAAATGGGAGGCCGGGAGGAGGCGGAAACTTTTTTTTCTTTTCTTTTTCTCAATAAAAAAAAAAAGTTATTTTTAATTATTATTATTTATGTGATATGAAAGTTGTCAGGTATGTTTTATATTTTTATGAAATGTAAAATGATAATATTTAAAACCCACTAAGTATAGAATAACTGAGTTACTGCAATATGTTTTATAGCACATGAAGTATAATTCTCTAACAATATTCTTCTAGGAAACAATTAATTGAAATATTTCAAACTTTTTCAAAATTAAAAATAGGAATACAAAAATGTAATTTTAGAGTATGTCTGAATCTCCTGAGTTTAACATCAACTTTATGGTGATGTCACCAGTCTCTGGTGTTTTAATCCAAATCTCATATCACTAAAATATGGACATAAATATTTTCAACAATTTTAGGAAAATAAATCTGTATCAAATAAATTCTCGATCTAGTAGAAACTCCAGTAAATGTAAAAGATTTATGAAAAATATGTTTTAATTACACAACCACCCCTAAGCATTCTTCTTGAAGGGGATTTTTCTACTGTTGACACCAGAAAAATGGCACTTTTGCCTTGTGGAAAGGGCAGTCATATCCATGAGGTGCTAGGAATGAAGATATGAACATGTCCATTAGTACTGCTTCTGGGCTCTTCACAACCTTTTTCCCCTCCCAGAAAGTGCTTCCATATCCACTTTCATTTCTTTACTAGGTAGAAGATATTCTTTTTCTTGCAACCATGTTTAACTTACAAATAAAATATCCTGTTGTCGTTTCTGTTTTTTTAGATATGACAATTGTTTTTATGTTATATATTTTATGAGAATTCATATCCCAAACATATCCCATATGGAAACTAAAACTCAAGCCTTTTTTTGGAAATTACATTTTCTGAGAAAAACATCCTTGAATCTTTCTGATTAATGATCAAGACACAAGCACTAACATGCACGGTTTTTCCAGCTACTGAGAGAAAATCTATTCAAACGAACATTATTACCGAAAACTAGAAATATAGAAAAAATATAAGTAATGCCTTTAATCAGGTTTTTACTTCACGTGAGTGCCTGTAGAGGCTAAAAGAGGGCATATGATTCCCCTTGAGCTGGAATTACAGGTAGATGTCAGTCACCTGATGTGGGTGCTGGGATTTGAACGTGGGTCCCCTAAAAGAGAAGCAAATTCTCTCTTAACCTCTAAACCATCTCTCCTGTGCCCTAAAATATAAACAACTTCTTAAGATCAATACATGGCTAACATGATAATTAGGGATTTCTGAGCAAGACCGAAAGAAAATGGAGCCACTAAGAGATGAGCAAGCGCAGACAGTGTGTTTGTTTCCTGAGTGTATTTCCGTAGCAATCTGCACTTTCTGGGGAAAAGGGCAAAAACCAATAGCCAGTATCTACACAAAGTGCACAGACAGGTAGCAAGGCCCCTCCACAATCACGTGAGACTGGGAAGAGAGATATCCAGGACAAGGATAGAATAAAAGGCAGCCATCCCTCCAGCAGATCAACCACCACCGAGCCAACCTGAAGTCCCTGCACATCTGCTTATTCTGAAGGGGTTATTACCATCCGCTCCCAGAAATTATCGGTTTAAATAACCGATAATTAAGTACAGTGATCAGTATCCAAAATGACTGGTTGTGGGGCAGGGCAGGGCAGGGCAGGGCAGCAGATCTGTGAAGAGTGCCAGTATTTGAGTATGGACAAGACATGCATCACATAAGGAACACAGTTCTGACTCCCAAAGTGGTGTCACTCAAGGAGGAAGCTAAGACATCTCAGTTCCTGGAGTGCAGACTGCTTTAGTGGGCCTTTTCCTTCACTGTTTCTAATAAGCCACATGACTTTCCATAGGAACAGAGAACAGCATCATTAAACCTTTAAGCAGCATGAGGATTAGGTGAACGGTGGAAGCGATATGTACTATGGCAGAAAGTCTTTCTTTTAATAAAAGCTTTAATAATGATACAGTGAATCTTTGTTATTAACAGCTGCCTTTTAGCCCCATACTGCTCTGGAAAAAGAGGATACCATGGAACGCAGAGCCATTTGGGCTCTTCTCAAGGATCACGTGAACAGCAATGGGAGGCAGGCTTTGCAAAGCCGGGCAGGAGGGCTCTCCAAGACACCTAAAGGAGGATGTGGCAGCTTTGTCATAGAATACTGTGATAGGCAGGAGACAAAACCCACTACATGGGCACGAAGAGGAACAGGGTCTCATGGCTCAGATATGGAAGGCACCTAAATAGGGCACCTGGTTCACTGGAGTGAGTGGGCAGAACTTCTGTAGGTCATGTAGGTGCCTCTTAGTTCACCAGATTCCAAAGCCACACCTAAGACTAAGCCTTACCTTTTGGCCTTACACTGGCAGTCCATCACAGACCTGCTAGGTCAGTGGCAGCTTTCCTTCACAGAGATCTAGATGTCCACCATAAACTTGCCATCATTTGCTTTTAGTTCACAGCAGATGAGAGAGGAAGGCAGCAGAGGTAGAACATCACCCACTATGCTTATTTTTCTCCCACTGGACAACGGTTTGGGAAAGGTAGGTAATTGAATTAAAAGTCAATTCTTGATTGCAAGCATCTGTGCCTTGATCCTGGACTATCTACCAACCGATCCAGCCAGCATCATCTCACTGTCTTGCTATATTTTCATGTAAATTATGAGAGCCTCCCAGCACTGTAAGAAATTGAAGTTTATCCAGAGGTAGATATGAAAGCAATGGAGAAAAAAAAGGAATTACACTTGCAATATAAAACAATGCCTTTCATCTTTTAGTACTTTAATTAACACATAACTATACATATTTATAGGTTATGACATAAATGTATACATAATATATTTTCACAGAAAATTGAAACCTTAAACGCTTCAGAATTCATTTTCACTGAGATATAATAGATAAACAAGAAGGAGTAGAAATAAAATAGATTTTTTTCAGAAATTGTAAATTTTATATGAAAAAAAGATGGACTAAGTAAAAGCTCGGATCAATATTCAACTCAACTAGCCTTCTAAACTACAAACATCAATAGAGTCCTTTTCTGTTTCAGGTACTTTAATCACATAGCTTTCAATGTCTTCACAGAAAATGATTGGCTCTTTCCCCTCTGATTTACAGGAAAACAGAACAAAAAGCTTTGTCAACACATGAACAAAATGTCCCCGTCTCCTCTAATGTCCACACAGTAGAAGCTTAGAGCTTGGCAACCACTATATATTCCGTGTATATCTTTCTCCTACTGTTAAGTTATAGTTTACCGTGAGTCTAGCATGTTTATTAAAATTTTTGTCTCCACTGCACTTCTTATTTTAATTATATAAGTTAAACAAGTTTTCCACTATCTAAAGAAGTATGAGTTGGAAAAAATGTTCTTATTCAAAGAGCTTTCAAGATGGCTCTTTACCAATAGGTTACCACCAAACCTATTGATCTCAGCTCAATCCCCGCAACCCATACTGTAGAAGGAGAGAACCAAATTCCTCAGGTTGTCCTCTAACCTCCACAGAGATGCCACGGCATGCATGTACTCATGCACATGTCAAAATATACAGATTAAAAAATGTTTTTTAAGTTGATTCATGAAAATAATACAAACGTTTTGTAAGTACCCACTAAATTTAGTCCCTTATGCTATTGAAATCTGGGAAAGCATGAAGCAAATGTAACATACTGATGCAGACCCATCAGAAACATCTAGAAATTCTACAGTAAAATTATTTTCCAAATATCTTAACACATCTACTGCATTTAATAGATATCAAACCAGAAAAGAAGCAAGGTAGGCCCAGGTGTCATTGTCTAAAAGGAAGACAATGCCACACCTTAAACAGTAGAAAACTCTCAAACATCAGGGGTTTTCACAAAGATCCTGATCTCAATCATCACTGCAAGACGATCCAGTGATGTGTGTTAGATTAAACAAAATGCTACGTTTCGTTTTCAGACAAGGCTGGTCTGGAACTTACTATATACCCAAAGATGATCTTAAATTTGTAATCCTCTTGCCTCTGCCCCCTGAGTACTGACCCTGCAAGGGTGCACAGTTATGCCTAATTTAGTATTGCTGGGGACTGAACCTGGGGGTTTCTGCATGCTAGGTAAGCATTTTACACACTGAACTGCATCTCTAGGCCTTAAACATAATATTTAAATGTATCATTTTTATCATTTTCCTTTCTAAGCATCCTTTTTACTAACTGAACATCACAGTTTTGATTCCGTTATAAAAGCAGGACTTCTTCATTCAATGAGCTCTCTCTTATCTCAACTTGAGCCCTATGTTGAATGTATTTTCTACACTACTTCAGTCTGTTTACCATTAATGAGGATGTCCGGTTAGCAGAACCAAGTAAATGGGATGTTTTGTATATGTGGTAGGAACTCAGCAAATAGAAACCTATAACCATTATTTTTTTTAGAGGAAAACATGATATAAAATGTAAAAGGGGGAAAGGCCAAAAACCCACAGTGAATGGACCAGGAACACAATAGAACCATAGCCCAAAATAATATGTAAGAGACAGCTGATGGCTAGCCATCACCCTTCTTCCAGTAGTCAACAGATGTAAATTACTGGGTAAAGAGGAAACCGGACATAACCTGTCCTGTAGCATGGTGGACTTAGTCTTATAGAAAGGCCAACATAAAGAGGAAAACAGACCAATCAGCCCTGATGGAGCACAGCTCCTAAGACACACAGGACTTATGTGATTTTAGAATCAGAGGTTTAGAGCCAGCCTCAATCACAATAAAGGGTTACATCACAAAGCTTTGTTTGGAGTGAAAAAACAAAGAACAATTGCCATTTGACAATTACATAGGCATAATTCCAAGTGGAAGGTTCTGGAACAAGTTCTTTTTACAAACAGTGACAAAGAATCAGGCAGTAGAAGTTCTTTTCATTCCTATAATTGATCCCTAAATTCAGGTTTTAGTAAAGATCCTTCATATGGTCCCTTCATATAGACTTTACATGCACACCTATGAGATATTGTGAAGAATGTTTGTTAAAATAATGTTTTCTTCCTCATAACCCTAGAAATAAAATGTCACCTTCCTCTAAACCACAGCATAAGCACAAAATGGCTAGAACCACAAATATAGTGGAAATCAAAACGCAGCATGAGAAACCACTCTATTTATGTACTGGTCTGTACTGTCAGCTTTAGGGGGCGGGGATGTTCACTGCTTAATCCACGAAGAGCTGACATTAGAGGTGGAAGGGTGCTTTTAGATAAATCAGAGTGGAGGGTTCCTTTTGGAACCTTCTGGAAAGGCAACTCTGACCTTTCCACGTAAAGACACTGGTTTTTGGTTACAAATTATACAACTTCAAGGAAAGGTTCTGCTAAAGCAAAACAAAAATATCTGAAAACTAGCAAATAAACTCCAAAGCTTGACTATCATGTGTGTTCTTGGAAATTAATGGAGGTTGGTAGCCCTCTACTGGATGGAAGATAGTACAATTCAGTTGCTCTAAAATCACTTGAGATATTGTATCTTAAGGCTTAAAGGAATCCCTTTATTCTTGCTACATATATATTTTGTTTAGTGAGTATTTTGCTCTCTGTTCTACAGAAAATAGGTAATGTATTTTCCAACAAGTCATACAATGTGACATTAAGCTGTAAAACTCTAATACAAAATATAGATTAATTACCATAATTTTTCAAGTAAAGTGGAACTTGCAGCACAGTGAAGCAAAGCCATGTAGGATCTTGGGTATGATATATCTGCTTAAGATGTTGTTGACCTCATTTTGGTTACATCAAAATATTTACAACTAATTTTAAAAAGAGCTTTGTTGATGCAACCTCAGACTATACACTAATCTGCATAACATCAGGTCTCAAGCGTATACCCATGTGTCGAAAATACATTATGATCAGACTTTTTGGATTAAAAATGTTCAAACATCACGGGAGAGTTAACTTAAAATAGTCAAACCCTAATTTGCATGCACAGACACAATTTCTGAAGATATAAAGTCCTCGGAAAAGGTCTCCATGAAGAAATTGTCTCACACATTGAGTCTTGGTGCTTATCTCAGACCCAGTGGGAAAATTAATATCCTGACATAGTCTCCAATGACATAGGTTAACTTGGGGTGAAGATTATTCTATAAACATAACTGTCTCAAAAACTTCGCTTCTTAATTATTCCTGCTCTTACATTAGACCTCGTTCCTCATTTTACAGTAGCCTTTGTCACTGTAGCACCCCAAACCAATCAATACGGCTCACCTGGTTTAGTCCTTCAGCTATCCAATTCCCACAGCAAAGCCCATTTGATACTCACTTAGGAATTCTGCTAAGTGATTACAGAATTGTTTTTGCAGTTTCCAAAATGCACGACCAACTCAATGGAATCTGTTCTGATAACTAGGTTATACTCTGTGGTCAAGACTCAATTCCTACCTGGGGTTAGTAACACCCCAGCACTACCCCACTTGATAAGATTGATCTGTGATCAACTTCCAGTAATTCTACTGAATACAAAGACATCTCTCAGTGGGATTTCTACATTTTGTCTGCCAGCTGGGAAAAACCTCACCCTGTAAGGTTAGAGTTTCTCTTCCTGATTGGGTTAGCATCTCTGTCTTGGAACCCTTTCTCCCCAACCACTGAGTTCACCAGCTCTAACTGGCTACAACTCTGCTGTTCACTGTAAATAGACGCTGCCCAGAGGAGACCCAAGGTTGGCAGAATGATGCCCCTTACCCTCATCCGTCACCCATCACAAGTCACAGATGACTTTCTCTGTTTGTTTCTCTTTGCCTTCTCTTATGGTTTATATTCAAACTTCTATTTTTACAATTTTACCATCCTTCCTCTTCATCAGAGTAACTTAAGATCTCTATAGGAGAATGTGCTTCTCAGGTTTTTTTTTGAAATTAGAAGCAGAACAGCTGTATTTATTACTCTAATTTCTGAGCCCAGGAACCTCATATGTCCATCAAAATCAAAATCACAACACGCACACGCGCACACACACACACACAGAAAGAGAGAGAGAGAGAGATACAAAAACAGCATGTTTTTAAAAAAAAAGACTATGTGTAGCATTTAATATATAGAATGTGAGCATTAAGCATTATGTTCTCTATAGTTTGTCTCTTAAATGTCCTCAGAAGCCCGTGTGTTGAACACTCAATCCCCAGCTTGTTCGACAGCTTGTGCTATGGAGAGATGCTGGAGTATTGGAAAGGTGAGCCAAGAGAGGAAAATGCCCTTGAAGGAGCTATCAAAACGGCACTTCGCTCCTCTGCTTCTTGTGCTTCCCAGCCACAAAGCAAGGAGCTTGATTCTGTCACATGAGATCATGATGTGCTTCCTCCCTCATTGGCCTAAAGCAACAGAACCAGCTGTGTGTAGACTGAAACCTCCAGAGTCATGAGCCCAGACAAAGCTTCCCTCTTCATAACTTAACTCGGGATTGGCAGAAACCTGGCTAACATGTCCTCTCATTTTTACTGAAACCAGGGTCATGTTGGTGTATGATAAACTAAAAGGTTATCAGCTAAACTGCCAGGGGGTTAACTAGCACATAGCCAATACTAAGTTTCTGGAAATTCTTTGTACTTTAAATCATACTGCCTAACAATGATAAAAAGGAGAACAAAAGTTATAATTGATATATTTTTAGTTTATTAAAAATCCAAATATTGATCTTTTATTGTAATATAAATCTCAGTTTAAGCACCTAATTCCTATACCTCAATAAACATTTAGAGGTGTGCTCATACTTCACAATGAAGAATGACTAATGAAAATGTCTAATATGGACAGCTGTCAACTCGAGACAGCTGACTTTTAAAACACTGACAGTAAAAGCCTCTTCTTTAAATGTTGATGCATCATCAAGGCACAAGCGAGGTTCAGTAATGCATTTTCAGAGTACCACCTCCCTCAATGGGTCTAAAGCCATATTTTAACTCGATTTTGCTTAGTGACTAAGCAGGATGCTGAATTATTTTAATTTAAAATAAATTCATAGTGACATTTCCTGGGGTGTTTTTTTGACTACTTTGAAAAATGACCATTAAAACATCACTAACATTCATTTCTCTTATTTCCAAATACATTTTCCACTTGAAAGAAATCTGTAGTCTTGGGTGGCACAATTGTTAGAAGAGTTGATGTTTTTATGTTGAGAAGCCTCTCAGTTTCTGGACCTCAAAACCTGTGTTTGTTGGCATCTCATGCCAGAGCTCTCCTTGCATGACTGTTATTTATTACAACATAAAATAAATAAATAAGGATGGAATTCCCAAGCATCTTGAATTAAGCCGATATGCAATATTTGCATTCCATATGAATTCTCTGTATTGTGACAAATGCTCTACTTTGGGACTAAACCACTTCACTTCAGGAGCAGACAAAACAAGGAGTGCTGTCTATGGGAACTTGATGCAATGGGTGACATAAAAACATATATATTTATTGTGGGGGCTTCGGGTATAGTTCCGCGGTAGTTCTCATTACACCACATTCAGCACCCAACACAGCAAATAATAGCAACAGTAGCAGAATCAATAATAAATATACATTCTGCACCATACCGTGAGCTCCTGGCCAGCTAGGGCTGCAGAGCTAGCTGTCTCAAAACAAAAGCCAACATGAGGGAATCCCACCTGTGATCCCAGCACAAAGGGCTCTGGAGATCCAGTCTGGTCTGAGCTACAAAGTGAAGACCCAGTTTTCAAAATATAAATAAATTGTAGATAGATACATGATAATATATATATATATATATCAAATACAGTAAAGACAAAAGCAAAAGCAATTTATGGACTCAACAAAATTCAACTCAACACATGCTTTGGCAACATTTTTCTTCCTCCTATTTTCTACCCCTAGTCTTCTCCCTTTCCTACATAATGCTTCCATCTTGGTTCAAAGGAGAACTACTACACAGACAGCAAAACCAAACCAAAAGTCTAAAGGAGAAGAAGGGAGTAGAGAAGGCCATGAAATCCTGGGACAAGGCAAACAAGGGAGAAAAGGAGAGAATGCCCTATAAAAGTGGGTCAAAAGACATAGAAATACCTTGTCAAGCAACCAGCTACCAGATATAATGGAGATTTGTCAGTCCTTGTAGTACGTGACCTCAAAACCACTTCCCAGCTGGACATTCTGCCTCTCATGAAACTCCACTTAACTCTGATACTCAAAAAATCTGATGCTCTTAACTTATCTTTTTAACAAGCCTAAATCCTTCTCTTTCATCAGAACTCAAATGTGCAGCATTGTCCTGTTGGGGCTGCAGAGATAAGGAAAATGAAAGGGACACGGGAAGGAGAAAAACCCTTCACTATGGCGCCAGTCAGAAACTTCAACACAACTATTAAAACTGAAATTGCTATGGAAACCCTTATCCTAAAGACGTGTCAAGCAAGGACGTTCTTTGGACTACAGCAATTGTGACCTTAAGCTTAACGCTTCTAGCTTCTTCTCACTCCCAAAGCTAAACAATATACCTCATAAGAATACCTTATGTCATTTACAGGGGAACATTCTTCAAGACACTTAGGGAAACTTAAATTTTAAACTCTCCTTAATTTTAAATTTATTTCTTTATGTTAAAATGTGTTGTAAGTTTCTATCTTGTGAGCAATATAGTATCAGGAACACACAGAGTCATATACACAACCATGACAAAGATACCTAAAGCAAGATTTTGTCAAGAACCCCATACCATGACTTGAGGGTGTGCAGGATCTTTCTTATATATCTGCCTAAACTTACTAACTTTGCCTCACTGAGGCAGAGCTCTCTTCCACAGCCTAGTGAAAGATCCGGCTTTGCCTAAGTGGAGGCCTCTACATGAGGGGACCAACAAGGCTGCTGGTGGTTAGACTGTGTCTTCCATCCACTCAATGTTCTCTTCTCCGTCTGTACATTCTTTCTATTCTCTCCAGCTGTGATACCTGTTTCCACGACTTTATATCTCATATCTGTGCCAAATACATAGTTCCTATCTCTGACTCTCATTTCTCTTCAACTACCAACTCCATACGCCCATTTGGCCAACCTTAGGAACCTGTGGATCTTTCTCCAAACGGCGCTTCTCCTCCAGACTTCAAATTTCAGTAATGAGAACCAGGAAAAAAACCTGAGAATTAGCCACACTTCTTTCCCTGAATCTTGTAAATTTTGCTACTAAATTGTCTTCTATCTATACTTTCTCTTCATACTTTCAGACACTATACATTCCTGCTTCTCACTTGGTCTTTAACAAGAGCTTCCTGTCAGTTCCCCCACTCACACTTTACCATTCCTCCACCCTCCTCACTACAAAGATAGATAAATGAATAAATGGCTACATTATAAATCTGTTTCTGCTTAGCAAAGGCCAAGGCAAATACAATGAGTTTCCACTATGCTGAGAAACAATCCTAAATCCTTCACTATCTGGTCTCTCTCTGCCACCATCTCCTGGTCATGTATCAGTATACTAAACTTCCCCCACTTCGGGACTTGCATGCGTGCTTAGACTGTCATCATAGATAGATAGATGCATGAGCATATGGCTTGATGACTAAGAACACTGGAAGAATGTTGATGACTGAAAATGTTGACTTTGTATGTATCTTGGAAGACCAATCAACACCACTAATGTAGCTAGAGTTTTCAACATCCCTTGACAAAAACAGAATCACGCATCCTCTAAATGATTATTATAGAATTGCTTCACTTCCCTAAGTTTCCAGTGTGGTGTTTAATATAAATGGTAGGAGGAGGAGTCTTGATTTGCTCCCAATTATAGGGAAAAGCCACTTGTTTTGCACCATTTTGAATAATATTAGCTAGAGGAATTTTTTTGTAGACAATATTTGGCAAGTTGAAAAAGCTCCCCTGCATCCTTAATCTTCTGTAATTGCATTTTAAATCAATAGTAGGGGTATGTATTGGGAGCTGAGGGTATAGTTAGTAGTAGAATACTTTCCCTGCCATGCCTTAGACCCCCAAGTTCAATTTCCAGTACTACTACTATTTAAAAAAAGATGGATTTTGGTATTTAGGTTTTTTGTACAAATTCATAAAAGCTGTGTTTCCTTCAACCCATTCATTTATATCATAACACCTGACTTTCAAATGTTGAACTAGAATAAATTGATTTTGATAGTGGTGCAAAACCCTCTTTTCATATAACATTGTAGTCCACGTGTTAATTTTTGCTAAATATTTTTTTAACCATTTCAACAAGAATTGTTGTCTTTGGTTTTCCTTCTTCCTCAAGTATATGGTTTACTTTTAATTTTTTATTTGACATGTTTATTCGCTATGTGATATGAACAAGTGGTATCATTTTTTTTTTTTATTTTTATTTTTATTAAAGATTTCTGTCTCTTCCCCACCTCCGCCTCCCCTTTCCCTCCCCCTCCCCCAATCAAGTCCCCCGTCCCTCGTATGCCCAAAGAGCAGTCAGGGTTGCCTGCCCTGTGGTAAGTCCAAGGTCCACCCACCTCCATCCAGGTCTAGTAAGGTCTTGCTGAACAAAGTGGTATCATTTTTTAAGTGTTTAATACATCTGGGCCCATGCTTGCTTTCTTTCTTTCTTTCTTTCTTTTTTTTTTTTTTTTTTGGTTTTCGAGACAGGGTTTCTCAGTAGCTTTTTGGTTCCTGTCCTTGAACTAGCCCTTATAGACCAGGCTGGCCTCGAACTCACAGAGATCCGCCTGCTTCTGCCTCCTGAGTGCTGGGATTAAAGGCGTGCACCACCACTACCCGGCCCATGCTTTCTTTATTAGGAGATTAATTACTGATTCAATGTCTTTCATAAGCATAAGTTTACTGATTAACTGTTTCTCTTCCTAAGGTTGTGGTTACTAAGAACTGATGCATTTCATCTATGCTGATTGCAATATCTATTTATGGTCCTTCTAACACCCATGAGATCAGTGTTAATAGTTCTTTTCCCATTTCTGACATTACCGATTAGCATTTTCTCTTCTTGGTTATTCTAGCTAGAGTCATGCCATTTTTATTAATCTTTGCAAAGAACCAGCTTTTTGTTTCACTGCCTATTCTCTGTTTCAGTTTTCTCAAATACATTGATATCTCTTCTCATTTGTCTATCTTCTCTTTTTTGCTTAAATTTTATACTGATCTCCTTCCTCTGGTTTTCTAAGATAGAAATCCTTTGAGTATTGGATTTTGGATCGTCTTTTCTAAAAATACACTCATTGATGCAAAATTCCCTATTTAGGGAACCATAGAAAGGAAATATAAATTCTGAAACAGCCTGCCAAGCATCCTATGAGTAACATTTATTGACTAACAAGGTATATCAAGCTTTAGTCATCATTTTGTTCAAATCATATCTGTGTGTATTTATATGGATATGCAATAGAAAAGCATCAATAGATATTTTTCCTTTAAAAAACCACCCGATTTCAAAACTAGCTTCATAGAAAGTCAAATAATCAGTGGTGCTCAAATATCTGCATATGTGTCTCTTCGTTTTTTCTTCATTATATATAAAATATCAGTCAGAGCTAAATATGGTGTGGTGTTCCTATAAACCCAGCACTTGGGAATCACCTGCAGAAGAGTCACAGGCTCAAAGCCAAAATAGACTATATTTAAGTTTCTATTTCAAAAATAAATAAGTATATAAATAATAAGCAAACAGGCAAACATTCCCACCAATAGAGCTAACCCTCATTAAAACACAAAAGGCTTTTCAACTACATAGTGCAGAAAATAAGCTTATATGAAAATTAACATGAACCATGAGCTACCACCAATCAGGCCCATATTAGTTCCCTTTTGTTTAGGAAAATAGTAAAACTTCATTATAATAATAAACCACACACATCATGCATAATTTACATATCAAATCTATTGCCTTTACATATCATTCATAGCAGCCATATGGACCATGCACAAGGACTCTAGGACTCAACCGGAAAAGCAAGAATGCCAAGTGTCCTGACAAGGACCATAACCAATCTCTAGGAGTTCTATTAATTTAGCTCCAGCAGAGAAAGTTCTGTTAGAAACAAACATAAGCTCATACCTTCTACAGGCAGAATTTAGGAGAATACTTATAATCAAAACACATGGTCTGGAAAAATTATTACAAGAATCACAGTATAGGCTATACCATCCCAATAGAAAAACTGGAAGGCTTACTTTTGAGAAAAGTCCAATGAGATAAAAAATGGTGAATGAGAATCTTTAACTAGAATGTGTAATTCAAGGAGTAATAATGCTTGCATAGGAAAGGTCAAAGGGCCATTCATTAAGGTTTTGGAAACAATACTGGTTTGGCCCACATCACAAGCTATTGTATCAAGAAACAAAATTAAATGAGGAGATAGACAGTACATTTAATTTGAGTGGCCTGGTGTCCTGGTTTTCCAGAAACTCACAAGCCCCATAGCAAGGGTGGCTTATCCCCTAAGAAGTGCTCACTGTGCTTCAAAAAATCATAACACAACAACAATTGCACACAGGTCACTAAAGATAGTGATTCCCAATCTCGCCAGAAGACAAATACCACACAATTATGGGACAACCAGGAAAATAATTTTTAAAGGGTTACTTGTAAATTTTGGGAATGTCCTTAAAGATATACATGAATACCACCCTTTCCTCTCCCACCCCGACTCTGCTGGCAGGGTGGTTAGAGCTTCAGCTATCAGTGTAAGCCCTGATGTGGAAGTCTATGGTGATGATGCAGAGAAACAAGACAGGAGAACCTTTGTTTTTTGTCCCATATGGATGCTTAACAATCCCAAACTTTCTCTGTCTACATTTACTTCATATAAGAGAGAATACTGTTGCCTTGGGGGTTCATTAATTTAAGTAGCCAATCGATGATCCACTAAATCAATTAATCACAATTGATGAAGACACCAAAAGCTTTTGGGGGATTGAAGGACCAATGCTGTTGTTTCGTTTTGCCTACTCATGTTTGGAACTGAACCCAGGATCTCTCACACGCCTGGCCTGTGTTACTACTGACTCATATATTCAGCCTTCTGAATCCCTCTATGAAGACCATGTTCACATGGATGAAGAAACAAGTCATGAGAAGCATGACATCACACTCTTCATATTTCAAGAAAGACTGGCTCTCATAATGGGCATTTAAATCCTCTCACAGGCTGGAGGACCTCATAGTTGGTGAACTTTTATAGAGTTCAGATGAGCCCTGTAAGGCACACAGATAGTCCACTTTCTTGACCTGTCAGCACAGTACCATGGGGAAGGTGAGTTACAGTCAGATCACACGGATCTGACATAGGTGCTGGGACCACAGTTGCTCCTGGTAGCAGAGCCGTGGGCAGTGGGAGAAAATGAAAGAGTCCTCAGACACTGTGTAGAGCTGGTGAGATGCCTCCCCAGACTTATCCATGGACACATACGAGACTGACCCGAAGAGTTCTCTATAGACCAGGATGTTGAATGGAGACTTTCCCAAAGCAGGCTTGTCTGGAGACAGAAAGCAAGCCACTATTAAATTAATCTTCTTTATATTTATTATAAATAAGGCCCAAGAAACTTCTGCATGTTTTGAATAATCTGAGCTCACAAAAACATGTGTTGAGTATTGCTCACTAACATGACGGTGTTGGAGAGTGTTGGACCTTCAGGAAGTGGTGGAGTCATAAGTGGGGTTAACACCCTTCTCTCAATAGCAGGTGTTTGATGTCATGAAACTTTATTAGCGAGGTAAAGTGAGTTAAATTTCCTCACTGGCCCTCTGGTTTCACTATTCATACGTGATCTCATCTACATGTTAATCCTTCTCTACCACTCGTGGAGGAGCACAGAGACTCCACCAGGGGCCAGCAGATCCTGCACTATGTTCGTAACCTTCCAGAAGAGTGAACTAATAGAACTTCTTCTCTTTCTGAATTATCTGCCTTTGAGTACTATATTCATCATCCATTGCCTAAATCACAGTATTATAAGGCAATATGGAAACCTTGAGAACATGAATAGAACTATGCATAGACAGTGAGAAGCATAACACACGTAGTTAGACAAAAAACTGAGGCAAAGAGTAAAGGTTATATAGTTCTTGGCACAGGATGGAAGACAAAGAAAAATGCAGATGAGGAGGGACCGGCTAGTTAAGAAAAAAAAGTAGGCAGAAAGGTTTAAGAATAATTTAGTATTCAAAATGTGATGTCTATATCAAAAACAGTCTTGACCAATGCAAGTATTTGAAGTCTTCCTGTTTGTGTGGAGGAAAATTCGATTCTCTACTGATGAGCATCTTGGTAAGTATAATAACTAAAAGCACATGTCTGCTTCATTTTAAACTCCTTTCCTGGTCCTCATCATGTTGATGAGTACTCTTCCTTTACTGAGGACAACAGTAGAATAATAGAAAGACTTGTGAATGGATCTGCTAAAACATAACAAGTCAAAATCTGGGCGCTTGCTGTCTATCTGTCTGATGCTAATCAAGGCAATCCTCACTATTAGAATAGCTTTACATTAAAAACCAATCAAATTGAAAATGCCATTTTAAGTACTTTCTCCAACTTTATGTATAATTCTTCAATACAATTTCCACTTGTATAACTTCAGAGATCTTGGAATATTTAGTCAAAGCTATAAGAAAAAAGGAACAAATCAGAAAAGTTAATAAAAATAAATATTTTGGAATACAAATGCTGCAGAAAGGAGAAAAGAGAAAACAATGTACTTTCATAGAAAATGGAATAAGTGCATATAAATCATTGAAAATGAAGTATAAAATCCAATGTAAATCTCCACAGTTTCAGAATGGCCATTCTAAATATACAGAGCTCACTGAAATATATAGGCATTGAGTCTGGCTAATCTCACTGCACAGTGCTTTTTTTTTATTTGAAAGTTCTTTGCCATTGAATTATAAATTAGAAAATAAAAACCAATATAGATCTGTGTGTTTTCTGCAAGAAAAACTCCTGAGTAATATATGCATTAAAGCCTGCTCAGCTTCAGAATGTGTCTGCCATATAGGGCAATCTCAAGATAAGGGAGACAAATCCCATTTCCCCTTATGGAGAGCTAACTGTCCATTTCATCAGCCTCCACCAATGAAATGTGCGGCATGAGATTTTGATTTTTCACTGTAGCTTCGGATGCAGCAAAGATGCTGTTCATCAAAGCTGCCACTGGAGGCCACTCATGCTGCAGTATGTATCCCAGCCACACCCTAAATTTTTAAACAAGACAAAACCTACTCCAAATTACAGCAACAAAAACAATACGTTTTGAATAAACACAAATAAATGTACACAAATCTACACATATGTCTTAAAGTTTAGCCTAAGGATAAAGTTTGGCTGGGAAAAGATGGAATCTAATTCCAACCTATCAATTAAACACATCTATCCATCCCAAAGTAACTAAATATAGTCCTTATCTTAATCACAGTGGTGGATTTACGGTATATATATATATTATAATACACTGAATATTTATGTCATGTCTATCTTATAAAACATGCAAATATAAAAGATAAGTGGAATCCACTGTCTTTAACTTTACAATAGCTATAAGCTCCTGTTTATAGCAGTAAATTCCTTCTGGTCCTCTTAATGCTAGAAATAATTGTTTTGAATCTGTAACCAAAGCTCTCCCTTTAGATCCATGACCACATTTTTAATCCTTATTATATGGGCATGGTTCTCTTGAGACAGTCTTTTTCCTAATGACTTGAGTCTTTGTTTCATAGATGTCTTGATAAGAAAGGTCATTATCTATTTATGAAACCAATGCTTAAGCAAAATACCAGTCCCCAATTTTTAAGAAACTGCTCTCTCTTTCTTCTTTCCTTTCTTCCTTTTTTAACATGACAAGCCTCCTCAGTGGGATGTGATTTTCCAGACATAAAAGCAGGGGAAATTTTTGCTTAATTTAATTTACATTCCCTTCAACATGCAACTCAATTTAAATATTTATTCAATGTGTTGGCTGCCTGCTCACTAAGAAAATTTATCATCACCAATAAAGAACGAGAGACAAAGCGCATCAAGTGGGGAATGGTCCAAGTAGGTTTATTCTTCTTTAAAGCATCCTAACACACGTTAAGTCCAAGATAATTCAGTATTGGGAGCAGGTTTCAAGCAAAGAAGGATTATCAAGTTATCGGTTATCATAGAGTTGGTATTTTGCTACAGGCTGTACTACCAAACAAGAGAAGAATCCAATCTTAGTGGATTTTTTATTTTATTTTTGTTTTGATTTTTGAGATCAGGTCTTACTAGATCTCAGGTTGGCCTCAAATTTACTATGTAGCTAAAGATAACCATGAAGTGCTAATCCTCCTGCCTCTACCTCCGTGGTGCTGTAATTGCAGGCACACACCATCCCACCTATTCTATGTGGTGCTGGAATTACAGCACACACCATCCCACCTATTCTATGTGGTGCTCGGGAAGGAAGCCAGGGCTTCCTGTATGCTGGAAGGACATTGTTCATGGCATTCTACCCCAGTCCCTTGAATGAAGTTTTAAACCAAGAGTACTAGAGTGAAGTCCCTTTCTCTCACCCTGTCAGCAGTGATTTGGGAGAGTGCCTCTCTACCACGCAGAAAGGTGGTTTTCCAGAGAAGGCAGCAGCAGTCTTCTTGAACAATCTTTTGTTCTACTATTTCTTGAGATAGGGCCTCAGTGCATAGGCTAGGCTGGTATTGAACTCTACAAGTTGCCCAGGATGGCCTTGAACTTAAAGTGCTTCTTCCTCAGTCTTGTGAATGCTGGGATTACAGACGTGTACCACCACAGCTGACCTTTATTTGAAGCTTTAAAACGTGTGTTAACCTCGTCACACATGGAACAGATTTTCAAATAACAATTGCTTCCTGTAGAAAAATGAACTCGGGAATAGAAACGAGCAATTTGGGCACGTGTCTGTGGCTAAAGCAGAAAGTTGATAATCTGAACTATTTTCTGGAACTTCTAAAAGTGCCCAGTCTAATGCTGTGTGAAACCTCAAGGTATCTGGCCCTGCATCACTGTTCTCACAGATTCAGATAATGCATGCACAGGGCCTCGCCATTACTCCCTAAGAGACGTATAAAACTGTACTAAGGCAACCTCAGATATATGTTATACAGCGGCCACAAAACCTAAAGAAGGTCAGTGACCAATCCAAACGAACTGAGAAGGAATGCAGCTGGTTTAATCTGGCTCCAGTGTCTGTTCTATTGGGCTCTTTAAGTCATCTCAGACATCTTGCCTTCTCTTAAGTTTTAAAAAGTCAAATGTATGTATCTGCAAATGAAGTTTTGAGACCAATTTCTTACTCCATTTGTCCTGCAATCTATAGGATAACATTGTACACAGAGAAACCATAGCTAAACTACCCACTGCACACAGTTATTAGCCATGTCCTCAGTATCCCACATACTTTACATTTATTTCATTTAATTCTTACAATAATGTGAGGTAGACAAGATTATTTCTCTCTTTTATACAACTAAATGACAATATCAAATTAAATAGCCCAGAATTAGCATTTAGTCGCCAGCAAGGGATGAAGGGAACTGAAACCCATGATGTAGTGAGTAACTTAGTAGAGGTTAAACAGCCAATTGGAGGTGGAGTCCAGTCTCCTGCCTGGGCTTCTCTAACTTCAGTGGATATAGGATTAGCCGTGGGTATAAACACAGATTCTGAGCCTGTAGCGCTAGTGTCTGGAGCTTGTCACATCTCAAGCTCCAACCCAGATGCTCTCAGACTGCTGGTTTGAGAATTGTTGAATTAATAAAGATTTATGTCACTGTCACCCCCAGGGTGGCCGTGAAGCTTCTTCCCAGTACCACTGCTCATATATTCACACACTCAGGTCTCAGTCAGCATCAGACTATATTAAATGTTATAATGTGTTTGGTGTTTCACATAGTAAGACTTGTGTCTTGTGGCCAGATGCCATCCTAAATAAACTCAAATATTCTCACCCTGATTTTCATCTTTGTACATCCCCACAACCTAAAAATAACTTCGAGTACGCTGACATGATTGAGACAGCCGCAGATGAAGCAGTCATGGCCACACAACATATGTTTTTGTTTTATAAGGAAATTTTAATTTCCACCTATCTTTACTCTGGTTAATTTTGTTGCCTGTCATTATAATATCTATGATTATAAATTCTAACATCTCACTTAGACTGTCAGAAAGCTCACTTAAAATGGCTGAAAAAGACAATTTTGAAATTTGGTGGCAGCCGTGATGTGTGTTTCAGAGTTGGAGGGACAGACCTGGAAACAAGGTCATGGTAAACAAAACCCTGCTTGTTTTTTTTTTTTTTTCAAAATTACCCAAGGGTCACTGTGTCTCTGTCTTCCAGTGCCTCATCTAAGGACTGCTATCTATCTCAGGTGTTGGCACAAACACAGGTATTCACTAACATTAGCTACTGTGGACAGAAACAATCTGGGTAATTTTTCTATAATATTGACCCACTCCTTTTCTCTGATTTCAAAACACAAATAGACTCATTTGTGTAGATTTACTTATTTTATTTTTTGAGGGTTTTTTGGTTTGGTTGTTTTTATTTATGTATTTATTTTATTTCTTTCGAGACAGGGTTTCTCTGTAGCTTTGGAGGCTGTCCTAGAACTAGCTCTTACAGACCAGGCTGGTCTCAACCTCAAAGAGATCCACCTGCCTCTGCCTCCCGAGTGCTGCAATTAAAGTCGTGCACCACCATCACCCAAAGGTTGCTTTTTTATTGTATTTTTTATTGTTTTTCTTGAGGGTAGCAGTGAAAAATGTATAGCTCAGTAGATTTACTTTTTAATCAGCATTAAATTTTCAAACTCCTATGAAAATGATAATTAGATTTTAGGTAAGTTTAATAATGACCAAGTTGTGGAATACACAATTTAAGAATACAAATCAGGAGGTTCAGCAATTAAGAGTACTTGTTCTTGCAGTTGTGTGAAGTTCACTTCCCAACACCCACACACTGGCTCACAAGCACCTGCAATACCAGTCCCAAGGGATCTGGCACCCTCTTCTGGACTCTACAGGCACCGGGCATCCACACCGTGCATATACATTCATGCAAGCAAAACATTCATATGCATAAGTAGAAGTCAGTTTTTTTTTAAAAAAAAAAACACATCATATATCAAAACTCCTAAAGATTGTGCCAGCCCAACACTTAATCAAAGGATTTGCCTATGCTTGGTTTAATTTGTCTAAAGTATTGAATTCAGAATTTAAGGTAATTTGGAATACCAATTATTTCCCCTTTTTCTAGCTTTACAAGGACATTAAGGGAAGTCAAAATTTTCAGGTTGGGTTGGCCTCGATAGCAATGTGCTGGTAATGATGACTGATAGGAAGGATTTTTTTAAGCAGCAGGTACAATCTGTGCTGGAGTATCACTGCCAAGACCGGCTCCATAATCATCTACATGCAATCTACAGCACCGTTTTCAGAGCTTGAGGAGGCAGAAGGTTCTGAAATTCAATCCTTTTCCCCCACCCATCTACCTGAGAGTCTCCATTCTTACCACTGAGGCAAAATCAACATCCGTAAAAGCAGTTCCCAAATTATCTTTAATTCTTAAGCATCAGAGTCATGTTTGGCTCCTTCTAGCCATTATTATTGCACCATTGGCTGAGACTCAAACACCAAACACAGCCAACCAGGTTATGTAAGCATGGGATGGAGGTGATGGTCTTCCTATTTGAAGGGGTAGGTGAGACTTTAGAGCTTTAATGGAAGAGATTCTGCATTATTACCTGGAGAAACCTGTAACTATCATAAGAACAGAAAGCTGGCTTTTCGGGGTTTGTTATTTTAATGAGTTGTTGTATATGCATATCCGCGCAAATTACATCTTTTACCAGGAAGCCTGGGGCTTAAAAAAATTAGACATCAAACCACAAACACATTCCAGTTTTCTCAAAATATATTTTACATTTGAGTTTACCAATTTACTATCAGAAGATCTTCTATAAAAAATGTTTGAAATTCTAGTGTCTGTATAAAAATACTGCAGCATCAAGCCAGCCTTATGGCTTGAACATAACAATTTGAAGCTGATTCCGATGGAGATGGGATACTTACAACCCAGTCACCATCACCTCTTTGTCTTTAAAGATTTTCTAACTCAATTTAGCATACTGTAATCGTGTTTTCTTTTGATTTTTTTTTTAAAAAAAGAAACCAATCTTTTTATTTTACATACCAATCCCCCAGTTCCTACTCCTTCCCCTCTTCCCATTTCCTCTACCTTTCCCTCCATCTACTCCTCAGAGAGGGTAAGGCACATTGCTTTGGGAATGCCCAAGGCCCTCCCTACTATATCTAGGCTGAGCAAGGTATCCATCTAAAGAGAATGGGTTCCCAAAAAGCCAGTACAAGCAGTAGGGATAAACCTGATGCCACAGCCAATGGCCCTGCAGTCTGCCCCAGCCATACAACTGTCACCCACATTCAGAGGGTCTAGTTTGGTCCTATGCTGGTTCCTTCCCTGATTGGCTGGAGTTGGTGACTTCCCATCAGCTCAGGTAGACTGTTTCAGTGGGTGTTCCCATCATGGTCTTGACCTCTTTGCTCATATTCTCATTCCTCCCACTCTTCAACTGGACTTTGGGAGCTCAGCCCAGTGCTCTGGTGCAGATCTCTGCCTCTGTTTCCATCAGTTGCTGGATGAAGGCTCTATGGTGACATTTAAGATAGCCATCAATCTGACTACAGGGCAAGGCCAGTTCGGGCATCTTCTTCTCTGTTGCTTAGGTCTTAGTTGGGGTCATCCTTTTGGATTCCTGGGAATTTCTCTAGTGTCAGGTTTCTTGCTAGCCCCATAGTGGCTCACTCAATCAAAATATCTATTTCCTTGCTCTCATCTTTGTCCTTCCTCCATATCAACTATTTGGTACAGAACTAAACAGAGAATTCTCAACAGAAGAATCTTAAATGCCAAAAGACACTTAAGGAAATGTTCAACATCATTAGCCATCAGGGAAATGCAGATCAAAACACCTCTGAGATACCATCTTACACCAGTCAGAATGGCTAAAATCAAAACCACCAATGACAGCTTATGCTGAAGGGGAGTAAGGGAAACACTCCTCCATAGCTTGTAGGAATCCATACAAGGACATTTGTTCAACTATCTTCATAATAGCATTATTTGTAATAGCCAGAACCTAGAAACAACCTAAATCCCCCCCAATTGAAGAATGGATAAAGAAAATGTGGTACATTTACACAATGGAGTATTACTCAGCGGTAAAAAAAAAAAAGACAATGACATCTTGAAATTTGCATGCAAATGGATGGAACTAGAAAAAAAAACAATATCCTGAGTGAGGGTAACCCAGACCCAGAAATATGAACATCGTATGTACTCACTCATAAGTGGATACTAACTGTAAGGCAAAATATAACACGTCTACAGTTCATGGACCTAGAGAAGCTAAGTAACAAGGTGAGCCATAAGAAAAACATATAAATCCACCTGGAAAGGAGAAATAGACAAGATCGCCTAACAAAATTGGGAGCATGGGCATGGGGAAAGAAGGGAGGGTAGGAGGAGAAGAGGAGGAGTGAAGGGGAGGAGGGAGGAGAACTTGAGGGAATAGGATGGTCGAAATGCAATAGTATTATGGGATGCCAAAAGGAAGGAGATTTTGGAAAGAGAGAATGTTAAAGAGTAATAATATATGATATACAACAGTTGCTTACCAGAGATCTTTATTTTTATAAAAATTATACTCAAGGCTAGAGAAATCTGTAGAAAGAGAAGATTTAAGCTGAAAGTTTTGGTTTTTTTGGGGGGGGGCTTTTATGAGATAGCAGTGTATCTACATTAGTCAAAGTCTCTTTCTACTAGATGACTACAGTGACATCTTGTATGAGTGCTCCTGGTTCTAAAACTATTAATAACTCAAAAATGGAGATTCTTCATACAACCCTTACTGTCTGCTTGATTTTACACACAAAAAACTACCACGTCATAGTGTATTTCAGAAAAACATTATTAGGGCTCTTCTTCCTCTAAAAAAAAAAAAAGAAGAAGAATAAGAAGAATATGCTCGGTGAACTGAAGGTAACATTCGTATCATTTTCTCATCTAATTTTCAAAATCAACGGGGCTCTCTCTTCAACTAGGATCCTATAGCACCTTTGAACTGTAATAACCCCTTAGGTTACAGGTGGCTCTGTTGGTAGAGCTTTCGAAGGACTTTCATGATTATTATCTCTTTCCAAAGCATTGTCTTCTTCATAACAGTAAAATTAGGAACCACGCTTTATGGATCAAGAGTCTAAGGATTTTTTAATATACAAGATGTTTATTACAGTTTTTTATTTATAACCATATATGGAAGTCAGAGGACAGCTAGCCTGTGGGAGTTGGTTCTCTCATCATGTAGGTCAGGGGTTCAAATTCAGGTTTAGCAGCAAGTGCCTTCACTCATTGAGCCATCTCACCTCTTTGAGCACTAAAGTTTTATTTTCTAGCATTCTTAAGTTTGGACTAACACAAAATGGCACAACATATTAGCAATTAAAATCAGTAGAGAGTCACAACAGATTTCATAGATCGTGAAATATTTACAAGTTCTTCCCATCAAGAAGGATCCATTTTCCACCAGGAGAGTTCGGGGTGGGCCTATGACTTCTGGTTAGCAGATTGTGGAATTTCTAGAAATTGCCTCTGAGAATGCTGCCCTAAGCCCCGCATAAAACAAAGCCAACCTAGCCCACGGGAGAATGAGAAAAGATGAATTGCCAGGGTTTCAAGCCATGGGTGTGTCTGTCGTGCTTTGGGAATCAAATGGAGCAGAGCTCCGGCTCAGAAAGAGCAAAGTCGGTGCTTTGGCAGAGTTAACCTAGTGACAGGAGAAAGTCACCAAAGCCGTGGCCCACCCGCTTCCCTTAACCTTCTTACTCATCTGTAAGGCGTGATGCTCATGCTTCTGTGTGCCAGACAGAATCGGCACCAAAGCTACCACTACAGACCAGTGACATTGGATTTCTGCTTCATTTGTTTTGAAATTATATTTCATGAAATTAAGATATCAAAATACTCAAGTTTTGTCATGAAAAGCTCATGAAATGGGACTACAAATAATGAGATGCTGGGCAGCTATGGGTTTGGGGGTGCAGGCGTTCACAGAGCACCGCACAAACCTTTGCTCTTTGTAAGCTGCTACTGCCACTTTAAATTTATAATTGAAGGGGTTGGGTAGATTGCTCAGCCACTAAAAGCACTGGCTGCTCTTTCAGAAGCCCAGTTCCTTTCCCAACACCCACTTGGTGGTTCACAATCATCTGTAACTCCAGTTCCAGAGGATCGAATACCCTCTTCTCGACTCTGGAGGCACCAGGCATACATATGGTACACGGGCAAAACACCCCAACACTCGTAATTTTTAATTAAAAATACGTAAATAAAATGATTCTTGAAGAATCCAAGAGAAAGCATCGCTTCCTTCTCATGAACATGTATATTCGAGAATGTTTGTGCAACCAGCTCAGCTCTCTACTATTACTCCTAAATGAATTGTGAGGGCAGCCAGCCCCTAAGGAAAAACCTTCAGCGCAGCCAGAACGGCACCTGTAAAAATTCCCAAGGGTGCTTCTCCGGGCTCCTTCAGAGCCCCAGAGCCTCCGGTTCCCATGGCACTGGCTCCCCATTCTAATCAAGGGAGCATCACCTCATAATTCATTAGTGAACAGCACTCCCGAGTCTTCTTCGGGTACCTAACAGAAGACATCCCATGCTCTTCTAGGAAATTTAGAAACACGGAATCATCAAAAGGAGAACCAATGGAACCAGTATGTAGTCTGTCCTTTTGATGGTCAGAGATTAAAGCAACATGTTAGGAATACACGTAAAACCTAATATTTAGGGCCCCAGAGACGCTCAGCCGACACAGAAAGGTGCTCACAACCCAAGCCTGACACCAAAACTCCAGTCCTGGACCCATAGAGGGGAGAATCAACTCCTCCAAGTTGTCCTTAGACCTCAATCCGTGTGATGCAGCACCCACACCCCCTACACACAATCAATAAATGTAATAAACTTATAAAATATAGAATTTACCCATAATTTATTCAGCCATAATATAAGGCAACAAAGCAAGTTGATTTTAAGCAGTAATAACAGCCATACAAAATACATGAAGTCTGCCAAAAGGTTCTAAGAACATGAAATAATCACTAAGTTCTTTATTCTAGAACTCTGGAACCCAGGAAGGCAAGAAATCCTAAACACTTTCTATTCATTTTCAAAAAGTAAATAATTATCAAATGACATTGGTAGAATGTGGAGATTGAGATTTTTATCTCAAAGCCTAAAAATGAAACATCCCTGTAAGTTCTGCTTACAAGCACTGAGAAAATACACAAGCCGTTCCCTTGGTTGTTAGTCATTCTCCCTTCTTAGAGGTGTCACAAACAGGTATAAAATGAAACAATAATTGAGTGTACTGGAATAGAACCTTCAAATGGGGAATAAAGCAACTCAGTTGCAAAGGGAGAAAAGGTGCATCTAAAAGATTTTTCCCTCCCATGGAACCTCCCTGTTTGGTTACAATTGATTTCCTACCCTGACTTCCTATATTTTTCCAGTGTCTTCAGATGGCTTTTCTTTGATTTGTTGTTACATAAAACATTTTGACAAACACTGCAAAAGCCAGAACCTCTCACAACTCCTTGACCTTGTCGTGTGCTGCTCTCTGTTGGGAAAGACTTTTCCTCCTTGCTTTTCCTGAGCCCCCACCCCAACCCTTTACACCCTGCTCCATAGCATTCTCTTAGATATGCAGTCGCTTACACTGCCCACTGGGCTTCACCTCCTTACAACAGCTCCTATCACAATTAGTTATAACCTATGGCACATTCATTGGGACATGCTTCAGTATAAACAACCTCTCAACCACTACCGCTGCCACCGCCACTGCCGCCACCACCTCATCCTTCTTCTCGTCATTCTCCTCTTCCCTTTCTACTCCACCCTTCTTTCCTCTGCTCTCATTAGATAACCCCTAGCCTCAAAGGTACAGTCCTCCTGCTTCTCCCCTATAAGCGCTGGATTACAGGAATCCACCAACACGCCCAGCTTAATACAAAGTTCTTGACGCCAAGGGCTGCGCCCTGCCTCAGTCACCTCTGTTTCTATACTTAATGGCATTCCTCTGACTTCATCGCAAGCCTTCTTGCTCTCCAGACTTCAGAATTGCTGGCAATCTTACTCCTCGCTCACAGGCCAGGCAATTCCCTCCGAGGGAACCCTGAGCTTGCCAGTCCTTCACCAAGAAGCCACTCACTATGCCATCACAGAGGTGACTCCCTCCTGTTTCTCAGCCTCTAATCAAATATCACCTACTTGAAGAGGTTCCCTGACTATCCTAGTTCACACAGTCACCCAAGATCTCTCCCTCTGCATTTGCCCTTTATTTTTCTACACACACACACACACACACACACACACACACACACACATTGACATCTGTCAACTAAATAAAGGCATCTTTGAATATTTTTTAATCCAAGTCCCTCTAGAAATGCATCCGTAAAGCTGTGGGCTTAAGTAGGACTAGATCGAAGCTCCTGGTTTGATGAGTTACACATCTTAACTGCCTAGTCTTGACATTTTACTCAATACCCTTTAGAAGCCAATACATAAACTATGACTGTACCCGCAAAATGAAAACCCCACCAGGCTGATCTGTTGGCTTGGTCACCTTGGTAACTCTCACATCACTTGCATCAGTGGTCATTCTTACAGGCTTTGTAAATGAAAAACCTAAACTAATGATCCTTTCCAGGGTCCAGATGGGGACCACTTATCACTGTGGGAAATGAAAAGAACATTACACAATGTAAGCTCTCACTTACCTAACCTTGACCATCCAGAGAATTTTAGGCTAGTGATGTAAACAAGAAGACTCATATTCTTCATCTAATGTGGACGGCTAATAATATCTATTCTAAAGTAGTCAAAAAAGACATTGAGGGCCTCAAGTGCCATAGGGCTTGAAAGTATAAGTGTAAAATACAATAAAAGTGTAGTTATTGTTTTCTCTTTACTTTTACAAAAATTGTTCAGTGTGAAACAGTCTACCTGAGCCAATGGGAGCACACCAACACCAGGCAGACTGGGAAGGAACCAACATAGAACCAAACTAGTCCCTCTGAATGTGGTTGACAGTTGCATGGCTGGGGCAGACTGTGGGGCCACTGGCAGTGGCACCAGGATTTATCCCTACTGCTTGTACTGACTTTCTGGGAACCTAGTCTCTTTGAATGGATACCTTGCTCAGCCTAGATATAGTAGGGAGGGCCTTGGACATTCCCCAAAGCAATGTGCCTTACCCTCCTCTCTGAGGAGTGGATGGGGGTGGGGTTAGAGGGTACGTGGAGGGGATGGGAGGAGGGGAGGAGAATGAGTTGGCTCCTTCTTCTACCACATGGGGTCTGGGGATCAGTTTCAAGTACTCAAGGAGGATCACAAGCGTTTTTACCCCTGAGCCATCTCATAGCCCCATGGCTAGTCTTCAACACGGGAATATAAATTAGCATCACAGAACACACATGCATTATAATCATTGTAATGAGGTGATGTGCTGCAAACATATGTTCATAGAAAAAATGATCATCTCAGCAGACTTTTTCAGCAACTACAGAAAGAGATTTTTCGCTCTTTACTGAAAAAAGCACCACCAGAGGGGTGAAAACAGGGAAACAACTGCTTTAAATTTCAGACAACCAAATCATCAAAATCATCAAAATGAGATTCTACTTGGCAGCAAAACATTTCTGCATATAAAGCAATATTTCTAAATTTATCCAATTGCGGGTTTAATACTTTTCAGTTCCATTTTTTTTAATGGTCACATTTCCAATACTGTCACCCAGGGATAATTTTCATTTCTGTCTAAATACAATAAATAATCACAGTAACTCCCGTCCCATGGTGAAGAAAGTCAGATGTCCACCAAAACTCCACACTGCCTTTCACAGAGAAGTATTGTTTGTGGTGTTTTCTATGAAAGACCTCATTTTCTAGCCATTTTGCATTTGACGTGACCGCACACTGGGGTTCAGTACATAAGCAGAAGGCACATCTCTTTCAGGCATGGTCTGTTGAAGTGTCCTGCGCTCTCTGTATTCTTACTTCCTCAGATAGCTCCCTGGATGCCAACTCCTGGGAAGATCATAGAAGCCAAATGTTTGTGGAAGCAGTGGACTGTCAACGTGTCTCTAAACAAACCAACGTAAACTTGACTCCACCGACAACTAGCTACTAAAGAAGATACAGGTGTTGTTCATCTCCCTCAACACCATCAACAAAATGAATCATCTTTTTTGCTAAACCATGAAGTTTCAGCCCTATGTGTTACAGCAGCCATACACTGCTCTTATATCACCTAAATCTTTCCAAAACAAACAAATGAACAAAAACAAACTCAGCATTCATTAGACAGACGTTCTCATAAAAAAAAAAAACAGCCTAAGTGAATTAATTCAAAACACTATATACAGTGCTGCAAATAGTGGCTGATTTCCGGTGCTGGCAAGTTTTATGTCATCTTGGTACAAGTTAGAATCATTTGGAAGACAGAATACCAGTTGAGAAAATGTCCCACTACGTCGTCATCCAAGGTTGGTCCCTCTCCTACATACTTCCAATGTGTTAGAAACTTAATCACCAGGGCAGCCCTGGAGGTGAGTTTGGGAAGAAAGCAACTAGTAACTATTAGTTTGGGCAATTTTTGCTCTGATTCAGAGCTGGGCATGATGGCACACACCTGTGATCCTAGCACTTACAGCGTGGAGGCAGGAGGATCAGGAATTCAAGGGCAACCAGGAGCTAGGTGAGACTATGTCTCGACGGAAAATAAAGAAGCAATGGAAAAGAGAAATCAAGAGTGTGAGAGAGAGACTGAGTGACTCCTGGGACCAATGGGAACAATTGTTGAGTTGGGCATACGCGGAACACTTAGCACAATGCTGGCACATAGTAGTTGTTCCCTTCTCTCTGATGGATTCTAAGAGGATTGAGAGCCACTTCCTAGAGTTCCCCAGTTGTCAGATCTAAGTCATCTTTATCCTTCAACCTACAGCAGTTGATTTTACTTCCAAAATATTTGTTCAATCCTTTGTCTCCTCCTTAAAGAAACTGTCTAATGTCTGATACATGACTCCACCCACACACCACAAAGCTCTCAGAGTGGTTTTTGCAAACTGTAAATATTACTGATACTTTCTTTTTTATAAAAATATCTTAACTGTACGTGTGTATCTGTGAGTGTGTGTGTGTGTGTGTGTGTGTAAAAGAGAGAGACCCAATGGAGACAAGAAGAGGATACCCAATTTCTCTGATTGAGAATTACAGGCAGTTATAAGGTTAGAAGCCAAACATGCCTCCTCTGAATAAATACTACCCATTCTTAAGCTCTCAGCCGTCTCTCCAGTCCCCATTACTCCCTCTCTTGATCAAAATTTCACTCCCTGAAAGATGATGCAGCTCAGTTTCTAAGGCTTTTAAACCACATAGTGGCCACCAGCTTCTCTTTGCTCACGAAGCTTCAGACAAAAAAAAAAAAAAAACACATAAATCTTCTCATACAGAGAACCAGGAAAGATTTCATAGTGAGGCAGCATGAAAACCGAAGCAGTGTCAGATGTCCTTCCTCTGTCCAAAGAGTAACACCGATCTAGAGACTTGGGAACAAACAGTTGAAGAGCAGATGGCAACATGAACTCAGGCTTGGATATTTGTTTGTGTGTGGGGGCGGGAGGGGGGGAAACCCAGCAGGTTTATCCTCTAGAAAGTTAATAAACTTTTTGAGGTTAAAAAAAAAAAAGGTAGGACTAACTCTCTGAGGTTTAGGCTTCATTTTGGAAACCTGTGATGTGTGCACCTCTGGTAGGGTGTGCCTCTCGGGCACTGCTCAACCACAGCATCACCTGACTTGGCTACCCCAGACACCAGGGCGACTCTTGACCAGCAGCACCAAATCTGCCAAAAGAACAACATGAAGAAAAGTCCCTGGCAGTTCTGCCTTCTGGAGGTGCTGCTGCTGCCAATGGGATCACAGCTTGTTAACGCAATATGCCACCTGCACATGGGCTCGATTGGATGGCTGTAATGGATAGCACCGTTCCAGTCTTATTTAGCTCAATCACAGTGCACTTGAGAAGGAAAAGGGATCACAGAGAACTGTGGATATAACCAACTGGCAATAAATATTTTTCAATTTTCGCTTGCAAACCACGTATTGCATCCTTTGCAGGAGAAAACTGGCTCAAGTCATTATGATTCCTACTTTAAAGGTCTATATTGATGTCGGTTGAGCTTTCCAACTGTGCCAATATGAAGTGATCCTTCACATGTTTGTCTTCATATTTCAGGAGCAGAAGCAGAAACACATGCAACCAGCCTGGGTTGTACGTGCTTTGTGTGAAGGCTTACACAGATGGATTGTTTGGAAATTGAACTTGAACCATCATCCCATGTGATAGCATGGTGATCAGCTACTGGCTTTGATTCCTTAGCCACTTGTAAAATATGTACAAGTCTTTCACAGACACAAAGTAGAATGCAGCTCTCCTGGGGGACAGATTGAACTCAATAACTAGCTCTATTTGTTTAAGAAACAAACGTGTATGAAGAGACAGAGAACCCACAAAGGCAGTTTCTCTTTCTACCCTTGCTAATTGGATCTAAGTTCTCATGGTTCTGGTCGATAGGCATAGGTAAGAACTGAAGGGATGTGTCTGTTCACTTGAGCTATGCCTAATTCCTCTTAAGTAACTCAGATTTTTAAGAATGCTCCTTTAAAATCTTTACATATTTACAGAACTAGCATATTCTCACTGAAAATATTTTGAGCCCTATAGAAAGCTGTAAGGAAGATACCTTAAATCATCTATATTCAACGGTTCAGATATGACCATTGTAGTGATTTGAATAGGAATGGTCCCCATGCACTCATGTGTTTAAATGCTTGGCCCATAGGGAGTGACACTATTAGGAGGTGTGGCCTTGTTGAAGTAAGGGTGGCCTTGTTGGAGGAAGTATGTCACTGTGAAGATAGGCCTAGGGTGGCAGTATCCTTCTGCTACTTGCAGATCAAGATGTAGAACTCTCAGCTCCATCTCCAGCACCACGTCTGCACACTGCCATGCTTCTTGTCAGAACATAATGGACTGAACCTCTGAAACTGTAAGCCAGTCCCAACTAAATGCTTCCCTTCATAAGAGCTACAGTGCTCATGGTGTCTCTTCACAGAAATAAAGCCCTAACTAAGACACCATTATGGTTTTTTTTTTCTTTTTGAAGACAAGATCTCAGCCTAGACATGAGCCACCTGGCACTGTTGTTAATTGTTATGTTTCTATCCAATGCTCATGTAGTTATTTTCATCATTGTCAAAATTTAGCATTTAATATCCTATTTCTTCATATGGTAAACATAATGCTATATAAATTTTCTTATATTAACTGGCTACATTTTCCTCTTCTGTGGATGTCACAAAATACATGTTTGCTCATAATCCAGCAGGGGAATTGAGATTTTGACAAAGAACAAATAGGAAGTCTGGAAAGGAAAAAAAATTAATCAAATAACAAACACCTCTGTTTGCAGATGTTTGTTTTGCTATTGATAAACAATGTACCAATAATCATTTAGTGAAATAAATTCCCTACTCATAGTTTTTATTTCCTTAAGACAAATGCCCAGGGACAGGGAATTACTGGGTAACAGTGTTCAGATTCTCTGACTTTTACTAAAATACTATTTTCTAGTCAAAAAGTATTTTTAAAAACATCTTATTCTAGCCATATTGAATATTCTTGTATTTTTAGATTGACGATCCAGAAATGCCTAAGTATTTTTGAAAAATTTTATTTTTAAAGACATTCAGACAATGAGACTTTATTGTCGTTGTCCCTTGACAAATCACTGTATGACTGATTGTAACTGGAATGCCACAAAAACTAAGACATTGCAAACACTATTTGATGAAAATTTAAAAACACAAGGCAAGGTGATACAGAACATGAAGGTAATTTATCATCATCTGGTCACACCGTAAACCCTCTAACCCTCACACCAAAGATTTAATGGTAACTCCAATACCTAACAATGTTACTCCCACATTTATCCAAAATGTGTTCCAAATTTTTCAAACTAATATTAAACTTCATAGTTACATACATATATAAATATGTGTAACTTCACCCGCCCTATTACACAGCAGGAGTATGATGAAGTCAATAGCCGCAGGTGCAGACTCCAGTAATAAACTGAGCATAAGAACTTATTGGAAAACACTGTATTTCCCAAGGTAAGAAGTTGCTGACGGGACTGACATGGACTCCTATGGAAAGTTTACAGCGAGACGACTTTGTCATGAAAAGCCAGGTACACCCATTACTTCTGTTTTTATCCCTCCTATCTCTAATGCCATATGGCGGCAACAGCAAACATCTCTCAAGTACCAAAATGTTGAAACTGCTGGCACTTTCCTCCAGCAATTAAGCCCTCAACTGCTCTCTGTAGATTATGGTTTTCCATAACAACCTCCAATTTACTTTTCTTTCCCTTTTCAAGGTGAACAGATACTACAAACCATTTGTGCAATTTTCAACATCAGAGTACTCGAAATTACCCAAGGTAAGACATACTTTCTGCCACTGTCAAAGAAAATAAGTCACACAGGTGTCCAGCATGCTGAGTACGGGCGACTCGGGCACCAGGGAACAGAGTCTTTGCACTGTACGTGCCTATGTACCCGTGCTATCAAAGGTTCAGCTCCACACCACTTCTTCCCCTTCCGGCCTCCATTCTTATATGTTTCTAAAGGAAAGCTTCCAGCCAAGGGGACCAGATCTATCCATGGAAGCAAGAGAATGGGGAGCCCCTGGAACAACCTACTAGGAAAGGATTTATTTCAGCTCACGTTTTTAAAACACACCCAGACAGTGAAGTCAAAGCAATGGGAGCTTGCAGCAGCTCATCTACATTCAGGAAACAAGAAAGACTTCTAGCTCACCTGGAGATTTCTTTTTCTACTCCCTACAGTCCAGATTCCAGAATCAAAGAGATGGTCCTACCCACAACTAAGAGGGGTCTTCCCATGTTTATTAACATAAACCCCTTCTAGGCAAACCTAGAAGTCCCTCTCCTAAGGAGATTCTGGATTCTGCCAAGTTGACAGTTGGCACTACCCATCACTCCATGTAAAGATTGTTACAAATGCCACGTTTCATTGACTCCTTCACATCCTGGGCCACCTTTGAGTTCTCATGAAGCCAGAGTTCCACTCTTCTTGTATCAGCAAAAGTCACGGAAAGGAACAAACATCTGTGGGAAGATTTAACTCTAAAGGCCACTCAGGTACTTTCCTGTCTCTACTCTCCCTAGCCTTAGAATGGTGCTCTCATCCAACATGGGGGAAAGATGTGTGCCTACTACCTAAGTCAGAGTAGTAATGTACTAATTATTAGGAAGCAAATAGAAGGTGGCAATGGATTCTGATAGGATCGCATGCGGTGAGTAGATATTCTAGTTTCATTCTGAGGCTGTGATGAACACCCTGATCAAAAGCAGTTTGGGGAGGACAGGCTTTATTTGTTTTCCACTTTCAGATTACAATCCATCTTTGAGAAAAGGCAAAGCAGGAAGTCAAGGCAGGAACCAGGAGGAGACAAAATCACAGAATCATAGAGACATGCTGTTTGCCGGTTGGTTCTTTGGCTTCTGCTTACCTAGCTACGGTAGACAGCCAGGACACTCTACCCAGGAAATGGTGCTATCTACACAGGGCTGGGCCCTCCTACATCAGCTAAAACTATCCAGTCAAGGCAATCCCTCAAGGAATGTCCATAGGCCAACCTGATAAAGACAAATACTCAATTAAGATTCCCTTTTTGATAGTGTCAGGATGTGTCAATGATAGTTAATGCTAACTAGGACAGGAAGAAAGAGTTGAACATGCTAATGGTTAAAGAAAGAGGAAGTCTGGCTTAAGGAAAAGTAGCTGGAGTTTGTTTACAAAGGAGGCCACAGTGGGCTACAGTCCAGCTAACACATAGCCATGAGCTACATGGGGATGAGTTTATAAGCTCTGTCTGTGCCTTTCCATTTCATTCTCTAACAAGATGCACAGTGCTTTTCTCACACTGGGATGCTGTCCCTATTACGCCTGGAAAGGCATTGGCTCTTATGTACCACTGCCCTTTCTCAGAATGAGTTGTTGTCCCTATTCTGACCCGAAAGGCATTGGTTCTAAGTTTTTGTCCACTCTCACAGCATTCAGACAAGCAAGTCATGGGCAAGAGCATGGTAGAGGAGGGATTATTTTAGCACTACAAGTTAGCTGTATCTCCTCTTAAAGTGAACCCAGTTTTATTCTGAGGACTTATCTTGTTACTTCAGCCTATGTAAATCTAACTTGACATTGTGGGCTCATCACCTCTCTGGGGTGTAAGGATCCTCCTTATTCATTACTGCTACTGTCATCCAGATGTGATGTGACAGTGAGTAATAGGGACTCATCAAGCAAAAGAAAATGTCTCAAAGGACTTATCACCTAGAGCTGAAAAGACCAGGCAGAAGGGCTACAATGACACAGACCATAAATTAGTGCTTCAGAATCTTCAAAGGACAGTCCATTCAATGGCTGTCATTGAGTGCAGTCAGGGAGGCTGCACAAGGGATTGATTGGGGTTGCTGGATCTCCCCTGTAGGAAACTGTAGTATAGTCTAAAGCTGAAGGGGTCAAAACCACATTTCACTGATTGATTACAAAACTACTGGTAGGACTAACAGAGAAAACGGACTATCTCCCGTTGAACATATTGCTTTCAAGTTAGACCACAACCAGATTAAAAGGATATTTTTATTTAAATTGAGACTGAGATTCACCGTATTCGGTCAAAACTTACAGAAAGAATTCTAAGGTAGAACAATACATTATGTGACTAGCTTTGAGTAAAGGAGGCAGAGTAGCCCGGTCCTGAGAGCATTCCCCAGACCCTTCTAAGGAGAGCTCCAGGGGATCTGCCATGATGGGGATGCTAAGACTAGATGTCAGCAAGGCACAAGGGAAAACTCATCAGCTTCTTCAAGCACAGAGCAGACCACAGTGAGAACAGAGACAGAAACCAACAAAGGAAGCAACATCTCGGTTAGAGAAACAGGAGATGTAGTCTATCAGGCAGAGAGGCACAGAGAGCAGTTAACACACCATTTCCATGTAATGTTCACCCAACATCAACGAAAAGATCTACAGACGGTGCTAAGACTGCAGCATGGACCAGTCTTATGACCACAGTGGAAGGACAGGTTGAACAGGACATCCCTCAGGGCTCAGGATTAGACTGTTCTGGTCAAGTGCTAACAGAGCAAGGGCAATATCAAGTAACATGATATTTCATTTCAACCAGGGATAGAAATTGAAATGAGGGAAGAGCTGGAGGCACCTTCGGTAGCAGTAGGCTATGAGCTAACTAGAGTGTCAAGTGGCCCTGTCTTTTGGTAAGGCCAGGGAGCAAGACTGAACAGGAATTGTATCGAAGGAAGGTACAAGTGGTGACTTGGAAACATAACTGGAGATTCAGGACCCGAAACGGCAGTGACTCTCATGAGATCCCACAGGTTAAAAAGAAGCAGGATTTCCCACGCAAGTTTAGGTTAACTTTGTGGCACAGACACGGCATCTCTTTGGTCATCCTACTTAGTTTCATGTGTCAGCAGGGGCTCAGGTTAAAACAGCATGCGGCTAAGCCAAGAGTCAATGGATTCATTAACTTTGAAGAGACTCAGCTGTGCCAGGCAGTGGCTACAGAGTGCTTGCCTCGCACATGTGAAACCATGGGTCCTATCCTCTTATAGCGCACAAACTGGACCTGGCGCATATATCTATAATCCCAGTAGTCAGGAGGTAGAAGTGGGTAGATTCAAAATTCAAGGTCATCTTTGGCTACACAGTTAGTTTGAGGCCAGCCTGGGCTACATAATGCCTTATCTCAATACTGATTTTCTTTTTTCTTTTTTTTTTTTTTTGTACTAGGCACGATGACAATTGCCTGTCACCTCAGCACACAAGAGGATGAAGCAAGAGGATGGGGAGTTTAAGGCCAGCCTGGGCTACATAGAGACCTTGTCAAAAAAACAAAAACATTCAAAAGACGGCTCACAATGTCCAGCACTCAATCCTATAGTGATCTTCCACTTGCTTTGTGTTTCTTTCTGGAAACATGTTCTCTTCTCTCTCTAATGCCTAATGGTCACTGCAGCCTGAGCTGGAGACCTGGAAGGCAGCCTGCTCTAATTTGGCTGACTTGATGGTTTGTGCCAAAAACAGTTGTTAAATTCTGCTCTCCAGGCAGCACGGCTGTTTTATAACAAACTGCTGGCTAATTAGGGCATCCATGTTCTTTATTTCTCCTTGACCTTGCCCGTTGCCTCCTCGCGGCTTCCCTGCTCCCAACACTATCTTTCCATTCTTTTACTGTCTCGTCTGCTCCTCACCTTGCTTCTCACTTCCAGGGCTTTTATCCCCATTTCCAGCTTTCTGCAGCTGTTGGGTCTGATGCTTCTTGTGTGGCTTCTACTTTGATGCTTCCTTAATTTTAAAGTGATTACTTGAGCTGGAGAGATGACCAGTGGATAAAGTTGATTGCCGCCAAGTCTGGTAATCTGTGTTCAACACCAGAACCCACATTATGGTGGAAAGAGAGAACTAACTTTATAAAGTTGTCCTCTGATCCCCACAGGCATGCTGTGGGACATGTCTGCCTCTCTCAGACCCTCACACACAATAGTGACACAAAAATGTAATAAATGCCAATTTATTATCTCTTATTGTCTTTTACTTTTAGGTATATCACTATTCTTCCTATAATACAAATAGATAATCTCATAAGTTATTTCTATTCATTTTCTTTACGTGATATAAAATCCTATCTGAAACCTAGACAATACATTTAAGTGTTCCACTGGACAACTTACTAACAACCTACTAAAATGCTGTTATATATTGTTTTCACCATATGGCAGAAGGTTGGAATTTTTTCATTTTCTTTTTTTTTGATGTCCTTCATTATTTGGGCTACTCTTTTGTTTTGAGACCAGGTCTAACCCTGTAGCCCAGGCTGAACTAGAACTATGTAGCAATCTCTTGTCAGCAATCCTCCTGCCTCAGTCTCACAAGTCCTCCCATTCCAGACATGTACTGCTATGCATAGCATAGTTTCCAAGTTTTTAATGGATTGTAAGTTTGCATGATATACACAACCGATTAGGTAGTAGAAAACAAGTCTATCATACTTTTAGAGATCTCTAGAATCTCCAATATGTGAATAACTTTTTGTCTGTTTGTTTGATTTTGAGAAAGGGTTTCTCTGTGTAATGGCCTTAGCTATTCTGTAACTAACTCTGTAGTCTAGGCTATTCTTGAACTCATAGAGATCTGCCTGCCTCTGCCTCCAGAGTGCTGGGATTAAAGGCATGTGCCAACACCGCCTAGCTTGCAAATTACTTTTTAAGAGTCAATATTTTCAAAAGTTCATAATTATTTAAAAATAATACATCCATAAACAAATCACCTTAATTTTGTGCTTCTCTGCAATTTTTCATGTAGGACACCTACACACATTATAGGCAAAACAAGTTTCAAGACTTCTACCCCCTAGTCAGCGCAATAGTGACCTGCTCCTAAGATGTAGCTGTCACACTCCCATCTTTCTAACACTCAAAAGAAAACTATCTGAAGGGAAATACAAATTACACAGTGAGGCCATTGGTTTTCTTTGATGGATGCTCAAACTATCCCGGGAACCATGTGAATAGACTCAGTAGTCTGCATAGGACATCACTGAAACTATCAAATGGCCCCAGTGGTAGGAGTTATGTGACCAGAATAGACAAGAGAGAAAGTGTTGTCCATGAAGGCAGAGAGAAATGTCACCTGTTCTTTTCCCGTTGGCCATCCCATCAAAGTGGAATCTCAGGAGGCCAGACAACTTTGGGTTCACTCTTGAGCCCACCGTCATCAAGTGCAACTTAGGAAGAACACTTAGACACTAAGATGACTTGAGGCATCTCCGGAGAGACCATAGCAAGGAGTGAACAACGAGCATGTGCCCTTGCCAGTTTTTCCACAAGTCCCCTATCTTCTTACTCCCCACTGTGAGGACCTTTGCTTAGTCTTCCCTGTGATTCTAGATGTCATACACAGACTCTGCCCTCTGTGGGGGGTATCATTGCTTTTCATGATTTCCAGCTGATGGTTTCAAGTCATATTTGTCATGACCGTTCCCCCGGTTACCACACTTCAGTTGCCTGGGGGAACAAGCAATTTAAGGAACCTCAAACATAACCATCAAGCGGAGAGTCTTCTCTGTGCCTGCTCCTTCTTGATTATGAGTGATGCCCATTACTAGTGCCACCAGCCACCAGACCATCGGAGCTGACACCTGGGAGTCCTCTTTGACTCTTGCTTTTCCTCTTCTCCCTCTCACTCTTGTGTTCAGTGATATAATTGGAAATTTTTCCCTTTGCCCCTTCCCATCCACATCTACTCCTATATCATGGCTCATCCCATTGCATGTCTCCCAACATTACAAGTCTCTTAAAAAAAATCTGCCTCAAGACTTTTCCATTCTCTGAAGTCTCCAAAGTGAACAAAAACACATCTGACCATGCTACTCCGTTTCTTTTGAGGTCCCTTCTTTAGCTACACATCATAAAGTCCGAGAACATCACCGAGAGACACAGTGAGGTTACTCCCATCCCCAGCCTCACTTCTCACCTGTCCTGCTCATTTTTTACCTATAATCTAACAATGGAGCATTAACACAGAGCACACTGTGGCAAACACTAGTTTGACATTCATTGACTTACTTAGCTCTCACAGAAACCCTCATGGGTAGGTCCTGTAATATTCTCCATTTTTATAGATGAGGAAACTGAGGCACAAAAACTTGGCTGTCTCTACAAAGTTGCAGATGCAACACAAGACCCCAAGTCTGTGTTCTACCCGGTATACCCTTCGTTGTTCAGTGTGATCCTTCTCTCTTTCTGGAGCATAGATCATACTCAGTCCTCTGCTTAAAATGCTTCTTTCATGATACGACTAGCTTCTCTCCCACTCATCCAGTCACAGTAGCTTGAGTTGTTGCCTAGCCTCTTCCCTTCTCAGAGGTCTTCCCTGTGCCACAGTAATAAGCTCTGTAAGCTTCCACTGCTCTAGTTCCCATGCAATATAGCTTACAAGAGATAACACCTATTGATGTGCTCACCATCCTCCATAAACTCCCTGAAGCCAACAATAGGTTTCTCTCCTTTTGATGGTTTATATTTGACCAGATTTGAAAATGCCCAGCCCTTGAAATGGGTCATAAAAATGTGCTATGAGAAGAGACCGTGATGTACAAAGGATAACGGAGACAACGCCAGTTAGCTACAAACCTCCCCAATAATAGAATCATAGTAACTGAACTTCAAGGGCTCACGTGAGTGCAACAGTCCCTGCAGTTAGCATAAGAAGACTGCAGGAGGCATGGGTGTGTGTGTTCCTAAGATATCTCGATAAAGGTAGAAAGGAACCAAAAATACAACTGCACACAATTAAACTGAAACCAAGCACCTTTAAATAATTAGGTATTAGTCAATAAGAATATGTTGTTTTGCCAAAATATTTATACTTCAACTACATTTTTAGTTTATTGTATGATTCTTTTTTCTTTTTTTTCTATTGACTTATTCCATACATACTGTATCAGTTTGCCTTCTTTTTTAAAATTTTACTGATTTTTATTGAGCTCTACATTTTTCTCTGCTCCCCTTCCTGCCTCTCCCCTTCTTTTCAACCCTCTCTCAAGGTCCCCATGCTCCCCAATTTAATCAAGAAATTCTTGCCCTTTTCTATTTCTCATGTAGATTAGATAGATCCATGTATGTCTCTCTTAGGGCATTGTTGTCTAGGTTCTCTGGGATTGTGATTTGTAGGCCGGTTTTCTTTGCTTTATTTTTAAAAGCCACTTATGAGTGAGTATATGTGATAATTATCTTTCTGGGTCTGGGTTACCTCACTTAAAATGATGTTTTCTAGCTCCATCCATTTGCCTGCAAAATTCAAGATTGTATGAGTCTTTATAGAGAAAGTACTAAGGTATAAAACACACCTGAACAATAGTCCAGGAAGGCAGTTCTCACATATGACAGCTGAATGGAGACCTTCAGTTTAGGAGCACTTGGATGACAAGGTCTTCAGAAACCTTTGGTTTGGGAGCACTTGGATGACAAGGTCTTCAGAAACCTTTGGTTTGGGAGCACTTGCATGACAAGGTTTTCAGAAACCTTTGGTTTGGGAGCACTTGCATGACAAGGTCTTCAGAAACAATCAAATAGGAAATGTAGGGAAGTGAGCTTTAATGGAGTGGCCTCACCCAGGAAATGCCAATTTTTACAATTCAGCTCCTCAAGTTCTATGCTTGCTGTTGATTTTCAGGTATTTTTAGAATTAAGTATATATAAAAGCAAACAGCCACAACTTCTGGCCAATGAATGTAATCTGATGCCATTATGTATTCATTTACTTGGTCTCCAAACTAAGATTGTAGCTACACAAATACAGTACATCTTCTATGAGCTGGACAAAAAGCAATTATTTTTAAGACAGAAGACATCTGTTTTAAAATACACTGTAGGAATAGATCTTGAGTCAGGCAAGAGGAAAAAGGCAAATTCAAAATGTTTTCTAAGAAAAGGCAATGCTGAGTTCTGCCTTTCCAAGAATCTCTCATTTTATTAATGACTATTATCAACTTTTTTATCTATAGTGTTGGCTTCAGGTATGAGATATTTACTCAGCTATAACCAAAGGCTTTCATTCCACACACATTGCAAAACTGATGATCTCTGTTTCTGTTTGATAACATCCAAGCACAAATATTAGATTCCAAGGAGATAAAAGACCCAGAGCCATGGGTTAGCCATCACACAGGCACTTCTCTCTGTTGCCTAAATTGGTTTTAGTGCAGTGATTCCTCCAGGTCATCCTAGGGTCAGCAGATACAATTATAAGAGTAAGCTAGGATAAATAATCAAATTTGCAGAGAGAAAGGGCAAAATATTCATCCAATTATTAAATGCCATAGCCATACAGCCTTGTAATTATTACTGGACAGAAAACAAATGAGCGTTTACTCGGTAACTGCTGGTGAACAGATGTGTGGGATCACTCTCACACTCAGTGAACACCCAGTGCATCAAGAGTGTTAGCCATAGCCGCCTCAGTATTAATTATCCTTGGGATGTAACTGTTTCTATCAAAAATCTCCCAGCTGCCTAGCATGTGCAAGAACTTCTGCTCAATCTACAGTACAAACTCACTCTCTCTTTCTCTCTCTCCCTCTCCCTCTCTCTCTCTCTCTCTCTCATACACACACACACACACACACACACACACACACACTTCTAAAAGGGCCAGTTTAATCATGTATCTTTACTTTATGGAATTATTCACAACTGGTATCCAATTTACAAAGTATGTGATATTTACCTAAACACGGTTCTATGTGTTACCGAAAATACCTTCTGAGAGTATGCTGTAAAAGGACAGTAATTAGACATATAGCAATAGGCAAAGCTGGACATTCAGAAAAGACACAGACCATAAGAAGGGCTGAGCATGCAGCTCAGCTGACAAAATGCTTGTCCAGCACACTCGAAGCCCTGGGTTCAATTCCCTCATCACAAAAACCTAACTTGGTAGCACACAGCCAGAGTCCCTGCACTGGAGAGATGGATTGTCTGGACTGCATAGTGAGCCTCCGGCCATCAAGGGCTGTAGTGATACTTTGTCTCATAAAACAGAAACAGAGTGATCTTAAAGCTGTGACTTGGAGGAACCTATGAAGGGGAGGAAGTTCACTATTTTGTGTGATGGCCCATGATTTGGTACTTCCTAATCTGAGCAAGGTGTTCTGTGAAGCCACACACAACCTGTCACTTGTCACTGTGGTCAGGAAATGCCCTGAAAAGTCAAGTGTGGAAACCACTTCAGGTCACCAAGGCCTCTGACCCACTCAGGAACATTCAGAGTACTGGTTCCTCTGTAGGCCAGAACACAGAATGGATGAATGCCCCACGTAATAAACCTATCAGTCCCACTGACTTCTTAACAACTGGGAAGGGGCTCCTGGTGTGTAATGAAATTACAGAGCACATGATGGATTGCTGACCTTTCGATTTAGGACAAGCATTACGAACTCATTAACAAATTCACCCTTATACTGGCCAAGTTACGTGAAGAGAGTCAGGCATTTGTCAAAGGCAGTTGAAGCACAGATGAAAATACCAAAGCATAAAGCTTCTTCATTCTCCAGTGTTCCACTTCAGGGAGTGGGAACTCACATCTGACTTCAAAATTCTGAAAGCTTCATGGTTGCAGTCAACAAGTACATGAAGACTATTTTCCCAATTGGGTTTATACTTCTGCTTTGACTAGTATTTGAAAGAGGGGTTTAAAAAATTAGCTTTTTAAACTCACTGGCCAACCAGAATAAATATATGTCTTATTTACTTATCTATTGCTGTGACAAAGCACCATGGCCATGCACTTTATAAGAGAGAGGGATTATTTAGGCTTAGGGTTCCAGGTGGGAAAATAGGGCAGCAGGTCGGCATGGTGGCCTTGAAGTGAAATCTCAGAATCTAGGGCTCACGCCTCAGATAACAAACAGAAAGCAGACAGAGCACACTGAAAACAGTGCATGACATTTGACCTCAGAGCCCACACCGTGACATACTTCCTCCAGCATGGTCATACCCCCTAAATCTAATCCCACAGTATTACCAACTGGGGACCAATTACGCAGATGTCTGAGAACATCAGGGATGCCTAGTTTATTCAAACCTCCATAACATGTCAATGAGATGAGTTTCCAATGTAAAGAAAGCCCCTTCTGTGACACTTTATTTCAGTTGTATGGCACACTGTAATGTTCACATGGAGCGTAGGGTGGGAGAGACCAGATCATCAGTTTGACCAGGAGTCAAACCACAGCTCATCATTTAGTACCTTGATGGGTTCAGTCAGGGAAGATGTTTTAACTCTGTCTCCTCACTTTACATAGGAGGATAATGGCGATAATGCTATGTAAGGATAATGGTGCGTGTATGCATGCATCCTAGAACCAAGGAGGCTGAATAAGGCAGGAGGGTTGCAGTTTGAGACCTGTCTGGACCAAAGAACTAGACTCTTTCTCAACCAAAGAAAACACACAACCTTCCTTCCTAAAGAAATATGATAGAGATAAGAAAGTATTCTTGATAAAAAATATATGAAGATAATACAAGCCAAATTAGGTATTGAACTCAGCATATATATCAATGTATATTATCTATTGTTATCATAAAATAGTACTCCAATAATTTTTATCATTAAATGTCTCAGTCCATTGAGCAAAACGTAATTTATTCAAGTATAAAGTAATGTAGGCCCTCCATCTTTCTTTAATTACATTACTCTTCCTATGTACCTTCCAAAAATACCAGAGTTCTTTCTTATATTTAGAAAATGAGTGATCGTGGAATAATCTCAACAAATAAAGAAGTCTCACAGAGAATTGTTTTAAAAATGTTTGTTTTGATGCTGAAGTTAGGTATGTCTATGCTTAGCATAGGTGTTTCCTCACTTTGACCAGCGGCTCTCTGCAGTTGACAGGCAGGCATGGTGAGTGGCACCTATAACCACAACACTGGGTTCAAGGCCAGCCTGTTTCACAAAGTGAGTTCTATGCCAACCTGGTCTACCCAGTAAGACCCTGTCCCAAGCAACAACAACAATGGAATTATATTGGAATAATGGTAGAAAGAATCGTGTTACACTTTGGAAAGCTGAACAGTTGAAATCAAAACCCAACTCATCCCAAAACTTCATAATGCGGATTTATTCTGAGTCTCGGGGCATAGTTATGTCTCATTGATTTACATTTTATTAATAATACTCAAATGCAGTTTTCAGAACAGCCTTAGAAACTGTGAAAACAAACTGACATTAAGAGTGTCCGCCCTCACTGCTCTCTGTAACTGGAAGACAAAGTATGGCAGCGAGAACCACCCACAGGCGTGCTCCCTGCCCCAGTGTGGAAACCCCTTCTGTGCACAACAGAGCTGATTCTCTTTCAAACACATTTCTTTACATGTGTTTATGAAGTGTGTGTGTGTGCACATGTGGAGGTCAAAGAACAACTTCTCGAGGTCAGTTCTCTCCTGCCATGTAGATTCTGGGGGTCAAATTCAAGACACCCTGCTTGGTGATAAGTTCCTTCACCTCGTGAGCCATCTTGCTGAGGCAAGGCTTATAGGCTATGTATATAATCACTTTTAGACAACTTTCCTATACATATGACAATATATGATGGATTATGATGGTATGCAGAAACAATTAAATTTACTATACTTCATTGCAATAAGAAATGCATAAACCAAATTTATATGCATACCTCATCTTTAGGATCTAACTGATTTAAGAGAATATACAATATTTACTATGTCAATGTGTGTGTGTGTGTGTGTGTGTGTGTGTGCATGTGTGTAGTTTAAGGGCTTCCTCAGCTAGATAGCAAGTTTCAGAAGAGTCTGGGCTAAATGAGGCCCTGTGTAAAAAAAGTCAACAACAAAAACAAAAAATAGAATTGATAAATGTTTGATGAGTCAAACATTTGAACAAGAAAATGATGTTTGATGAAACAAACATCTGGACATTATATAATATACACATGTATCAAAACATCACATGGCATGTATCACTAATATATATAATTTTTGTTTCATGTATCCATGAAAATTGATTTAATAAAAATACTTGGAACACTGCCATCTAAACAGACTCAAACTGCCACATGGAAATACTGATCAAAAATGAACAAAAGATGAACGATAAGGTAAAGGGTTACACTATTGCCCACAGCACTGGTCAAAGCATTCCAGGATGATGCTCAAATTATTTTGGATTTCTTCAGACTCTCGATACCAACACAGGCCCTAGCAGTTGGCTCTGGTTCTGTATTTTGACTTCTAAAGTATCTTCCTTTCTCTCTCTCTCTCTCTTTAATCTTGAGTGTTTTCTGAAGAGGGGGTGGATACATGCTCTTGTTTGGAGAAGTAAAGTAGAAAGGAAAAAGTGGCCAGAGGTACAAAGATTACACATGAGTCCCTCTGCCTTCCAATGAAGGTAAATAAAGAAGAATGCAAAATCTGGAGGCCAGATCAAGAACTATAGAAAAGGGAAGAGTCATTTGTTTCTCACTCAAAGATCAGCAAATCCAACATGAGACTCAGGAAGAACTCAACCATATACCACAAAGCCACACTGTAACCAATAGTGTTTAAGTAATACATTATGATAGCATATGCAAAGAGTAGACAAAGTCTTATATGAGTGTTCCAGATAATTGCCATCCTGGATTACTGTATCCCTTTTGCTAAGCATCAGTACTAGCCTGGTTAATCAGAAGACTCATTAGCTGGAATTTACAGCTAATTGCATGAGTAGTTTAAATGTGTAAATATATAAAAATATATTTGTATATACGAATATATACAAAACGTATAAATATACACAAACTAACCGGAAAATGAGTGACAGGTATTTTAGGAGAGGGGCACAGAGCAAGTTTCCCAAACAAACTGGATTCTGCATTGGAAGCCTGAGCTGACCCAGAGCTCAAAGCACACAGCCATGTGGGAGTTGCACCCACCCATGTTACAATTCACCCACCCAATTTCTATGTCTCTGTATTGTAATTAACATTTTTCTTCATAGCTTTCTAACTCCTAAAGTGGCCTGGAAATTGTGTGGCTAAAAGGTGTCTGCATATCCAAGTTCTTCAAACTCAAGTATTTGTCAAAATCCAGCGTTCAGCACTATTGCTCTTCCATTGGGATTACCCTTTTAACAAATGCCCACTGACCTGTCTTTCTGCAGAGCTCTCGAGAGTTTGTTACTCGCAAAGCACAACCAAATGCTTGTTTATACTGTCAGTCAAAATACTTGTGACATTACATTTCATGACAGTATAATATTTCTCTGGATTAGTCATTATTTTATTTTTGGATGGTAATATCCAGTCAGATTACAAATTTCACTAAAGTATCTAATCAGTGACTTTCAGTTAGGTCCATAGCGCCAGTGAGTTACGCCCAGCAAATCAATGTCAAATTATTGTATCGAGAGGGCTTTCTTACACGTGAGGGAGAAGCATCTACATTAGACCAGTTAGGACAGACTGATTCTTGGAATTCTTGTTCATTATGCAAAGGTTAGAAATAAAGGTCTTCGTCTTAATGACTACAAACACAAATTAATACGTAGAGGAAAGTAATGCTGTGTGAGCTCAAAGAAAAACAGGAATAAAAAAGAAACAGATTTAAAGGGCTGGGTTTGCTAGCAAAAGCCTGTAACTCCAGTGCTTGCCAGACAGATTTTTGTGATTTCAAGATAGAAAATTTAATCCAGTCAAAGCTATGTAGTGAGACACTATTTAAAAAAATAAATCAACAAACAAACAAACAGCCAGATCTGGGCTGTAGATTACTGGCAAAAAAAAAAAAAAAACTTGTCTCACATACACAAGATCCTGAGTTTGAACCCCAGTACTGAAACCAAAAAAAAATTAGCTCTAATGATTAGTATTTCATCCCTCAGACATGTGTGTGTGTGTCTGTGTGTGTATGTCTTAGACTGAGTCTTACTATATTGTATAGTCCCAGATTGTCTGAAAATTGCTATGTAGGCCAGTCTGACCTCGAGTTTACAGCAGTCTCCAGGCCTGTTCCTCCATTCAAAGTGCTGCTGTTACGGGCATGCCCCCCACCATGCCCAGCCCTAGATTACAGAAGATATTAAGTAGGTCACATTTTACCATCTCACTCTGGTTTAAAAAGATTGACCTTCCTTCAAGGGATAGGAAGTACCAGTGGAACTCAGACAAAAAGAATCATTTATAATATTTACTTGTCTCAATTACACAAAAGATTTTCTTCTATAAAAGTACCTTATTGGTGGCAATGCTACTTTGTCTTATCAAGTAAAAGAAAATTCAAATCGAAACTTTATTTGCTGTCAGGAATTCTTCCAGTGTCCACTGAGATAAAAATAAGCAATGGCTTTGTTTCTGTTCCCAACAGAAATTAGAAAAGAACACCCGCAGGAAGGCGAACGAGCTGTGTTTTCATAATTCCGCATGGTCTGCACCGGACACAAGACAAAGGCATGCAGATTAAAAACGTGAAGCCTCTTTCAAAGCGCAATCACGTGACTCCGTAGGGCGTTCATGAAGAAGGTAAGAGACCCTTAACACTTCAGAAGAGAGTGGGTGCGAAGGAACGAATAATAGAACAAACACCGAGAGTGCCATGCGCACAGAGTTCCTCAGAAAAGCCCGAGACCTAGAGTCATGAAGGTAGCGTTACCCTTATAGGCTAGCGTAAGCGGGCGTGCCTAATCCACGCAAAGGTACCCACTTATTTATCTGTTCTGTTCTCCCTGTTTAACGTGCACATTCCACGTCAAGCACGTCGTCAGTCTAGGCCAATTCCTAGGAAAATAAATAAGACTCGTGAGAACAAATGTCAACCTTAGGATTCAGACATAAAGAGAGGGAAAACTGCTTTCTGCTTCCTTGTGTCTGAATCTAGACAAAGAACAAAGGTTGACTGTGAGAACCATGAAATAGCAATATAGCAAATGTAACCAGAGATTCTTCTTTTCTTTATTCTCTAAATGTTAACTAACTGATTTATTTTATTCTGACTGTCTTGACACAGTTGGCCTTCCTTGCTACAGTAGCCGAGGTTGGCCTTGAACTATGAATCCTCAGTGTCTATGACAGATATGTATCACCATGTCCAGGTAAAGAGTTCTTCTTATGAAGATAAAGCATAGTCCCCATGAACAACTCTAAAGTAATGACTAAACTTGAATGAGAGAAGAGATAGGAGTCTGGTAAATGTCCTTAGATGTTCTGTTAATAGCAGGTTTGAAGATGGTTCAAAGAACAGAATTCTAGCAGTGCCCAGGTAGTCCTGGTAATTGTAGTGAGCAAAAAAATACTTCAGAACCTACTGCTTTTATCAGGATAGTATAGTATAAATTATTACCATAAAATGAAATTGTCATTGCAAAGTGTCATAAAGATGAGTAGACAAAAGAAAAAGACACAGAAAACCTACAGAGGACAAGTGAGAAAGAATTTTTCCAGTACTAAAATTTCATCACCCCGACAGATGGTCATTTTAAATACCTTCAGTGACAGAGAATTGCTGTCTTCGGGCAACATGGACCATTTTGTCCTATAAATTGATGTTCTGTGAAAGGTCAAATTATAAGTTATTTGGGAAATAAAAAATGGAGATATTACTCAGTACAAGGTATGCATGAAAACCTCTCTATGTTTGACTGAAATAGGAAGACCCCAGATTTAATTTAAAGCCAATTTGAGCTCATGAGCACGTGAGCATTCAAATGTTGGACTTGCTATCTGATCCATCAAACCATGCTCTGTGAGGCTGCTGTAAAAATAAGATCTTTAACGTGTTCCTGGTTCTGATTTCTGTGTCACAATACTTCAGTCAGCTATCTGGTGACATCTGTCATCTCTCTAGTTAGCCAGTCGCAAGTCCATAGAAATAAAAATGCCAGTGTCTGGCTGGTGACCTGAGTTCCATCCCCAAATCCACACAATAAAAGGGAAGAACTGATTCCCACAAAGTCCTCTGACTTCCACGTGTGCCCTGTGGCATATGTGCCTCTATCTCAATAGAGAAAGTAAACAAATGTTAAAAATTATTTTAAACACATACATAATGAAAAAATACAATATTTATTAATATTCCAACAACCTGCATCACAGCACCTTAAATGAATATAAGGCATCCTACATAGCTCTTTTGTCCCACTACCCTGTTAAAAACAACCACACTTCCATTTTATTTTTACCTGTATACGGGCATCTTATCACATGACAAAAGTAATGATGAAGCCACTTATTTGTTTACTTGTCTTGGAACAACTTACCAAGTCTAGAGGTCTTAGGGGACTTTCCCATGTGACTGATGCTTGGCCATTTCCATTTTTACTCATATAAATTATCTAAGTAAGGCTTCTTCAGCCTCTTCTGGGGCCAAATCACTGTCGTCTTATTGGTATCAAGTTGGAAAGCATGTTGAGCCGAAAGACAACATGCTTCTAGGTTGTTTTAATATAATCAGACAAGATACTACATGGAATAAGAAGTTTCTGTGGAGTCACCACGGAGTTAGAGTAGGCTCAAAACTTCCCAATCCTCTTCATTTCCATACTTCTTAATGTTCATTTTTGACCCAGAATCTAGCCCAGAGTTGGCAAAGCCACTGATCTTTCTTCCCATATTACCCCCGAATATCAACCTCAGTTCTTCACCTGGTTAACACTGAGTTTGTGTGAAACAATTGTGTCTTAAGGAAACTGTTCTTTGAAATATTAGTAGCATTACTAGCCACAGCTTATTTTACTTGGACCTAAAGATAGCAGGCAAGGATAAGCAGATCTGTCTCTCAGCAGAAGTAGCTTAGTATTGAAGCTTGAGAGAGAAAACAGGAGCCACTAACTTCCAGCAGCTGGCCTTGGTGTCCTATGGAACAAGGGCAATTCCAGGAGCATCAACATCTCCCAAGGTCACTCTGTGTCCAGCATGGAGCGAGACAGAAGCAGCACCTCCCCCTTATCATATCCAAACACAGACAAAGCACAGACACAGCCCAAGCCACAAAATACCAAACACTTTAGATAAATGAGAGCGATGTTTTTGTCAATCAGGGCTCTAATAACACTGAATTGTACCTGCTTTCTGATGGTACACCATCCAGAGAAAGAACTCCTACTGCCTGGGAACCCATTTCTACTGTAAATACTGTCTGTCATCAGGGCCAATCCATATCCTATGATTTCCTGGGTACCTCTCACTGCAATGGTCCACTGCCCCTGTGTTCTGTTTCTTCCTGCCCACTGCAGTAGGTCAAACACACACAGGTCAACCGCAAGTGAATTCCTAGTGGTCACGGAGTGGAGAAGACAAACAAGCTCAATTACTGAAGCTAAACAAGAAAGTCCCTGAAGAATTTTCTGTCCTTAAGGTACTGCCCAAAATTCTGCTATAAACAAACACTTTATTGAGCCTATTTTCTAACAGGCTCTTACGGTCAAATATCCTCTGGTCCTTTCCCTCAGAACCACTTTTCATGATGTATAAAGATGAGGTCATGGCCCATCTGCCCTTCCTTTACTGGAGCAGAGGACCATTTATAAGAATCATAATGAGCAGATAAATCTCTACCTAGGCCAAGGCAAGCTGGTGGCCAATCATCCTGGAGACTCAGAATTCCACACCAGATCACAGTGAACCTCTAACAGAAAACAACAACAACAACAACAATATAAACAAAAATCCACTGCTAGATAGGAGGGCCTGGCATGGCCTTCACTTCAGCTCTTGTTTTTCTCTGCTTGTATGTCATTCCCAGATGCTTATGCTTTGATTAGTATTACCTAACCAAAGAGCATTGGATGGTCTAGTTTTCACACAGGAAAGATTTAGCAGCAGCAATTCAGTGGTAGAGAGCTTACCTAGAACACATGCCCCAAAGGCTAGTACCACAGGAAGAAAGCTAGGATGGGAAGACGGGGCTGGTTCAGTCAATAAAGTGCGGCCCTGCAAACATAAGGACCTGAATTCAATCCCCACATCAAAATGCCACAGAGTTTTTCAATTGTGTGTGTGTGCCCTGGGGGTGGGACAAGAGACAGGAGTAGCCCTTGGGATTACTGGTCAGTCACATCATTAAGAAGCATCAGGCCAATGAGAGATCCTCTAAAGGAAGTAGATAGCCTTCCTAAGACCACCACAGGCTCTTCTCTGGAGCCTATATGTGCACACACGTGCCTACACACACATACATGAACACACACCAAGTAAATAAAAAAGAGAAAGAAGAGGGGAAGTGAGAAAGGAAGGAGGGAAGAATGGAGGAAGGGAGACATTTAAGTTACCTGCTATGCAAAATAATGGGAGACAATAATCAGCCCCATCACACACTCATATACATCTCAATGATTTAAAAAAATATATTTTTTTAAAAATAATTTCAAATTAGAGCAAATAACTTTCAGTATTTAAAAGACTGCTGGCCTTTCATCACTAATATTCTGTCATTTTACTTCTTTTAAAAGCACAAGAGACTTCCTTCCCTTCTTGAAAGGCTTACTACAATGAACACCCATTAAGAAAACAATAACAACACACAATTCTGTCAACTACACCCTACATGGTGTCCAAATAGTCTTGCATCTGTTATTTTAAATCCTCACAAGATACTCATTCATGTGTACAATTACCCTGTTTTCACAGATGAGTGCTGATGTATGTTCCAAATACCAAGGGAGGCATGGAGGGTCACACCTACTTTCATCAGACTTGACATACAGAGGGTGTGTGGGCACCTCCTCTGCACCATGTGATAATGTTTCTAACAGCGATTCTTAGATGAAATGGCTTTCAACACTCAATGATTCAGTGTTCAAGTGCATGCACATACAAACACACATGTATGTACACATACATATATATTTAAAACTTGCTACTGATTGCTATATTTTAGCTATAAAAAGAATAAGCTCCTAAAATCAACTGAGGAAAAAAAAATGAAATCTAAAAGAATATTATACTTGTTACACAGAGGGTCTAGTGTCTCACTGTCCTGTAATACTTTGAGATGGTTTCTGCCCTGTGGATTTACTATCATCTACGAGAGCTTAAAATTTCCTCGAGACACATTTCCCACCCCCTTAGCAATCCTGAGGATACTGCTTACAACGCAGCACAGGGGCTCCAGAGAAGAACTAGGAGAATCTAGAAAAGATAGTGTGGATTACAGCAGATCCACACCCCACCCCCCAATCAGCTAATCCTCTATGAAAACACCATGCAGTGAAGGGGAATCCAGAACTCTCAGGGACTGACGGATTCTGTGCTCACATCTCCCTGAATTATTTACTTGCCTCCTATCAAACATCACTGTCTTCATGCTATTATTAAAAACTGTCATGTGTGGGCACGCGTGTTTCTAAGGCATTACATGACCACATGACACCATCCGACAAATACACCACTCTCTGGTTTGTTGTGTCTTTTAAATATCACAGATTTCAAATTATTTAGACTTTTATTAGGAGACGTTTATTATACCACAGAGCTGTAGTTTTGAGACAACAAACACCATACAAATCCAACAGTGGTGAAATAAGAAATAGTCATTTGTTCACAACTATGATTTTTTGTCATCTGCTCTTTCAAAATCCGAAGACATCAAAGCGGCAGAAATCATCTCTGGGAGAATCAGATGGAATACCCCGCCCATATTTTTGCTCCAGGACATGAAGGGATCTTAGAATTGATCTGGGAAGCCTCTGTTTCAGAGGTGGGGCTCAAGAGCTCTGGAAGGCAGCAGTACTCCAGGAGTCGCGCCATAAAGAAGCGCGGGCTTCGGGTGGGGCTGCCTAGTTTGCATTCCCCCCACCACACACACATTGCTGTCATTTCCCTGAAAACCAAGGATGTGGGATTGTATCAGAGTAAGAAACCCTACAAACTGCTTTGTGTGCCCAACCCCTCCCCCAAGCCCATAATATCTTTAGCTGTTTATCTTAATCTTTGAAAGAGCTGTCACGCTAATGTCAGAGTAAACTGTAGAAGGTCTAAGAAAGCGAAGAAATAGCATGCTGGGGAATCTGATTACCACTCTTTTCTGCATAGGAAGAACACACCAAGGGTGGGACCAAAAAGGCATCTCCTGTCTAGCCATCTCCAAGATTGTTGCCGGGCAAACACAGCTGGCTAAAAAAAAATCTACCTTCTGCTTCCAAAGCCACCTTGCTAAGCATTCTGACTCGGAAACTCAGTTATTCAAAATAATAATAATTAATAATAATAAACGACTTGTAGCCAGTGAACACCCAAAGCATACACAGGCGATGGCAAGCCTCAGTAATGCACCGAACACACCTTATCTGAGCTCACTTCACCGTGCTCCAGGCACGGGTTCATACCGAACCTTAGGCTTCTTTCTGAATCCCCAGAAAGCAGGCGCTTGCACCTGCCTCTTCCCAGACCAAGGCTTGGCACTCTTACTGTCTATAGCTAGTTACTCCTAAGCCCCCACGGCTCCCCCAGCCTTGCAGTGGCATGTACACACAAACACACACGCGCGCGCGCGCGCGTACACACACACACACACACACACACACACACACATTTATATACAGACGTTCTGGAGCCTCCAATGCACCTTCTTGGGTCTTTTTCTTCTCTGACTATAGCCGTTGAACTTCTCGCCACTGTCGCTTTTCTGAGCTGCATCTTCGTTCATCATTTTCAGCAGTTTGGGAAGAAAATAGCTGTGCCATCCACGCTGGCCGAGGGAACAGACCACTGGCGAGCAAGCACTTGCAGGAGGCAGGCAGGAGCGGGAGGAGGGGTGGGGAAGGGGCGCGCGCTAGGAGGGCGAGGACGGTGACGTTGCCATGGCAGCAGCTGCCACAACTGTTTATCTGACTGCATTGTTAAATCGGATTCAACCAATTACCATCAGGGGACAGACTACAATAAAGAACGCTGTGGAAAAAAAAAAAAGAATGCCTGGGACAGAAGCAGTTTGGGGAACCCTGCTGCTTGCCTTTCGACACACCCATTACAGGATCGGTGCCTGCCACGCATAAAACCTGCACTTCATTTTCTTCCTCCAGGTACTTCAGTGGAACAGACACAATGCAAACAGAGGAAATGATGACACTTGAATGTCTGAACCCAAAGGGGTGCATTGCACCTCCGGATGAGCAAATGGAGGTTATTCATAACCCAAAGTAATTATAAGAAAGTTACATTTTTACCACGCTATTCTCTTGGTTCAAGGCTATAACCTTTGAAAACCCTTAAGGACGGCTTCTGTCATAAAGCTTGCTAACAGCTTCAACAGCCATCAGCAACCTGACCACTCCCTCCTGGGCCTCCTGGCAGGGCAAGCTCTGAAGGCACCTGTAACACAGGAGCCCCACCCACTGACCACTTAACACAGGAGGATAGCGGGTGGGGGGGATGGGGGAAGATTGTTGATTTTCTCAGAACCTTCCTTAACAGCAGTTGGCCAAGGTCTGTTAAATATATAAGATTGTCATGGAGGTAAAACATTTCATGCCTGTTATAGAGATTTTCTGAGCACAGTTCTATTGGCTGATGCATAAAACATAAGCTCTAATCTCACGGACCTTCTCATCTGATTTTCCACAGTCTTGGCTTGCTTATGTAACAAGAATCCTAATTCCATCTATTGGATCAAGGTGGCTATATTTCTATATTTAATGTTAAACTGTGGGTGCAAGCAGAGCCAGATATATTTTGCACAGGCACACATGCTAAATACTCATCCTTTTTCCTAGAAAACTCCAAGTATAACATGCAGGATAGTTAAGTGTAAAAACAGCGAGGACGAAACCGGGAAGATAATGTATGCACGTGTGCGGGGACGGCTGAAAGCGTCTCTGGGTTCTCATTAGGAAGCCCATTACCACAGCAAACGCGGTATTTTCAACTCAGGCATGTCTTTCTTAAACACGGTTCCGACGTGACAATGCAGCCGCCTGCCAAGAAACACCTCAACAAAAAAACTCACACTCTTTTCTCAGTGCTCTTTCTCTCTGCCTCCTGTCCCAAGATGCTTCCACATGCCACACACAGCCGCACCTTGGTGCCCTCGCTCCCTCCCTTGCTTCTGTACCATCTAATCCATCCCACAAACACCATGCCACAGTGACACCAGGGTCCCACAGACAGGGCAAAGACTCTGAGCGTCCTTTGTTCTTTGTCTAGGAGAAGTTTCCAGAAGTCGCTTCCACTGACTGGTATCAGAGTCCACACCAAAATGTCCATGATGTCCCCTCTCTCATCCTTCCTTATCCCCCCTCCCCACTTCCCTAGGGGAATTCCTTTCCTTTCCTTTTCTTGGGAGCAACTTCAGCTTCGAAACCTGAATTATGACTCAATAAATATGCATTGAATGTCTTCCATGTGGCAAAAACTAAGAACCAGGGAGACTATATCTGATCCCTCAGGGACATGGGAGTAAAACAAAATAGAAAGCATGCTTGTCACTAGATGGCTTATACTATAATAGGGAAATTAGACAAGAAACAAAAATATTAGCTGTAAATGTTATGTGGGAAAAGTAGAGCAAAGGGCGATGAGAGACAGATGCTGTTTAATAAAAAGTGCCTGGGCAGGTTCCCCAGAAACCTGAATGAAGTGAGGGATTAAGCCAAGCGACTCTCTGAAAGAAAAATATTACAGTCAAGGAGAATGGCCATTGAAAGGCTCTCAGGGGGAAAAAAAGACAATGTCTATAGTAGCTAGATCTACCAGAGACACATAACGAACAGTCTTCATTCACAGATTCAGCTTTTCAATCAGTAGAGTTGGTAGATAAAACAGAATACCCATTGCTCATTTCTATATAAACCAGAAACAAACAAACTGCATATTATAGCAGTTTATGAACTGATAACTTGTGAGAACGTTTGGCAAACCTCTTGTAACAGTGCCTTCCATATAGGCAGTGAAGAACTTTAAATACCCAGGTTCATTCAGTCCTCTCCCTCAGAAAATCAGCCAAAAATGCCAGGGTGTTTGTCCTACTCCTTTTCTGGTGTTAGATGATTCATAAATAATACAAATGTACACCTCACAGTTCCAGAGACTAGGAAATTCAAGATCATGGCACAGTGTGCTTGGCTCTGGAGAGGGCCCAGTAGCTCCTTTCAAGACAGTACCTAAATGCTTTTTGCTGTGGATACCTGATGGGAGGGACAGAAGGGCAAAGGAGAAGGCCCAGTTAGCATCCTTCTGAAAGTTCCCTAATCCCATCCACAGCTCTGTCTTTGTGATCCAGTCACCTCCTGAAGACTTTCCTCCCGCAAGACCATCTTAATGGGGATGATGTTTCAGCACGAATTTGGGAGAAAGCACAAAAATTCAATGCATAACAGTGTTGTTATAGAAATAAAAAGTAGAAATAGAAAATCTTACACACTCTTGTTTTTCAGAGAGAAAGAATGGCACTAATGCAATGCCGGCTCCTGACAGAGGTAAACACCACCATTAACCTACAATAAATATTTCACCCAGAAGACATTGTCCAAATGTCTAAGGGAGTAGTTGTTCTTTCACCTTCTGAGGTTTTCAATCTGTGCCTCTCATCCAGAAACCCTTTCATTTCTACCCTAATAATATGTAGTGAACATGTTGTCCAAATGGACTCTAAACTCCTTGAAGGCAGGGGGTTTTTGGGGGGGTTTTGTTTTTGTTTGTTTGTTTTTTGTTTCTCTGTAGCTTTGGAGCCTGTCCTGGAGCTAGCTCTTGTAGACCAGGCTGGCCTCGAACTCACAGAGATCCACCTGCCTCTGCCTCCCGAGTATTGGAATTAAAGGCGTGCGCCACCACCGCCCGGCTAAGGCAGGGTTTTATATGTACTTTGACATTCCATGTGAACCTGATACAGTGTGCAGTATCTGTTAGAGGCCAAGGAACTAATTCTAAATACAATAAAGAAATACATTCAATAAAGAGCCAGACATGGTAGTGCATGGATATTGTCCTAGTGGATGGAAGGCTGAGGGAGAAGGATTGATCCAGTTTCAAGGCCAGCCTGGGCTGCACAGTAAGACGTGCCTAGAAGAAAGAAGAAGGAGTATGGGGGTACACTCCTATAATCACAGCAGTTGGGAGGCAGAGGCAGAAGGATCAGGAATTAAAGGACAACTTTTATCATTTGGGAAGGACATTTTCAATATTTACCATGAGTTTCAGTTTATGGCAGGGCATATGTTTTTCAAATCTTACATTTCCCTTTTCTTTTATGCTCTTCTTGTTATCTAGAAGGTGTAAAATTTTTTTCAAATAAGATTTTTTAAGAATATTTGAAAATTGGAGCTGATGGACTCAGAATAGCAATAACAATAACACCTTAAACCTATAACACAGTCATAATTCATAAACTACTTGTTTTCTTTAGGGATGGAGCCCCACGAGCACTGGGCTCTCTATTCTCCCTTTACTGCACCCAAGCATCCACAGCCATGCACACAATAAGTACTTAGTCATTTTTAACGAGGCTCTCATAATCACAAAGGGAGAAGACTCATTTTAATTCCAATATGGATAAGAAAACCAGGGCACAGGCAGTTTGACTGATTTGCCCAAGGTAACAAAGTTAATACAACCTAGAGATTACATTCCTCTGGTCGAAACCCACTATTCCTTTTCTCAATCATGATGACTTTCAATGAAAAGCAGTCACTTTATACAATAAAGTAAGATAGGCAAAGACTAAGATGGAAAATGCCAGTATCAGACACCAGTCACATGTCAGCAACCCACAGAGAGAAAGCGTGAGTTCTTGATTGGTTTTATACCACGTACTTTAAAGGCATGGAGATTTATAGATGCTTCTATTAATTTTAGTACGCCTGCTCTATTTTATTAAACCATTAGAGCTAATAGTATTTTACAAATCTAACTCAGACCTTTTATTTTCTTAATCATAAGACTATCTGGGTGGAGTAAAGTCCTTTGGAGAATAAGCAATGATACCATCGAGACAGATCACCTTCCAGAGTTCATTTGTAAGTCAGGACTGTCTGACGTTGCAAATGCATTTTCAGATACAACGCTTAAAAGGTTCACTTCTAGGAAGTTCTCAAAATGCTTTGCCCCTTGGACTGAAACCCTTAACAACTTGGCAGACATTGGACAGGAGTTCCCTGGTCCATTTTCCACCTGGAGGAGCTGTACAGGTACACCACTGCTACGAATGAAACTGTCAATCAATATCTTCATCTGCGTGGATGTGGCTGCATCTGGAAACTGGGTCTTTACAGAGCCGGTCACTCTTAGAGAAGGCTGTGATAGTTTGGAGGAAATCCTAATCTGCAATGGGTATATTCTGTGAAAAGAGAGGACTGTGTGGAGAGGCATGGTGAGGAGGTGTGTGAGGACAGGGGAAGAAACTGGAGGTAGGCAGCTGCAAGGAGAGGAATACCAAGAAGTGCCAGACACCACCAGATCTCAGGAGGAGGCGGAGAGGCATCCTTTGGAGTTTCAGAAAGAATGTGACCTGACTACTGCCCCCCCATCCCTCTTCCACTCCCTGCAAGGTCTTATGCAGCTTAGAATGGCCTCAAATTCGATTCGTAACAAAGAATTACCTTGAATTACCTGCTGAATCTTCTTGCCTCTACCCGTCAGTGCTAGGATCAGAGCATGACCTACCACACACCGTTTTATGCTGTGCTGGGTTGGGGGGGGGTCAAACTCAAGGCTTTGTGCATGCTAGGCAAGCACTCTAGCAATTAAGCTGCATCCTTAACCCCCACCCCTTCCAGGGCACTGCTTAACTTTGGACTTCAGATTTCATAACTGTGAGGACAGGAGTTATAATGTCCTATTATTCTGCGTCATACATGGATGCTTTGCTACGAAATGGCAGCAGTCATAGTCTCCCATCTCAGTGTGACTGGTTCCCAGTTTCCAGATGCAGTGAGACTTGGTTCTACCCTGTATGATATGAGTAGACTTGCATGTCACCTTCATGGCTTGCTAGTCCAGCCCACCCATAATGATGTTCTACTCTTGTTACACGCATGCTGACTGAAGGAGAAGGAAGATCTCACCCATGAGGTAGAAGAGCCACGGACTGCAAAAGGCTCAGGCAGGTCTCTATTAGTGTGTGGAGCCAATTCTCATTCTTCTACTGATATCATGGGGTATGGAAAACTATTTCTCCAGTGTCTTTAGTCATGGAAATTGTGATAGTGCTTTCACAGCAGCTAGTCAGGGGTAGCCAACCGTATCTGCTCACTTTAGAATGTTACATGAATGACACTCTCAGTACATCAAAGTTCTGAGCTGAGAGAAATGGGTCTTATTTCCTGGACTAAAGGCACTGGCCTGATTAGAAAGTGAGGAATTAAAGCCGGGGCAGTAGAGTCACAGAGAGAAATGGCACTTATAAACGGTGTGAGGAAGAGGTGGTCATAGGTTTATGGCATCATGTTATCAGATCAACTCCTGTCCATTCTCCTTTTCCTCCTGGCCCTCTTCTTGCAGACATTCTTTGAGTTCTTTTTGGCTGCTGGAAATCACTGGGCAGATCACTGCTGACTCTCCCTTGACCTACAGAGAATGGAAACTTAGAACATGCAATGGTTTATCTTGATTGTCAGTTGGATGTGTGTGTGTGCGCGCGCGCGTGTGCGTGTGCGTGTGCGTGTGCGTGTGTGTGTGTGAGGGAGAGAGAGAGAGAATATGAGTGTGTATACAGTGTCTCCATGTGAGAATTCTGAGGTGGCCATATATGAGTATGCAAAGACCAGAGAAATTTGTTAAGTCTCTCTCTCTCTCTCTCTCTCTCTCTCTCTCTCTCTCTCTCTCTCTTTCTCTCTGCCATATTGTCTTTACAAGGGGCCTCTCACTGAACTGGAGGCTCATCACTTAGATCAGGCTGGCTGACCAGTGAGCTCTCAGGATTACCCCCTCAGCACTGAGGTGACAGACGCACACAGTCCTTTATGCCTGGGGTGCTGGGGATTTGATCTCAGGTCCTCACTCTTGTAAAGCAACCACTCCTAATCACTGATCCATCACCCCAGGCCCTTGACAGGGTTTAGAATTAATTAACCTAGGAGACCAACATCTGGGCCTGTCTATGAAGGTGTGTCTAGAGGACATTAAAGGAGGTAGAAAGACACATCCGGAATGTGAGCGGCGCCACCTGTTGTCTGGAATCCTGAACTAGGTAAAAAGGAGACTGCGGGATAAACACAGCCAATGTCTCTGTCAGATTCCTGACTGGCAATGTGAGCTGCGGCCTCACAAGCCTGCTGCCCCTGCTACTGCAGTCCTCAGCACAGCATCTCCCTGCCGTGATGGACAGCTTCCTCAACCTCAGAGCCCCAATGACCCTTTCTTTTCTTAGGTTGCCTCTCCCGGGCATTTTCCCACCAGAAAATCCACTACTTTTACCTGTCTTGTATTAAATAAAGCATGCCCTTTTTGAGGCACTCTTGGGGTTTCTTGGTTCTATGTTTGTTTAATCTTTTTTCCCAGAGAAAGAAACATAGCAAAATTCACACCAACAAAGGCCCTGGTGTTTGTAGTGCTTCCAGCTCCCAGGGCTGCCCACCTCCAGAGTTTTGTCCTGAATTTGCCTGCTGTTCTTACTCCATCCTGTTGTGCAGTGTTCCTCTTTGAGAGATGATCTGAAGACTCTGGACAGTATTACATCTACTCAGGAGCAAACGCCAGGCTCGTGGACCAGGCAGGGAAGCTCCCGCATTTCGCCGGCTCTTTGTAGCTTCATTATCGCCACCAATGGGAAGCAGTTCCTCTCTCTCCTTCGAGCCTTTCCCGCCTCTCACTGTGTCTGAACTTTACACCACTCACTTGTAATTTAATTCAAGGATATCTAACGCTGAGATCCACACATTGGGACCTTGGTGTGAATTAAGCCACTATTCCCCCACAAAGAACGCCTGTTCTAAACACGAGAGTCATCAGGGAACTGTGGGTGGCTCTCTTTGTAAGGTGTAGAAGCACAGAGCAGGACACACAACCCAGACTGAGTAAAATGGGGGAAAGCTGAGAGGAAGCTCCCTGTAAACTGAGACTATCCGCATCGAAAGTTTGGACAAATCTATGTGAAGAACAACGTTTGAGATGGAAGTTGGGAAAAGTGACCTCCTCAGACACACAGTGTGGGTGTGTGCCCTCTGATGGCTGCATCCTAGGCCTTAAGACATCACCATGTGTGACTCTGTAGGAACTGACACCGTCATGTGTGGTTCTCTGTCCCACCTCCCCTGGCCCATGCGGTTATTTCTGTGCCTCCATGTTGGTGATGCTTCAACCCTGGAATCCTAAGTGAGGTGGGCACCACTTTCCAAAGAGTCTTCCTTACAGGCAGCTGCTGGGTGAGAGCTGAGCAGAAGAGTGGGGAGAGCTGTGCTTGAGTCTATAACAGACAGAATCCTGGGAGACATGATGGTGATGGTGTGGACAGACGCGTTCATGAGTCTGTCACCATTAAAGGTGTTACAGTCACAGTTCAGAAAGAAGTGAGAAGGAAGAGGGACGGGCAAGAGGAGCTTTCTGGGGGACATCTTTGAAATCCATTTCATCTAGGAAAGGTGAAAACATGACTCAGAAACATTTGCTACTCCCTAGATGCCAAAACCGGTCAGAAGGAGAAAAACCAAGCCCAGCATTCATGCTACAGCCTGAAGATTCATGTGAGAATCTTCTTATGGACACATGTTGAAAAGCCTGAGTCAAACTTTATCTATGGTTATTTGAAATGAAGGAACCCTTAATTCTTACTTAAATGAGTACAGTGAATGGCCACTCGCCTTAGACAGTCAAAGGAGCATAATCATTGTTTCTGATACGCTTACAACAGAGTGTGTCCTGTCCTGATGAGAGCAGGCTCAGGAACCGGTTCACAGAGTGGATGCTGTTGTTTTCTTGACAGAATCTCACAAAGAAACTGAGGCTGCCCTTGAACTTTAGATCTTCCTAGCACAGTATATACCTGGCACAGTACTGCGATGCCAGGCTGGAGTCACCAAACCCAGCAGGATGGATTTTGAAGCAGTATTACAGCAATAAGAAGCTTGTTTTTATGTTATTCCAGTCAGGCATATGATTTACCAAACAGGTATTTGACTTCAAATTTTATCTTTTTGACCTAAAGATAAAGGCTTTGGAGCCCATGCTGTATAATCTGAGCCTTCTACCTTCCCTGCAAATCCATAGTTACTGAAATCAGTATGAGGCTCCTTTTATTAAAGTAAATATTAGCCACAATATTTTAGATCAAATGTAGACTTTCACAGAATATCAGAATGTGGGTGAGCTCTCGGTGTGCGTTTTCCTGGCTAGGTCAGTTTTTTAGGACGTACTGTTACCTGCTTGCTCCACTGTATCTCCAGTCTCTGGTGATATGAGTTCTTGAAAATAGATGTTCTAATTGGGTTTCCTGTAGGTGCAAAGGAGTGGGACGCTGAAGCAGATTGTGTCCTTGACAGACATTGTCCCAGGGTGACTTGACTCTCCCTGTAAAGATTTGTAATCTCAAACGAGTTTCACTATGTGACGAAATCTTTTTCCTCTAACCTATAAAGAGAGGAACTGTGTCCACTGATGAAAACCCAGCATACAAACAATCCATAGCCTCCACAGTTAATCCTTATATAAACAAAGATCATATTTTAAAAGATACATGAGAACATGACATCCAAAGGAATGTGGACCCTCAGACCCACTCCCTTTCTAACATGCAGTAAGCTAGAATTCGCAAAGTTAGGCTATCTATTCTAGGTTACACATTACAAGCTTTCTCATTCTGAATCCAGTGCCCACATCTTCCAGGAGGTGTCATTTTGCTAAAACGACCTTTGGGATTCTTCAACCGCAGCAAACATACAAACCCTTAAGTTGCTTAGATGTGCCAGGGTGAAAAGAGAAGCTATATAAATCACTAAGCCCCAGGCGCAAATGTTCGGTATTACACTCAAGCATAAGCAAAAGGTCAAGAAAGCTATTATTTTAAACTTTAGAAACATAAGAGTAGAGGCTGGGGCTGTAGCTCAGCTGGAAGAGTGCTTGCCTAGCATACACAGAGCCCTGAGTTTGATCCTGAGTATGCACAGTGGTGCCTGCCTGTAATCCCAGCCCACCCATGGCTGAATCGGAAGAATCAGATATTCAAGGTCATGTTCAGGTACATAGCTCTAGACTAGCCTGGGCTTAAAGAGTCCCTTTCTCAAACATAAATAAATAAATAAATAAATAAATAAATAAATAAATAAATAAATAAATGTAAAATAAAAATGAAAAAAAGAAAACAAAAGAAACAAAAAGCTAATAGGATAATTTCATGCCCCCACACCTCCCAGGCTCAAAACATTGGAAGAATAGGTGAGGGATCACTGACTGTGGTAACCAGATCGGAAAAGTCAAAAGAGAATTAATGTAGAGGTGAGCTAGAAGTTTTATATTATTACCCTTTCCCAGGAACAATACTGGGGAATCCATGGTAAACATTACAGCTTCAGTCTTTATATAGTTTAAATAAAATTTAAAAAGGCAATGGGTAGTAAAAAAAAAATCAGTCTGAAATTTTACCCCTCCGACTGAATAACTAATTGTCTTAGTGTTTCTATTGCTGTGAAGAGACACCATGACCACAGCAATTCTTATAAAGGAGGACATTTCACTGGGGCTGGCTTACAGGTTCAGAGGTTTAATACATTCTCATCATAGGGGGAAGCATGGCAGCACAGAGGCAGACACGGTGCTTGAGAAGGAGCTGAGCGTACTACATCCTGACCCACAGGCAGCAGGAAGAGAGAGAGAGAGAAAGCCACTGGGCCTGGCCTGAGCTTCCAAAACCTCAAATCCCATCCCCAGTGGCACACTTCCTCCAGTAAGGCCATACCTACTTGAACAAGGTCACACCTCCTATTCCTTTCCAATAACGCTACTCCCTATGAGCCTATGCAGGCTCATTCAAACCACACACTAATTATGGGCCACTACTCTCCCTCCCATTTAAAATTTGTTCAAAGTGAACTTCTACTTCCCATCAGTCCAGACTGACACTAATCCATTTATCCATTACTGTCACAAATCACTTCATAAACCTACTGGCTTTATTAATAATGCTTTTATTTTGCTCACAAATCTGTGGGTCAGGGACTCAGGCCAGGATCTGCGGTCTGGCTCATTCTGATTCATGTTATGTGTGCTGAGCCCAACACTACAGTGGATCCTTGTTAACTCTCCACCTCCTCAGTACTCCTTGCTCTGTCCTGCATGTCAATGTGTTCCTCAGAGCTTCCCCAGACGGCCTGAGCATCTCTCTGTTTAGTGGTCCCAAGGTAGATGTATTCCTCCATGACAGCTGACTTCCAAGAGGTAGGCAACGGAAACTGCCGAATCATAAAAAACTCTTCTATATTTTATTGGTCAAAATAGTCATGTGGTGCGTTTGAGATCAGGGGGTGAAGAAGCAGAGTGCCCCTGTGCATGGTGTGGTAGGAAGGTTACGTCACAGAAGAGCAATTAGGATGGGGGCCTTAATAGATGTTTCCTCTGGATTGACAAATTCCTCCTGGGGAGTGGAGAGAAATTCCCAAGACTCAGGAAGTTCATGAGATTTTGAGGCCCCTTTTCCAGGTATGTAGGTAGCAAATGACCACTAAGGAAAAGCAGTCATTGGTGGAGGAGCTGCCTGAAAGTTGAACAAGGAACTCTAAATCGCAGCTTCCCTGAGTTGTCACCCATGCAGGTATGCGCCGGTCCAGGATGGGGCTGTTTTGGACGCATGCATGTTCCAGTGTTTAGCTTTTTCCCTGGGTACCTGTAGATAACGCCAATAAACTCACTAGCTTAGCAAGCTAGACAAGGTAAGACTTGTTTCTTTAGTCTTTTGTTGGAACGCTATGTGGAGTGAACAGACATTTGTTCCGATCTCCCCGACAAAAGGGTAAGCCAACAAGAAAATTCTCTTCTTAACAGAGCAATCCAAAGACTGCAGGTTGCTCTATATTTCTGCAATAACATGCTAAGCTGTCCTTTGCACTTTTCTGTAGCTAAGAGGAAAATATATCTTTCCTTCACATTCCGTATTCTATACAACTGTAAACAATAAAATTAAAAATAGGGCTGAAGGGGCTGGAGAGATGGCTCAGAGGTTAAGAGCATTGCCTGCTCTTCCAAAGGTCCTGAGTTCAATTCCCAGCAACCACATGGTGGCTCACAACCATCTGTAATGAGGTCTGACTCCCTCTTCTGGCCTGCAGGCATACACACAGACAGAATATTGTATACATGATAAATAAATAAATATTTTAAAAAAAATAGGGCTGAAGAAATAGCTCAGTGATTAAGAGCACTTGTTGCTCTTGCAAGACAACCCAAGTTTTGATTCTCTGGACCCAGATCAAACAGTCACCACCACCTATAACTCCAGCCCCAAGGAATCCAGTACCCTCTCTGGCAGTCATGGGCACTGCATACATGTAGAACACACACAGGCAAGCAGGGATGCACACAGACACATTAGTAAATCATTTTTTTACACACAGTGAAGGGGAAAATAATGGTCCATTTTCAAAAGCACCCGAACCAGCTTAGGTCCAGCTACAGATAAACAAGAAACACTTGGTTCGGCTGTCAGGCTGGTTTTTGTTGTTGTTTGTTTGTTTGTTTTCCTGCTAAAAGTCCCTAAATCTATGAGCTTATGTTGTAAAGTAGGAGAAAAGGAGACTCACACGGAGATTAAAGTAGTATAAAGACCAGCGCTCTACTATCAGACGAATTTAATGGGGCTGCCTTTGCTTTAAATATCCTAAAGTTTCTTCCACTTGGAAAACAGGTGTTGGAAGACATAAAGAAATGGAAGAATTTCATTTTTTTCTCAAGGTCGCCAAATAAGGCTAAAGAGTGAAGCAACACAGTGAGGCTGACAGTAATTTAGACCTAGAAAATGATTTTGTCGGCTGAACAGGTGCTGCGGGGGCAATCAGTCTGGACAGAAACCGGTGAGCCTTGAATTGATTACTCTTCCCTTTTCTCATTGCCAACATATCCAGGAAACACAGCCTTTTGCTTCTGCCTTAGGAACACATCAGACGGACTCCTTCTACTCTGCTGTCCCATCTCTTTCCTCCCAGATTTGACACCAGACCCAACAAGCTGGGCCTTCCAGTTCTGTGCTCCCATCTAGTCGGCTGTGCATTTATTCCTCAGGAACCCGTATTTGAGTCCCTACTATTTTCAGAATAAATTTCAAATGCCTGCAGCAAGTGCTCAAAAGCACCTATGCTTCCAAGCATTCTACTCAAAGCTATCTAGAGAAGAAGATGGGAAGACAAATTAAATCAAAATACCATGTATGATTACGTTTTTGTTAAGGAAAAAAAGAAACGAGAGCATCCAGGAGAAATGTATATACTAATTTGGTGGGTCAGTGAAAACTTCCAAGATAAAAATTCCTATTCCTGCTGGGTGGTGGTGGTGCACGCCTTTCATCCCAGTGCTCAGGAGGCAGAGGCAGGCAGATCTCTGAGTTCGAGGCCAGCCTGGTCTACAGAGTGAATTCCAGGACAGGCTCCAAAGCTACAGAGAAACCCTGTCTTGAAAATAAAAAACCCAAAAACAAACAAAAACAAACCAACAAAAAAGACTCCTATTCCTGTTTTCTTTATTCTCTCTACAGTCTACCCTCTTTGGGCCTTACAACTGACTTGATTCTTTGGCCATATCAAGTGAATATTTTCCTTTTATGCTGTCTAAATATCATTATTATGCATGCCACAGAGTGTATGTGGAGGCCAAAGGACAGCTTTTTTGTTTTGTTTTGTTTTATGAATATGTATTTTAAAACACTCACATTCATATATGTAGGCAAATAACAATTAATAGAAAAACAGGGCATGAATTTGAAGGAGATGAAGAGAAGTATATGGAAAATGTGGAGAGAGGAAATAGAAAGGAGATATGTTATAATTATATTATAATCAAAAATATAAAAAATATAAAATGCTACATTAAGCAATTACCTCCACATTCCTATATACAATAAACACTGTCACATTGATTTTATCACACAATCCAACAACTATTATTTCTGGAGACATCTAATTGATATTCTCTCACAATAGTTCTCAGGTTCTGCAAAGGACAGCTTTTGAGAGTCACCTCTGTCCTTCCACTGTGGAGCCAGGGAATCGAACTTTGGTCATCTAGAGTTTGTGGCAAGCGCTTTTGCCCGCTAGCCCTCAGGTGGAATCTCCCAACAATGACAAACTTTGGTAAACGCCTCTTCTAAGCCCCTCACTCTTCCACATCTTGTCCGCGTTGATCACACAAGTTAGTATCTACTTAATGTGCATCTGCCTCTTCCCTTGCAGATAAATGCAGGACAACTCATCCTCCTGGAAGACACCAAAGGGAATCTACCCTGTTGATAAGCAGTTTTGTTTTCTTCAATAGTAAGATCAAACCCAAGACTTTCTGTGCGCCATGCAAGCTTTCTACCTCAAGCTACACCCTAACTCTGTCTTTCCCATTTTGAGTTAAAGCTGCTGATGCTGTTGTTGTTGTTTGCTCTGGTTTTGTTCCCCCTTCCACCAACTTATAGCATCTGCACTGATAGGAAAGTCTGGTTTCCTTTTTTTTTTTTCGTAGATGTCAGCCTGACTTAGAACAAAGGATGAGTCCCAGATGTTTGAAATGTTTAGTCTGTGAGATATTCGACATTAATTCTTGGATGACCCACAGAAAGCCTTTGTGCCTCTCCACAGGGTTCTCAGATATGTTTCTAACATTTTAAATATTTATGCAAGAAGATGAATTTCAAAATCCAGAGATGCCAAAACAACTTTTCTAATAAGGCATCTTACTCCAGAACTGTGCTAGAGAAGAGAAGGATATCATTGGGCAAAATGAATCAAGCAGTATTCTTGTTTTCCACATGTGCTCAGAAACAGGCCAATATGCCTTCAGCGAACACCATCAGGAACTGCTGAGAGCCTGTCTCTGTCCTCCGCTCTAGAGATACAAAGCAAATTAAGATGCAATAGTCTCCTTCAAGGACTTACAGAAAGAGATACTCTCTTCTCATTGTGAATTTTCCTTCATTCTAACCTGTGAAAGTTAAAACTGCCCACAGGGAGGCTCCTTTTAATTAGCCAGGCTTTTCTCATCAATATTTTCTTACCAACAACTCTGGCCAAATGGCACATAATGTGTTGACCAGCTGAATAGATTGCATAGAAATCCAAATTATTTGGCTATTACTTGTTTAATTTGGAAAATCCATCTATTTGCTACCTTTAAGAGGTGCAGATAGCAGCAGATTCCTCCCCTCAACTAATCTAAGGAAAATTTAAGACTCAAGAAACTTTTGCCTAAAGTTTCCCCTCTCTTTTCCCATAATCCTCCTCCTCAAACTTAAGCCACATTCAGTGTCTTTCTATTCTGGCACATAAGCCAACTCTTCTATTTGAGTTGAGCATTTTTCCCTCTTATTTTTTTTTAAACTGTCCCCAGCAAGCTACTCATTCCACTGTGTTAGCTGACTTGGCTACAGTCACACAAAAACAAAGTGAGGAGGACAAAAGGGAAGTGGACAGCTCCAGATCCATTTACTGGGACCACGGCCCTGGCAGACACTGCAGGCTCATCCAGCAGGCCAAGGAGCACTGTCAGGGATGGCGATGATGCTCGTTCTGTCACTCAGGACCCCGAGCATCCCTGGAGCAGAGGCAAGGCAAGACAGAAGAGAGAATCGGGCCGATGACTGCTGGTGGCTGTCAATATCAAGCTAGCAAAAAAAAAAAAAAGGTGGTGAAAGATTCTTCAACTCTCTGAGAAACCACCCTCTAAGAACAAAACATCCATCAATTTGATTCTCAACATTCCCAGTTCATTGCAGGATGAGATTCTTGATAATGTTCACAAAGGGTCCTAATAAAGAGAATCTCCATCTTACCAAACTTGAACACAAAAGCATATTTCTCAAACTGTCAGCCATTATTAGGAAAGACAGAAAGCTCACTTCTTCAAATCCACAATCATGCACACGCTAATAGCACCATTGACATTTGATGGGTAAAGGAGAAGCTTTGCTCTAACCTGGAGAGTTCTTAGTCCTTGCTGTGCCACTGGAGACCCTAAGCTCAGGATGTGCTCCATAGCATGGATTACTAAGCACACAATGATGCCTTTCCTGGGTGGACCACTCTCTGAATTAGTGACCATGGCCAAATAACTTTGCCTAATTTTAGTGCCTTCCTTCTAAGACAACAGTTTAGACTCTACCTGCGGTTTCCAAGGCTCTGGCCCCAGCACACGCTCAGCCATGCAGGGCACACGCATCTTCACATAATCCAAGGATGGATGAAATCCTGCTACGTTTGAGGCTTCGTGGCATTCCTTGAGTCCCTGTTTATCAAGATCTGTCCCTTTTTGTTAAAGATTTGTCTTAAAAAGCTAAGTTGTGGTGTCATATGCCTTTAATTCTAGTATACAGGAGGCAGAGGCAGGCAGACTTCTGTGAGATCAAGGCCAGCCTGGTCTACATGGTGAGTTCCAAGACAACCAGGGCAGTGACACAGAGAAACCCTATCTTCAAAACCACAAAAAACAAAATCTTGTCTTACATTTTGTGTATAGGGAGACGTGGGGCTGCCCACCGAGACCAGAGGCATCAGATCCCCCAGGGCTGGAGTGACAGGGAGATGCGAGCCATCTAATGTGGATGCTGGGACCTGAGCTCAGATCCTCTGCATGAACGGTCTGAACTCTTACCCATCCACTGAGTCATATTGTGATCCTGGGACCGTGTCTGTATTCCATGTGACTAGAAGTTATGTTATAGGGTATCCAGTGTCAACTGAACTTCCAAATTTCAATTCCTCTGATGGAACTGCAACTGCGAGAGTGTTTCAAGAAAAATGGATACCAACAGATATTCGTAGGAGACGTCTGTCTATATGGATTTGAATCCTAGGAATGCCACACCCGCTAATGCACACAGTGGGTGGTTTGCTTGGGGAACATAAAACAAATAAGACCCATTTAATTGGAAAAGAGTACTTCCCTTCTCGCTAAAAGAGTTTTAAATCTTTCACTGGTAACACTTGACCTTGCAAAATAAAGGGAGCTATTTTGGAGCAATATTTCCTAGACATATCACAGCCTAACGGAAAGATTTGGGCTCATACAAATACTCTATGACTATTTCCAAAGCCCAATAACATCAGGATTACATTGGGCAATGTAAGAGTCTACACTGTGGCCATGGAATTCCTTCAAACTAACACTTAAACAAGTAAAAGTGAGAATGGAGACTATAGAAAAGGGCTCACGAGACAATGGGGATTGATATTTCATTACTCTGGAATCCATTTTAAACCCCACTGGGAAACCAGAATTCAATTTCCCAATGAGGAGGCAAACTGGTACTGCATTAGGTCGACACCTGACGTTCACAGAACGTCTTTATCGAGCTCATTGGCCTCAGTTCTCACCATAGCTCTCTGCAAGAAACCATCTGAGGCTCTCTCTCTCTCTCTGTGTGTGTGTGTGTGTGTGTGTGTCTTTCTCTGTCTCTCTCTTTCTCTCTCTGTCTCTCTCTCTCTCTGTCTCTGTCTCTCTCTTTCTCTCTCCATAGCCCTCTTAAGAAACCATCTGAGGCTCTCTCTCTCTCTGTCTCTCTGTCTCTCTGTCTCTCTCTCCATAGCCCTCTGTAAGGAGTCATCTGTGGCTTTCTCTCTTACGATAGCCCTCTACGAAACCATCTGAGGTTCTCTCTCTCTCTCTCCCACCATAACCCTCTGTAAGGAGTCATCTGTGGCTCTCAACCTACAGAGAACTAAGCAAGGTAAGCCAGGGTGTGTGGCAGGGGACGGCAGTCACATTTTCCACCCCCGTATGTATTTGACCCACACCCTTGAGTTTATACACTTTGTCCTCATGCCTAGACCATACCTATCTAGCAATACATTTTCTATATGTATTAACAGTTCAAAATGCCTAAAAAGGAGCACTTCAAATCATTTAATAATTTAATTTAATTATTCTCCCTCCAAAAACTCAACATGGTTCACACTGCACATGTCTTACAAACAGTGTGTGTAGCTGAATACACTAGGCAGAACTATTCAGTGGAGCCCTGCTAATGCTCTCATCAATGTCGGACAGAATGGACATCCCTGCTGCAGATTCCAGGATGCTTTGGTTTCAGGAGGTCTTAGAAGTATTAAACTGCAACTTGAACACACGCTCGCTACAGGCCATTGTCACTCCCTCAAAACACACTTGGCTTAGCTTGAAAAAAAAAATGTCTTAGAGAAGAAAGGGAAGGAAAGAAAAGAGACACGTGCACAAAAGGGTACACGGTTTGCAGAGGCCTGCATTGGATACCACAGCCCGCTGATTATTCATTCCGTGTTTCACATTTACTAACTGAGAGCACAGGGCTGTTCCAGAGGGATTTCTCCACCCTCCTATAATGAGCGGCTTCCCTTAGCTGCCTCCTGCTCAAGGCTGCAGTTACATCTGTCCCATCCTGAGAACAAAAGAACAAAGGGACAAACCCTCATCTCCTTAAGGTTCCATCTAGGATAAGGCGGTCATCAAATGCAACCAGAATTAAAAATAAAAGAGAAAGAGTATGGGGGAGTGGAAAGTGAAATCATTTCTTCATTATTAATTACATTTTGGTGCCCAAGTAAAGCTCATTGTAAGTGGCTGCAATCCCTTAGGATGAAGTTTAAAGTCAAAACATCCCAGCTAACCAATAGGCACAAAATCAGCCCATCTGCCCATTACTGTGCGACAGTCCCCAAGGCATCTCTCTCCCTCAAGGCAAAATGAGCGGAAGTCAGAGAAAGACAAATATCTCCAAAAGAGAGGAACTACAGAGAAATTTTGAGCAACTTAATAAACTGATTATAAAATTAGTTCTTTCTACTGTATCTCTTCCAGAAGTCTCCTACACAATAATGTCATACAGCTCTTCTTTGCATTTACTGCAAAGGAAATTTCAAAGCCTTTTTGGCCGATTGTGAATTATAGTCACAGAGATGGCACACAACCTGAGCCATCAAATAAGTATTTTTCAAGCAAATGAATCTCTTGGGCCATAAGGAGAAACTAAGGGTGTCTCCACCCAACTTTCTATTATTGTTCTTGACTTTTTGAATATTTCTCACCCTTAAAATCCACTAAAAAAAAACACTTTCCCTCTGTCTGTGTAGAAAAGACCAAGACTCATCCCACTAAGAAATCCTTCTGTGTTTAAAAATATTTATATTTGCCACTTTCCAATTTACTTTTTTTTACTTAGAACTACCTGAAATGGTCAAACCTCTATGTTTTCTTCTTTTTTTAACATTTGTATGAGTATGTTCACAGGTGTGTGCATGCATGCTTGTGTATATGGGTGTGTATGTGCATGTGTGTGTTTTTGTGCGTGTGCACGTGTGTGTGCGCATGCACATGTGTGTGTGCACATGCGTCTATATGCATGTGTGTGTTTGTGCATGTGTGTATGCATGTGCATATGTGTGCATATGTGTGTGTGTGCACGTGTGTGAGTATGCATGCACTGGCATATGGAACTCATAGCTGGATGTCAAATGTCCTCCTAATTGCCTCCCACTTTATTCACTGAGGCAGGCCTCTTGCTGAGCCAGGGCCTGCAGCTTGACAAATGGAGCTAAGCTTGCCTTTTCTGTGTCTTCCTCCTGCACTCTGGGTTTGTAGGTGGCTACCACGCTCACCAAGCTTTTATGTAAGTGCTGGGGATCCAAACTGTCCCTCACGTTTATGTAGCAAGTGCTTTATCCACTCAACCATCACCCCATCCCCTAATCTTTTCTTTACTATTATTTCGATTACCTTCTGTGGTAGTTTAAATACTTGAACCACAGGGAATGGCACTATTAAGAGGTGTGGCCTTGTTGGAGCATATGTGACCTTATTGGAGGAAGTATGTCACTGTGGAGGAGGGCTTTGAGGTCTCAGAAGCACAAGTCAGTTCTTTGACTGCAGATCAAGATGCAGAAATCTCAGCTCCTTCTCTAGCACTAACTCTGTTGCCATGCTTCTTGCCATGATGATATTGGAGAAAACTTCTGAGACTGTAAGCCAGCCCCAATTAAATATTTTCTTTTATAAAAATTGCTTTAGCTAGCAAGGAAGTGGTGAAACATGTCTTTAATCCCAGCATTTGGAAGGCAGAGACTATTGAATCTCTGTGAATTTAAGGCCAGCCTAGTATACAGAGTGAGTTCCAGAACAGCCAGGTCTACACAGAGAAACCATGTCTCAAAAACAAACAAACAAAATCAAAAAGAATTGCCTTGGTCATGGTGTCTCTTCACAGCAATAGAAACCCTATCCAAGACACTTTTGAATGTTCTCCAGTTTTACTTTACAGTGTTTTGATTTTTCTGTTTGTTTGTTTGGTTGGTTGGTTGGTTGGTTTTGGTTTTTTCAAGACAGGGTTTCTCTGTGTAACTTTGGATCCTGTCTTGGAACTTACTCTATAGACCAGGTTGACTTTGAACTCACAGAAACTTGCCTGCCTCTGCTTCCTGAGTGCTGGGATTAAAGGCACGGGCCATCACTGCCCGGCTGCTTTATAGTTCTTAAAGTATATAGAATGCTGTCACCCACACAAACAATACAATCCACACTCGTTATGGTACAGACATAGTGCGAACAATAGCAGTGAATTGTTGATTCATATTTTGCTTATAATAGATTTTTTTCTTGTTCTTTTCCTCTGTTGTACCAAATCTAATCCTGTATTTGCATCCCTATATTGGGCTATCATTCCTTATTTGTAAAGCTAACCTTATTTCTAGATTTTGGAGACTTGCCTAATAGGTGCATCAAGGAAAAATCTCATAGACATAGGCTAGATTGGTTTTCGCCAGAATGCTATTCAATCAGGTGGACCCAAACCAGACACACTGTTCAGTGTTCCACAAGAAGGAACTAGAACTATTCCATCCATTAATGCTTCAATGGTCTTTGCCTTGGGCCAGGCTGGACGTGACCATTTCATTGGGAAAATATCAAGTGAGCCAAATGGAAGACTAGCTGGCTGATCCCTTTCCTTATGTGATTTAAAAGACTATTCGATTTTGACTTTATTTTAATCCTACAGTTGAAATAAATAGCCTATTTTCAATGTTATCTGCTACCTTTTGAATATATTTATAAATCATAAAGTAGTCTATACTTCTTTATTTGCATTCTATTTTCAATAATAAATATTATCTTTTCATGTGAAAAGCTGTGCCCTAGTAGCAACTCTGAATAAGACAATGAGAAAAACATGCAAAATTGTGTGGGTGTTGATTAAGTAAGAAGACACAAATGTGTTACTACTTCTCAGGTGTGATTTGAGAACAAATGAACAGAGATATCCTTATGCCTATCAAGACATTTGGACAGTTGTTTCTTGTTTGGTTTATTTTTATTTTTTTTATTTTTGACTATCCAATTAAGTAAGTCATTCTTCATTAATGAGGTTCAGAGAAAATGGTAAGCAGGAAATGAGGAGAGGGCATGGCAGGCTTTGTTTGTGACTGAGAAGGCCGTTCCACCTGTTCCAACCTATCAGTGCTCAGGGGACTTCAGACACACTGAACACCAAGCTTCTTAAGTCCACAGAGAAAAAAAAACTGAACAAACTAGTGTGTATGCTTTCATGCGCCGCTCAGCTCAGTTCACTTCTGCCCTGTTCTGCTTCATTTGAGAAAGGGTCTCTCTGTGCAGCCTTAACTGGCCCAGAATTCACTTTGTAGATCAGGCTGATCTCAAACTCAATATCCTCCTGCCTCTGCCTCCCGAGAGCTGGGCTCACAAGGATGAAGGACCAGTCTTACCTTGCAAAACACATCTCCAACCTTTCTTCTAACCTGTATCAGAAGCGGCTGTTCTTCCTTTGACTTAACTGCATTCTTGGAGCATGGCTATGTTATCACTTACATAGATTTACACCATCCTTCAATGTCTTTAATGTGCCAACCTTATGTCCCTTATTATTAAATATCATATAATAATCCCTTTACATTTTATAGTTCCCAGTGTCTATCACTGTACTCAGCGCCTTGCACAAAATAGGTGTGCAATGCATTTGCCTGTTGGATGAAGATGGGCTAACAAAGGTTCTGCCAACTTTCCTAACTTGTTATGTCCTGACCGGCTTTTGGGACATGCCCCTGCTCTCCCTCCTGTTCCTTCCTACTCATTTGTTCAGCTACTTCAGAGGCCTCTTAGCTTTCAGGACACTTTCTTTGAGAAACCTCTGTCCTCTTAGGAGGGTAATTTACCTACCATCAGAATATTCTGTATTTCTCTAGCATGTCCTTTATCTCATTCTATTACAGTTGCTTGATTGCCTTGCACCCTGAAAAATTTAAGCAAATCGTTGGCCATTAACAGGAAAGCAGAATATTCATAAACACATGTTGAATAGGTGCCCCTCAGTTGCTAGTGGAGAAGAACAGCTGGAATAAGCAAATCGACAAGTCAGGAAACACTCACCACGAAGCTTCATAGTTTTGCTATATTTAACATCAATAAAATTGGGCACAACATATGGCAATATGATAGTTTATGGCAAACAATGATATCAATTATTTTATCCATGTCACCATCTCCACGTAAGTCCACCAATCTCCTTCCCCTGTGAGATGTGTGTTTCTGTGTTTTCAAGGAAATGGCAACAAAAAGACTTCGATTCGCTCTCTATACACATCCCAGAAGGTAATTCAATGTCATTTTCCTGAGACCACAGACTTAAAGGAATTTTTAAGCTTTTAAAAGTAAAAATCTTTCAAACCATTCAATAGAGATGAAAGAAAACAGCTGTCTGACCGCTGGGGAAAAGAGCTCCTCTTTAGCTCTGGTTAACCTAATGTAATGTTGGCGCCCCAGGGTCAGGTACCTGCTGTTCAGCTGTGGTAATGGTAGCCCCAAGAAAGGGACAGGCACTGAGTTAAGCAGAAGAGTTGCATTCAAGCAGACAGAGATCAGGTTCTGCACAATCAGCAAAAACCACACATTCTTTGGGCTCAGAGTGAACCTTCAGTATTATAATTGGGAGAATAAGCCAAATTTAAGGAAATGCCATGAACCTGGAGCACTGTTACACTCTAGAGTGACATTCAAATACTTATTTTCCTGCAATCATTGAGGTAGCAATGGCACTGAACTTCCAAGTACCTACAGATAGAAACTCAAAATTTTATGAATTATCCCAAGAAATGCTTTAGCTATTCCAGCTATAGAAGGGTTTGCCTGTCACCAGATACTCAAGTCAGAAGAAAAGAATCACTTACTTTCCAGGGAAGCAGCGACCATGAAGATGTCGCATCGCTGCCCAACTTCAAGCAAGTCCAAATGCTCCCCATACCTGGAACACCGTTCCTCACCCTCCCTGACACAGGTGGCTTCCTTCAATCTCAACTTTGCCTGCTTCTCTTCCTGTGCAAGGCCTTGAGAAAGTGGCCTATCTCAGAGATTTCCACTTTCTGACCTCTAATGCTTCTCCAGTCTGGCTCCATGCCAACCACAGCAAAACGCTACCCCATCCAAGGTTTCTAATAACCGACACTCAGCTAAATCAAACTGTGTCTTACCTGAACTAAGACATTCACTTCTTCCCTTCTGAAAGTCTCTCAGCATGGCCCAGTTTAGGAATAGACTCTCTGCCCTGGCTCCTCATCATCCTGCATTTCCAGACAGGAGCCTGCCCTCCGTGGCTGTGTCTTTATAATTCTTTTGCATGTTATTAGCCAGATTTGCCCTTTGCACAGCTTAGCGTGTGTGCCTCTCATATAAACAGCCATCCTCATATTTACCAATGTTCTCTATCCACTGAAACCATCCACCTTTGTAGCTCAAAACTTCCAGCTGTAAGTCAATACGATCAAAGCTCTGATGTGCTAAATATGTCTATAGTTGAGAATCGACAGTGACAATGCTTGGTTGCTAAAAGGAGAGAAATTTAGACATGGCTCCTGCTATCAGGGAACTTAAAATGGTAGCTCTCCAATGCACAAAGAGTCTTTAACCTCCCCCGTCACCAGAATTCATGCCATGGGGGTCCTTGGGTTGGATGCAGCTTGATTGTGTAGCTTGCTTCATCGCGTGGAGTTTGCCTCTCACACTTGTTTTGGTGCTGTTAGAATGCTCGTTAAAAATAAGATTTTATTTCAAATGCTTTACTATTGACTTCTGAAAACTCAGGTCTGACAAGAGGGTGCTACAACGTGCAGCCGAGTTTATAGTGACCTTTTAAGATAGTATATGTGCCTCCATGCCAGGTCCCTGGTGTCAGTGGCCACTCATCCTGGCATTCTATCAAATACGCAAGTCCAAATTAATGGAGAAACCAAGAGAGTCTTCTAATTCCAAGGGAGTTTTGCTGATTTAGTTGAACTGAATATTCCTGTTTTAAAGCTCGAATACTAGAAAATGAACACATGTGAAGGTTAACTAATCTACTTTAGCTGACCTCTCCGTTATTCCTCTTCCTTAAAGCCACCTAGCCATCAGCAAGGCCACTGTGCCCCCACGTTAGCTGTAGCACCCATGCCCCTACAACTCCACAAATTTCAAAAGCTGATGATGTTTTTTCTTTCCTTCCTTTTCTTTTTTATGGGGGGTGTGTTTTGATTTCGGGGGATTCTTGCTACGCACTCCAGGTTGGACTGGAATTCATCATGTAGCCAGGCTGGCCTCCAACTCACAATTTCCCTGCCTCTTTCTCCCAGCTACTGCAATGATAGATAAGCCATGTCTGGCTAAATATTGCTTTTCCACCAAATGGTACCTCATCTGAGAGTGGGACCCCTTGGATCTCCTTAGCAATTTATAATTGCAAGTTTCCCAGAGAAAACCAAAGGTATTCGTCAGCTATTCACAAGCAGCCAAGAAACGTAACGTACAAAGCTAATTACTGCTGCACAGGATACAGGCGCGTTCATTTTGAAAGCCTGAAGACATGATTGAAGAGAAGCTACAGAAAGCTTCCCAGAGACTAATTTTAAGTAGGGTTTTTGAATGGAAGAATGTTACATGCATAAGGCACTGAAAGAAAAATACGTTCGCTTGGATAAAATGGAAAAAATTCAGTGTCAACGGGTCTATCAGAAAAGTAATGTGTGTGGAGGGTGTAGAAGGGACGTGGTGGCTAAGAATCCTCCAGGAGATGGAGGGCATGGTGCTGCATCACCTGGAGGCTCCTCGATCTGGAGGGCAAAGCAGAAGGATGGGAAGGAAGTTCAAGGGCATCCTCAACTACAGAGCAAGTTTTAGGCTAACCTGGATTACATGAGGCCTGTCTAAGACAAACAAAAAAAGACAAAAGGAGTCGATGTCCAGGGAGATCCCCCCAGTCCACATGTGAAGCCCTCCCTCCTCCTGTGAAGGTTCTCACAGCCTACGCTGAGGCAAGGGGTGGGACAGTGGATGGAGGCAGCCACTTTGTGGCCTTGTCGGGGAAAAGAAATGGAAGGAAAAAGTAAGGTGACTGGAGTAACAGCCAAAGACTGGCTCTTATTGTAATTAAGGTAAATCAAGGCAAGCAGGACAGGGAAGAGCAATATGACAGCTACTTTGCATAGGGATTATAAACTTAAGAATTAGGGGAAAATGTTTATCTAAAGAATTTTGGTTTTGCATGATGGTAGTAAAAAATTCTAACAGTAAAAAAATCTGTTATAGGCTCTTATAATGATATCTAAATCAAATGCAATATATTTCAAATTTTCCTCAAACATGATTTTACTGTTAACATGAACTTCTTTGGGTTCAAAGCATGAAAGAAAACACAGTTGGAAAAGATAAATCTACACCACTTTAAAGAAAGTATCCTCCACACTTTTTCAAAACTATCACAAGGTCTGAGATTCTGTGCCCAACACATATATTTAAAGAAATAATGAATCATGCTGTCTTTTAGCCACTGGATGCTGTTTGAAATGCCAGGTGGCAAAGATGTGTCTAAATTTGCATAATGTGATTGAAGTCTATGTTGGTCACTTTCGGCTGCTGTGAGAAACATCAGGACCAAAGCAACTTACAGAATAGATAGAGTTTATTTGGTTTATGGTCTCCAGAGGGTGAGTCCTTAGCGGTGAGGACCGGGAGAGGGGAGCATGGCGCAGGCGGTGAGGGGTGGGTGAGGGGAGGGCGAGGGGAGCATGGCAGCAGGCGGTAAGAGTAGGAAACTGAGAGATCACATCCAACCACAAACACAAAACAGAGAAAGTGAACTGGAAGTGGGCAATGCTATAAACTCTCAAAGCCTGCTCCCTAGTGATGTAATCCTCCAGCAAGCCAACACTTCCCTATAATGTCTCCAAATACCAAAACTGCCTGAGGAGCAAGTGTTCGGATGCATGAGTCTATGGGAGACATTTCTCATTCCAAACAACACAGATTCCTTTAAGAAACAAGCCATGAGGGCCTTCAAAGACATAAAAGAGCAGATCCTCTTTTATAAGAGTTGCCTTGGTCATGATGCCTTTCACAGTGATAAAACAGTAACTAAGACATCCCCAGGGGCATAGATACATACTTTTAGAAATTCAGTCCTGACATTCATTCCTTTTACTAAAATTAAAGAAACAGAGGGAGAAGCCTTCCCTCTCTCTGTGCCTTCATGGTACTGGTGAGGCTACCCTGTAGACCTTCGGCAACATGCTCCCTCCTGGATGGAAAAATACAACAATGGGAACGTGCCTGAACTCTGTCATCATTCTTGCATCAGTCAGCCAAAGGAAAGTGATATGGCGGCTCCCCAAAATAGGCATGACTTTTATTACACCCAATCTACTCTCTAACGCCCTCAAGGTTAAGTGAATTAGAGTGTCATCCAGAAAGATAGGGGAGGGAGCAACTTTATCTTGAGTTTAAAATTTCTCTATTATAGTTCATTCCAAAAAACACAACATACCCCAACTTTCTATATGCACTCAGTGCTGGCCACGGGCAATGGCCAGCTGACCTCAGAAGATCACCTAGACTCTAGGGCCACCACCAGCAAGGCACTGGATCAATGTCTGAGCTGTTCTGAGTAAGTGTCCACATTGTGCACAGTGTAGTGTTTGAACTACAGCCACTAACAGATGGAAAACACTATTATCCCGGAGCTATCACATATAGCAAGAAATGCTCAGATTAACAATGGGAAACAAAAGGCTTTAAGAGAAATAATTGCTCTTAGTTTGCAATCTGGTAAAAACATACGTTTAAAAAAATGGCAAGAACCGCATGGCTGAATTTGCCTAAATTTATAAACATGTTTATATTTAAAAAAACATACATGATCAATAGCACTGTGCTGATAAAGCTGATAATTTATCCAATTTTCTTCTTGCAGGGAAAGAAACACATACACACACACGCACATTTGTAGAAACAACCTTGAACACCAAAGAATTTATTAATACGTAATAAAATGCCTCACTTGGTAATTACAAATATTTATCTCTATTTCATGAAGTCATGCCTTTATACAGTTTTGGAGCTTAGACCATGATGCCCTGGAGTGTGATTGGTGTCTTGTGCTGACAACTTTGCAGAAAAGGAGGTGGAAAGGCATGCGGAGTGGTCTTCCTGGCCCCAGTAAAACGCACAGCAAGACTAGAATTCTTCTCCTCTGAAAGCTAGAAATACAGCAAGCCAGTTCTAGGGCAGTCCCTTCCAGTTCCCTGGAGATTCATTCTAGAGAGAGTCCATGGGGAGGAGGGGATGCTATAGAAAAGAAGTAACAGAGACTCTGACACACAGGTCCTATGGGCTCCCCATCTCTCTCATATACTCCATTCATCTCATTTTTACACAGCTGATTATTGCTTTAGAAATCAAAGCACAAAAGCAGGCAGCTTTTGCCCAGCTCTTGGATATCCATTTTTGAAAGCCCTACAACACAAAACAACATAAAAACTAGGGATTAAGTAAGTGTGTTAGACTGGTCCCTTGCTAGCCCACTGCTACAGGAGTGTTGGCTGTGATGGTGAGAAAGGGGGTCATCATCCTGTAATAGCAAAGCTCCTTTCTGAGATGATTTTCTTGTTATCTGTAAAAACTACACTAAATAAGAGCAAGGGATTTGACTCCATGGTAATGTTTCACCATGTATGTATGTATGTACAATAGCTTTCTACTATAGCATGGTGCTTTAGTCAATGTTCTACTAAATAGTTTATTTTTCTATTTCAGTATTAAGAAAGAAAATTCTAGCATGATGCCACTAATCTATAATCCTAGCATTCAGGAATTGAGCAAGAGAATGAAGAGTTCAAAGTCATCCTCAGTTCAAGGTTAATCTGAACTATATGATACCCTGTCTCTGGAAGAAAAAAAAAGAAGCAGAAAGTAATGCGGCATAAAGATGTATATGGGCTGGCACCTGGGACTGCCACTTGTCACTTAATGGAGGATAGAACCAAGACCTAGTCATCCTTGTGGGTTTCACAACCTGCTACCCTTGACCTCTGATGAAAAAACTTGAGGTGTTTTGACTTCATCTATGGGTCCCTTTGTTTTGAAAAGTTCTTGACTTCTATAAATACATTGGGGAAATTTTTTTTCAAAGCCACATTGTCTTGAAATGGGAAGGGAAACTGAGCAGAAATTTATGAGACTCAATCACTAGCAGTCAGTCACATGTAGGAAGCTGGTCTCATTGGGACGGCTGGACAAACTGTTAACTCTAACTTGCAAGTGTTTCAGGGTGCGTTGAGGCAGGTTGGCCTGAATTCTATGGGTGGCCTAGTTACTCATGAATTAGTTGTTTAGAGATGAAAAGCTGTGTATTTTGATGTCAGTATTAGCAAGAAGTTTCAGAAAAGCCAACTGGTCTTCAATCGAAAAATCAAGAGAGGTTTTTATAAAGTGCATCTGGTCTCCATCTTAGCCAGAGACAGATCAACAGCTGTCCTGGCAGCTGCCGAATCCCAGTGTGAGCCAACACCAGGTGGAATTGCCGAGTGAGCTGTCTTTCCTATGGGAATTGCCCGGGGAGAAGGACTTCAAATATTTTGTACTACAACATTTTTTTTTAATTGCAGCTTTAAAGTACGAGGACAACAAAATAAGAAAGAAGGGGGGAGGGGGGGGGGGGGGGAGATGCCATTTGGCCTGAGACTAAACTTGCTTATGGTGCTTCCCGCATGCCATTGAGTAAGAATTCCTTTCTACTGAAGCATTAATTTCACAGTTTACTGACACCATTTCGTTAGCTTTTCTTAGAAGTCCCCATGAGGTAAGTAAGTGATGGCAGCAACACAGATAGGACTGGACTGAACCCACAAACATCTCCTAGTTCTGCTCCTGGGACACTGAAGTTCTTTACAGTTACTTCCAAATTTGTCTGGACTTAGCACAGCGCTCCACAATATGGTTTATTTTTAACAATTTGTGTTCATTCCTGTCCCCTATCATAATAGAAAGCCGTAAGGGCAGGGATTCTGTCTGTGGTTCCAGCCACACGTCCAACGTCAGGGCAAAGGCTGTGTACGAGGCATTCAGTGGGTACCTTTTAAATTAGCAGGGTTAGATGCTTCTCTGTACTTTTTTCCCCCTATTCTGTGTAATGTTATAATGGCTCCTCTCAGCTAAGGTGTCAAAATTTGAGCAACTGAGGTACAGGAAGCACTGGGCACAATAGCAGCCTGTAGCTCCAGACAGGCAGCTAGCAGGGCATCAGTGCCACCATTGTCCCACTCAGCAGATGAAAACAAGAGAGGTTACTAACCTCTTACACCACACATCTGACCAGCATCTGGTTAGGCTTCCATCCTGGTACTGAATTAGTTAACAGTCAGGGTGTCACGTACCCAGGTTTGCCTCAAGGTGGTTATATATGTAGCTGAAGATGACTTTGAATTTCTGACCTTCCTGCCCTCACCTCCCCAGTTCTGAGGTGACAGACTGAGCTGCCGCCATACCTGGTTTGTTCAGTGCTAAGGCTCAAACTTTGTGTACACTAGGCAAGCCCTCTGCACTGGAGCCAGATCCTAGACGGATCCTCACGACATTTTTAAACAAAGGATATTTAATAGCATGTCTCTTTCTGCACACCAACCTTTTACAGAGTGGTGTTAGGACACAACATAAAAATAGCCACCGCTTATTCAGTGGCTACTAAAAATCAAACTCTCTTTCCATGGATTCTTTTCTGTGACTCTGTGAAGTCAGTTGTATTGTCCATACCCACTGATTTAAAAAAAAAATTGAGTTATAGAGAAGCTGTGTGGCTTGGTGGATGTCAGAGCTGAGAGTTTCTCCTCGAACTCACAGAGATCCTCCTGCCTCTCTGCATCCCAAATGCTGAGATGAAAGGCATAACCCACATGAGCTGAGGGCGGCAATAAAACTCTTGCAACTCCGGAGTCCTTAAGTGGCACACCCTCTCTCCACTAGCTCCGCCCAGATTTTCTCCACCTGGTTGCTGTCTGTTTTCACCCCTGATGAGTTGCTGAAAACAGGTCCAGCACCCCATTTTGACTCTAGAGGGCTCTGGTTCTGAGGGATTTGTGGAGTGTGCTACCAGAAACCTAAGAAGCCACGCCCACTAAGGACCCCCGAGGAATGATAAGAAGGGAAGAAAATGAGGGACTGCTCTCAGACTTGCTCCTCTGTACAAAAGACTCTTTTCATCGGGGCTGAGAGAGAAGAAACAATGCCCTCTGCTCTCTCATCCTCGGAAGACCTTACATCACTGCTTCTCACATTCCAAGAATTCAGCAGAAACGGCTGTTCTCTTGCAGGCATCAGGCCCCACTGCGTTCCAGGGAAAATGCTGCCTGCCACTGTCAACTATCAGCCTGTGCTGTACCTCGGCCTTACAATAAAAACCTGCAATAACAATAACAACAACAACGATAATATAAAAGGAAGAGAAATCTCTTAAGTCCCCAAAACAGCGCTCTGGTCTGGTATTCCCGTCCTTCAAGGGAACTGCCTCATCACTTCCCTTGTTTTTAAATACATTCATTAAGATTCTTGCTTGTTCTCACAGAGCAAGGTCTTTACAAATGTGGACATTAAAACTACTCAGGGCTACCAGATGGCTACAGGGGCACTAACTGCACAAGCCTGGAGATGTGGGGTGGATGCCCAAAGTCCACATTAAAGTGGAAAGAGAGAGAAGACCACACAAGTTGTCCTCTGGCTTCTGCATGTGCACAGGGTGTCACAGGAATGTGCACATGGACACACACACACACGTGCACACACACACATGCACTGACACATTAATCAACTAAATTCCCAACACGGAAAAAAAATAAAGTAAGATGAAATAATTTAAAAACTACTTTGAGACAAAATTGTAGGCTCTTCTTTGATTCATATTAACTAAAAGATAGATGTAAACAAAAATAGAAAATGGGAGAGTAGATCTGGGAGGAGTTGGGAGGAGAAGCAAATACTTTGTATGAAATTCTCAAAACAAAAAACATTATTTTTTAAATGCTAAAACTAGGGAATGTCTTAATATGGAATTATTATTATTCACATTTAAAATGATTTCTGTTCTACCCTTGTCACTCTGATTCCAAATGCTGAGCCCTGCTCACACTTCTGAAGCTCAAGGCTCCCATCTTTCTTGCACTGGGCAGTGAATAGTGAGCTGTGGCATCGACTACAGGGCAAGGTGGAGTTTTGTTTTGTTTTGAGACAGGATTTCTCTGTGTATCCCTGACTGTCCTGGAACTCACTCTATAAACGAAGCTGGCCTTGAACTCACAGAGATCCTCCTACCTCGGTTTCTGCCTCCATTTAAGGCATTTGCCACAACTACCCTGCACATTTCAGCTCTTACAGCAAACAAAATACAGTGAAGAAATGCCTCTCTCTCTCTCTCTCGCTCGCTCGCTCGCTCGCTCGCTCGCTCGCTCTGTGTGTGTGTGTGTCTTTCTCTCTCTCTCTCTGGAAGATCCAAGTGTCAGATCCTGGCAGGCACTGGCATTCTGTTGAATGCCATTATAAGTTTTTCATGCACAGATGGCCTTTTATGCTAAAAATAATCGTTAATCTGTGTTCATAAATAACTCACCTCCTAGTTCATATCTGAGAATGAATTTATTCTTTCAAACAAAATTTAAAAACTAATTTGAACAAAAGCTGGCTATAATTACACAGTCATCAAAAACAAATCTAATTTTTTTCCCTGGGATATTTTATGTGTTGACTGATTTATTTTATTTATCTATCAAAGGTAAATGATGCCATTTAATTGAAAACATAGATAACATAAAAACTGACTTTTATATACCTAGGCTAATTATAAATGTAAAAAAGATAAACTCTCAACTTTATTTACATATGTAGTTTTTTCAAATATTCTCTATGTATCGATTTCACACTGTAATGTAATGATGGAGAATTGGTAAGAACTTTTTATTTAATGTTTTTGAAAAATACTATGTTTAAATAATATGTTAAAATAAGAAAGGGCTTGCAGTGGATGGCTAGCCATCTTACAAATATAGCACATGTGTGTATATTCATGTATGTGTATTTAAATGCAAGAATAAGCAAAGGCCTTAAATGCATTAAATTTAAAATCTCTGAACCCTTATCTGAAATGCTCAAGGGAAAAGTACTGTACAGTTGTTCCTCTTCTAAAATATAATTTGAGCAAGGGTCTCATAATGTAAAAGATCTAGCTTCAATTTATAAATGTGTCCAAAAATAGAACTTTAGATGAGACATTTAGAGTTATAATAGTGGGTCCCAGGGGACTATAGAAATGATGAATGAAACTGTTGTAAAGAATCAGCAGTCAAAATCAGTTATCCGATTCCACTTATTCCTACCCAACAAACCGGAAGACACAAAAGAATGGTGCCCCTCACCAGTCGGCCCTTAAGAAGAGGACAAGAGAAAGCAGCTGCTACCCTTAGCTGAAACACTGTGGGGAACGGCTGGAGGAACATCCTCACTGCCTGTCTAGGTCCTTCGCCCCTCGGGATGGCAGGAGGAGAAACTGCGCAGGCGCAGGGTCTGTATTTCTTAGAGCATTGGCTTGGGCTGGTCCTGGCAACGACCCTGAAACTCATCTCACACACTGCGTCTCGGGGACCTGAAAAGGATGCTAAATTCAGGTCTGGACTCAAATTTCTGAACTGACAAGCTATGAAATAGTAAAGAATGATTTAATCTATCCCGCCCTTGCCCTGGCTCTTAAGAGAACGTGCCCAGCTCCTGTGGCATTGATTCTTAACACAATGGTCCCTTAGAGATTTTTCTTCTGAGCAAAACTAGGCATTTTAATAGTAAGCTGGTGTTTTGATTGATGCTCAGCAGTTAATATCTCTCAAACTATGGTCCTCACTCCAGAGCAGACTTCATTTCAAATTTTCTCCTAGTCGCAACCACTAGATCCGGGAAACGACTTCCTGCCAAGAAGCCTGTTTTATATCATTAATTTTGGTCACTTGCCTTAGGCTACAGAGCACTAGTCTTGTCGGTATGAACACAGAGATGTCGAATCTGACTGACACCTAAAGCTCTTTGAAAACTGAACACATTGTACATTTTATCTTGTTATTTTTCAAGGGAGATAGAGTTGAGAATTGTGAGGAACCCCCACTGTTCTCACACCGAGCATAGAACTTTCTCCCTTTTTCCTATCCCCTTACATCCACAAAAGAAAGAATGTCTCAGCAGCCCTTTGCTCTTCTGCCCACCACAGCCAATTATTCAGAAAATGTGTGTCCTCAATAGCAGAGGATCAGGTCTGATGGGTCACCTGACACTAAAATAAATGGTAGAAGATAAAGCTTCTCAGAGCAATGGATCCCACAGCATCATACGCCATTGCTTCAAAGTGTCCAGTTAATAGGAAACGCCATGAAAATGGAAGCCGTGGCTAACACTCCACCTTCCCCAGCCAAGTTTTCCCAGGACATCTTCGATTGCACTTGATACAATTGGTGCATTAAAAACCGTGTGAAAACCTGCATGCTAATGAGGGGTGCAAATCAACATTTGGATGGAAGCCAAATAGCTTTGGTTTCTAAAGATTCGTAGATGCTGCGTGCATCAGGAGAGCCGGTTAACACAATTATAGACTGGAAGAAAAACAGATGAATTACAACCCTAATTTTTCAGTGTTGGTTTAGTCTTCTCTTTGTATGACGGGCCAAATTAGAGGCTTCAGCTTACACAATTTGTCCATCAAAGACCATGAAACTATATGTGCACTTGTCTGAAATTCACCTATTTTTTTAAGTAAAGAGTTTTTGCAAGCTAGGGGTAAAGAAACATATCTGTAATCCTAGCACTTGAGGGTAGAGGTAGGAATATCTGAGATATATCAAAGACAAGATTATGACACTGGGCAAGCCAGAGGGTAAAGGCACTTGCTGCCAACTCTAAGACCTGAGTTCAATTCCTGGGTACCACAGTTTAAAAAAGAAAGGGAGGACAGAAGAAAAGAAGGAAGAAGGGAGGGAGGGAAAAAGGGAGGGAGGGACGGAGGAGGAAGGGAGGGAGGGAGGAAGGAAGGAGCACAGCCGTATGGGCAAAGTACTGGCCACTCAATCATGGAGATCTGAGCTAGTACCCCAGCACCTATGTCAAAAGTTGGGCTTGGCAAGGTGCCCTTGTAATCCCAGTGTTAGAGAAATAGAGACAAATAAGATCCCTGACACTTTCTGGCCAGCCAGCCTATGAGCCAGTCTGTGAGTCCCTGATCCCAATGACAGATGCTACCTCAAAAAATAAAAGATTGATAGTTCTACAGGAGTGATACCCATCTCCTATCTTTGCTTAAAAGGTTAAGGGTAAAAACAAGGGAAAAATGGCAATTTTAAGTGTTATCAAAATGTCAATTTACACAACCCTTAAACTAAAAGTCTGTGATCTCCACAGGTAGAGGCAGGAGGCTCAGAAGTTCAGCGTTATTTTTAGCTACACAGAAATATAATGAGTTTGAAGCCAGGCTAGGATACATGAAATCCTGGGTTTGGAGGTTTTGGAATATGACAAAACAAGTCTGTTAATAAATAGCATGATTTTTCGACTTTCAATAAACAAGTATGTGTCAGTATTTTGAGTGTGCCTTTAAGTGAGGAGAGTGTTCTTTTGTTGTTGCTGTTGTTTTTTGCTTGTTTGTTTGTTTTTCGAGATAGGGTTTCTCTATGTAGCCCCCGACTGTCCTGGAACTCACTTTGTAGACCAAACTGGCCTCGAACTCACAAAGATCCACCTGCCTCTGTCTCTCAAGTGCTGGGATTAAAGTTATATACCACCACCACCTGGCAGGGTGAGTGTTCAAAGCCAGAATAAGCATGCCTGAGATCCAGCTTGAAGATGCGGTGTAGCTATCGTAGAGTGCTTGCCTAGCACAAACAAAGCCTTAGCATCAAATCCCAACACCTCTCCCCATTTATGGCACAATTTTCAGTTCTGCTGGTTGAGCATGACAGCACTCATAAATCCCATCGTCTCAGGACCTAGCGGGTAGTGTTCCAATACCAACCTCTGCTATCGAGACTTGGAGGCCAGCCTGGGCTACATGAAAACAAAGCAAGACGAAATAAATAGCTATAAAACATGTGAAAAACATCATTTTGCCCTTTTTGAAACTGCCAAGACCATATGGGTGTGTATACATTTAGAAACTACAGACATACATAATTTTACAAAATGTTAAAAAGTAGCTAACTAGAGATTTTTTTTTGAACTATCCGTTTCATGCTTTCTAAATTGTTACTGCGTTTTGGGTGAGTATTAAATATTACTATTGAATGAAAAAAATGATGATATGCTAGATATGCTAGATAGGAGGTGTTTTGTAGCTATGAGAGACAGCAGAGCCAGAGGCAGATGGAACATGGCCATGAGGGGACAAAGAGAGTACCTGGGAACCCAGAGAGCAAGAGACCACGTAGCCAAAATGGCCGAGGTTCTATAAAAATCTGAAAAGTGAAGCTGTGTCTTTGTCGCAGCTTCTGTGCCTTCTGATTGGTTTAATAAAGACCGATTCTCCAGAGTTGTGAGCAGACACAGAGAGAAGTAAGATGAACGTGCCGTGTTGAAAGAAGGTACTGCCATGTGGCAGAAGGTAAATAAGAAATGTGAGTGAATTTAAAATGTAAGAGTTAGCTAGTAATAAGCCTGAGCTATCAGCCAAGAATTTATAATTAATAAGTCTCTGAGTAGTTATTTGGGAGCAGCTGCTGGAGACACACAGAGAAACTCTGCATGAAGAGAAGCTGGAGGAAGGGAAGGGAAGCCCAGAGGTTGGTTAGGTTAGGGGCTGGGAGAGAAGCGTTGAGGGGAGCCAGGACTCTGAAACAGGTAATGGCGATACTGAAAGAGATTGGCTCCAGAGTCTGCATTGACATGTTAAACAGGCACCTCAGTCAGCCATTTGTTCAGAGTTTGAGACCTAACAACTATCAGTAGAAAACTGAAGCTATTTTTATTTCATAAAAAGAATAAATACCAACACTAATAAAGATTTTTGGTTCCTTGAGTGTCCTGTTCTGTGACATTCACATGAAATTATACTCTTTCTTTTAAATAATTGATAACTGATGACTGATTATCCAGCAACTTGATGAGCCCCTGGAAAAGTCTGATGAAATAGCCTTGAACTAACTAGGCTTTAGAAAATCAATACACTAATACTGGAGACTGTATTACTTAAGTAACAGTAAACTAAGATATACTTAGTGTGGATCAGTTCCTTTTCAAAGTATAGGAGTCCTGCCTTGTGCTAGATAGGATCATGTTCAACAGTGTCTCTCACAAATTCTAACTGATTGTGGGGAAGCTTTAAAGTCCTAGCAACACTGTTGCCATAGCAACCTGATTATCTATTCTTAGCAACCAGCCACAACTCACGCCCACACAGTCCCTTCATTTATTCCAAGAAGAATAATGTTGACATTCCAATTTCTAAAATATACAGATCTCAGTGATAGACATCCACAGATGAGAAGCCTGTGAGAGCCAGTGGAATGGTGTGGCAATAAACATTGCCTCTTGGCCCTGACGATGTCATGTATACATCCAATAAACACAGAGGAAGGTACACTTTGTACAGCTAGAAACTGAAGGATTCCATGGGACTCTTGAGGTATATGTAAATAATGCCAGACTCTTCGATTTCCTACTGCTGTAGGAATTCAGCATGCTTCTCAAATTAACTACACATTCTTTTCTACTCAGCTACCAGATAGTGAGGGAGAAAAATATTGCATTCATCACTAATAATGAATTGGTTTTCCAAGGGTAAACTGCCATCAAAACTGGCACCTCCCTCAGAAACCCACAGGTGCTATACACAAGCAAGGGCACATGGTTTAGCGAGGGGGTACAATAGAAATATGGCCTCAAACGTGTTTAGGACAGCTGGTACCAATGCAGACATACTATATTCTAAACAAAATTAATTTTGAGGATTAGATTCTGGAGCCAACCAGACAGACTTTACTCAGGAAGGTCAAATGCATGATCAGACCTACAAACATTGAGAAAAGACACTAACCCAGAAATGCATCAGTGTGGCCCACCATTCTGCAATAAACAGAAAATGGTTTTCTGGATGTTTAGATCCCAAATTTTTATACTTTGATGAGAAAGGAAACCCAATCTCCTTGTCAATGAAGCTTCTAATACAGGTAGAAGAGAGGGTTAGAAAGGAATTCAAATGAAAAACATGAACCAAACATCACGCTTTGTTGTTATTGGTTTTAAGGCTTATTAATTTTGAGCTATGAACTTAATACATTGGAAACAAATACCTTCAGTGTTATCATTTTTAATAAATTATTTTAAAATACCAATTTCTATTTAAGAAATCCTCAACAAAAACGTATTTATATCCTAGCCAAGTACTGGTAGTAATCCCAGAGCTTGGGAGACAGAGCCAGGCAGATCTCTGAATTCAAAGCCAGCCTGGTTTACAGAGTGAGTTCCAGGACAGCCAAGGCTATACAGAAAAATCATGTCTTAAAAATCAAGCAAACAAAAAAATGTGTGCATCCCAATAAAGATTGACTTCATAAAGGGACTGGAGAACGGGCACATGGTGCTTACATAGTACCCAAGTTTGGTTCCCAACACCCACATGGTGGCTCACAAACCACCTGTAACTCCAGTTCTGTGGGATCTGGCACCCTCTTCCAGCCTCTCTGGGTACTGTAGTGATATCCACAGACACACACAACTAAAAATTAATAAAGATGAAGATGAAGCACTGTAACACAGAACATGTCACTTTAGCTGAGCATGTGGCACACAAAGATCCACCTGCCTCTGTCTCCCGAGAGCTGCGATTACAGGCATGCGCCACCACTGGCAAGCGCTCAAACATTTTAAAATACACAATTTGTAAAACTGGTTTCTCATACCACCGAGTTAGTGTGGATTGCTTTACAAAACACACAGTCAAACGATTAATTCCAAACTCATGATCGCACACACAATCCTCCGTGGGACACTAACCAACTTATAGCTAGAAAATAGGGAAGGGATTTTCAGGAATGCGGTGGAGCTGGTAAGGTTGGGAAGAAAATCAAAAATGATAAGGGTGGGGAGGGGAAGAGGCAAAATACATTAAGTGCAAATGTATAAAACTGTGAAAGAACAAAGTTTACTTTAAAAAAGAAACCTAACAAACAAAAGAGTCCTCTTGGTTTAGGAATGAGGGAGAGCAGCTCCCCAGAAGCCTTCCATTGTCACTTCATGGGCAGATGTGTGGCCTTGTCCTTCAATCCACACTGCTCATCCTCCTAAGTGAGGCGGCCACAGACCAGAGGTTGCAGACTTCTGTCCCCAGCTTGCCTTCTGTCAGCGCCAGTCCCTAAGTCCTTTGCCTAATGAGCAACCACAGCTGTGGGGCAGCTGTGGGGCAGCCATAAAGAACCTTCCCCAATCACCACCTAGACGCAGACAGCAGAAGCGCAGAGCTGCTGAGGGCCCTCAGTCAGCAAGAGCCGGCCTTCCTCCTTTAGGGCACATTGTCGGCTGTGTGGAGCAATAATAGGACCCACTGACAGTGTTAAATTGAGATGCGCATCTCCCTGTGATCTTCATGTTGAGTTCATGCACCTACCTTTCTGCAGAGAAAACACCTGATTTCTTCTCATTCACATAGAAATATCAGAAGTGTATTTCAACTGTAAGTCAAGCACAAGTTGAACTGAAATTCTGATTTCACTTACCCTAATTTAATTTGAAATAAGCAGATTTCAGAACTTTAGTCTAATAAGTAGCTTACAGTCTGGGGGGGAGGTCACAGATATGCTTTAGTATGCAATTAGATTCCCCATCCATAAGTGCTATTAAAACTAAACTAATTTTCATTTTTAAATTTACTAATACTGTGTGCATGTGTGCACATGATGTGTTTGGGGAATGCAGGTGCCACAGCATGTGTGTGGAGATCAAAGGAGATGATCTGTGAAATGAGTTACAAGGCTCTGGGTATGGAACTCTGCTCCCTGGACTTGTGCAAGCGAGTGCCTTTACCTGCTAGGACATCTCAGACTCACCGACCCCTAAAATAATATTGCTATTGCTACATCTGTATGCCAGAACTAGATCCTAAAGCAACATTTGCAAAAGTAAATGGATTGTAGTCACGTGAGTTTTTTTTTCCCCTAACTATAAATGCAAGACTTAGAATAGACCCTACACAACCGCCTTTAAAAACCAGTAACGTGCAATATGCCGGGTTTCCTGCAGGGTTCTTTCTGTGCAATCAGGATATTACAACCTGTGTCTATTTCCATCACAAATTCAGTCCATAAGGAAAAATAAGATGATTCTATCAAGGGGGTGCGGATGGGAAGACTTGGAAAGTGAATGGCATAGGCGCCATATGGTCAGAGTAAATAAACTCCCGGAAAGCACAGCAATTCCACTCTACCGTGATGAGGGGTAGCTCCAGGAGGTCTCCAGACTGAAGCTTGACTCACTGGTGTGAGTTTACCTAGGCTCTGCAGTTTCACCTCGATGTCATGTCAGATATCACCTCCACAGCCTAGTCTGACCCCTTCAGGACTCTGCAAGCCACAGCCCCACAGGTTTTGCTTTAGTCAGTCTTGTTTGTAAAGTGTGGCTTGGTTTGTTCAGTTTTCAGCTTGTTTGCCTCTGCTTTGTTTTTGGTTTTGTTCAAGCCAGGGTTTTTCTATTTTGCCTTGGCTATCCTGAAACTCACTACGTAGACTGGGCTGACCTCATACTCACAGGGATCCACTGCCTCTGCCTTTGAAGTACTGAATTAAAAGTATTAAAAAATATATACTATCTATCAGCTGGGGTATCTGTCTTAAGACTTATTTAATTTTTAGATTCTCTCTTTCTCTTTCTCTCTCTCTCTCTCTGTCTCTGTCTCTCTCTCTGCAATACTGAGGATCAAACCCAGGATCTCAAGCATGCTGATCAAGCACTCTACCACTGAGGTATATATCACTAGCCTGCAGTAAATTTTAAAACGAGGGCAGACACTTGTGTGTAATCTGCCTCTTCCTATGAGCTTCAGATCTGGACAGGATTCCCATGTCCTACACAAAGACCAGTGAGTCCAGGATTAAGGACACACCAGGGGCACAGTCCATTAATATTGGTTCACAGTCCTTCCACAGCAGTGAGGTACAAGTAGAGAGTGGGTTCGAGTAGAAATAAGGACATAGAGGATTTGACTTGCTTCAGGAGGGAATAAGGGGGGTGTTGTGGTGGGGGAGGGGACAGAATTGCATTTAAAGGTATCCTGCTTTAAACAAAAAAAGTAAAATTACAAAATTCATCACCTGCCATTGGTATATCAACATAAAAGGCATTACAAACAAGGTTTAGCTTGGACAATGCTGATGAAATTTCTCTGAGTTATCCATTTATAAATACGTAAATATGCACACTACTTTTGCAGCAACAGCTTCTGAAAGAGGCAAGACTTCTTTGAAGCCCTTGTAGCCACGTTCCTTTCCATTCCGGCTGTAATTACCAGGACTCTCAAAAGCTGCCACAGCTAGGTCACTTTCACCCCAGCCTCCTTTCTAAGGCTGTCCCAGAGGTGGAAGTGTGGTAGATCTGCCTCGGCTTTGATGCTTTCCCATTAATTCACTTCTGGTTGGAAACTGTGGCAGGTCTTCTACTTCAATACCGTCAGCCATTTCTATCACCTCATCCAGAAAAAAAAAGTCTTTCTTATGACTGCAACCCAGGTTGGCCCAGACCATGGATAGGGAGAGCAACTGGTCCAGGTTTTATCGGGTGGATCTGGTCTTCATGCTGGTGGAGCAGGATGAACTCCATGCACGGTTTCCTGCTTCGGCTCTGAGTAAGAGCAGAATTGCTAAGCGAGGAACTGAAAACCAGCTCCTCATGGTTCTTGCTGCCATTGGCACTGAAGGTCACACCAGCTCCTTCTTTACATCTTAATTCTGTATGTCAAGCTACAAACTCCCTCACTGTGAGTATACACTCCGTTTATTGATTAAATAGTACAAATCTAAGTGATATTTCCTCATCCTGAAGTCTTTCAGAACTCTTTTTTTCTTTGAGTCATGGTGTTTTTTGTTTTTTGTTTTATTTTTTTTTCTGGGCTGGGCAAGCAAGCCAATATTAAGGAAACGGATGAGAAAAACTACAAACTATTGTGTCCTGGGAGTCTGGTACACCAGACTTTGATGGACTGCTGATTGTTTACAGTTTGTGAGGGCAGTTGCCAGGTAAGGACAAATGTTCAGTCACCGGTGGCCAGGACCTGGATGCTCGCCTGCTTCTTCAGGACAACCTGTGTGGCTACATGTGAGAAAGCTCCCTCCTGAAAAGCTTAGGGCTTACTCTGCTCCACAAAGCAAGGTGAAGAAGAGCATATTCATGCCAACTACTCCATAGCTGACACTTTTCTCAAATGTCAACATTTTCTCTTGGGCACATGTACCCATAAGGGAGAAAGGGAGGAAGGAGGGGGCGATAGATCAGACCTACATCTGTAACACAAATATTTCTGAATTGTTGATTATTTCTGAAATTTATTTATATTGATTTTTATATGTAGAAATTCTTGATTTTTTATGTCATAGCTGACAATATTCTCATTCTTCTAAGACTATGAAAAAATGACTCCATGGCTTAGTAAAGTATTTTCTTTCACTATTTCATTCTTCATAAGCCTTGGCTGGAATACGACGGATGAGGAAAATATTGGCCAGTGAATTGAGACGTACAGAGCTCCCGTCGAGGGATCCAAACACAACCCTTCTTCACTGTCATGTGAATTACGTGGAGCTGGAGGCCGCTGGAAAGCAATAGATTCAGGAAGAATCCTGTTCCTTCTATCCCACTGGAGACAGAACATGAGTTCCCCATTGCAAAGCATCTCTCAGGTTCCCCAGAAGACAGAGAGATGCTTACCCCAAGAAAGAGGCATCCCCCAAAGGAGCCTGCACAGGCAGCCTTTGCTGAAATCTTTCTATTTTCTCTTCCAGCTGCAGCGTTACTCGGAGCCAGGTTCTGTCCGTTTGTTAAACACCACATCAAATACCTGTACTTTCTTAAGCTCATGACAAGAAACGTGTGGACCTTTTCTTCTGCTCTCCTATCAGTAAAGTTTGCAGGCTCTTCCAGTAAACCCAAAGGGATAGGGGGTCTGCTTTCTCCCTGCCCCTCACAATCCCCACAGCATTATTCTGTTAAGGAATACTTCCCTTCATCTCTCTCAGCTTTGAGCATTAACCCTAAGAGCTAGATATTCCATCCCGAGAGGCTGCCAAGAACAATAAACATTTCCAAGGAGCTCCAAGCTGGCATTCTGAATACAGGGGATACTGCCTCTTTTATATGTTTATTTTTATTGGTTTTGAGTCAGGATAGCCTAGGCCAACGGATATCTTGGAACTTATGATCCTTCTGCCTCAACCTCCCACATTTAGCCCAATAAAGACTTTAAACACACATTTTGCCCCTTCCCTAATGTCAGATAATAGGCAAACGAGCAGACCTGGCTAAATAGTGATCCTACAGCTGTGTGATCTTTGCTGAGTCTTTTAATCATCCTGGTCCCCATTCTTCAAGGGGAGAGGAGGTCATGTGGGGCCTGTCTACTCTGCAAATGACTGTCACACTAATGAGCTCTCGGCATCTAGCTGTAGCACGGGAGAAGACAGGAGAGGAACAAAGCATGATCAGACACTGAGTTTTCAATATTTAAAGGGCCAGGCACTATACACAGTATTTTGCATGATATATACATTGCCATAGTTCATACATGTATATTCTTTACCCATATTCATGAAAACAGGGATATCCTGGCTAACTTTATAGCTAGCTTTTGAATATTTCCCATTTTGATTTCTAATTAAAATGTATATTTAAAAACACGCACAGGAAGCATTCTCCAAATTCATTTAGAACTATTTTCCCTTTTTGAAAAGTGAAAAGTAGCCGGGCGGTGGTGGCGCACGCCTTTAATCCCAGCACTTGGGAGGCAGAGGCAGGCGGATCTCTGTGAGTTCGAGACCAGCCTGGTCTACAAGAGCTAGTTCCAGAACAGGTTCCAAAACCACAGAGAAACCCTGTCTCGAAAAAGCAAAAAAAAAAAAAAAAAAAGTGAAAAGTGACATTTTTAACTAAAAAACAAAGCACTATGATGAAATATCTTTAGACAATGCCATGTATTGTGTGTATCTTAGGTATTCAAAAAATTCACAATATTTGAAAGGTTCTAAGGAACCCAGAAGCAAAGCCACCTACTCCACTTGAACACACTTTTTCCAGATTTATTGAAGCACAGCAATCTAATTTTTTGACCATTCACCTTTGAATATCTCATGAATCTCTGGTATCTACAAAACACAGTTTTGGGGAAATCTGACAGATGGGTTTGTTTTAAAAAGGCAGCATTTCCTATGAAGTGAGCCCCCACCTTTCCTATGAAATAAGCGTAAACCACCTTCCTGCCATGTATTTCTGCTCTCCCATTCCTACCTAAAGGTTCTCCCAAACCCCTGGCAAATGCAGCAGAACCGATGCTGCTGTGCCGGAGGTTGAGTGAGAGGCAGGGACACTTCTGGCAAACTGCACGGCATGTTATGGTCATGAAAGACTGTAGCTAATTTTAGGCACAAAATCTCTTCTGAATTGCACCCTAAGGGTCCCAAAGGTGCAGAGAAATCAAACTGACAAGGGGCAGGCATAATTGACCTCAGGGTGGGAGTCAGCTTGCCTTCAGCAAAACGGTGAAATGTATCTTGAAAACAGCAATTATCCATTGCCATTGGGTTATCTGCAATCCATGAAGAACATAGTGTGTCATATTCTGTATAAAAATTAAACTCTATTCATGGACGTGTTATCATTTCAGTGGCTTTTGAGAACAAAATGTGAGGAATTAAAAATCCATCTTATTAAAGAAGAAATACACAACAGATGACATCTGCATAGGTTACAATGTCCCATGTACCTGTGCCATTATTAAAAACAGCCAATGACATGAAAGTTTTGTGAAAACTGAATCCACAATTTGAGAATAAGAGCCAAAATGCATAGTATATACATATACCAAAGTGTCTTAGTGTCAGTACACAATGTCACTTGTCCATTTAAGTTAAATGAGTAAAATACGGCCAAAACTTCCATGTGCACATATTCTGTAAGAAAAGAAATGCTCGTTTCTCCAAAGCCAGGGGAGTCCTGTCCAGTTTTTTTTTTTTTTAAGTATCCGACCTGAACAGGCTTCCAACAGTGGGAAGCCCAGAGATGTGTCTGCACACAAAAGGACTGGAGCAAAGGAGATGTTCTTGGAGCATTGGTTGGACACACAGCATGCCAGGAGCTCCAAGGGGAGAGAGGAGAAAGACTGGAAGAAGGGAGGAAGGAATGTAAAGTGGCAGATTTGTCGGTCAGAGACACCCCAGGTGCAGGGACAAGGCAAGCTCCAGCGCAGAGCCCTTAGCCAGCGCACCTGCTCGCCTGGCTTCCACCCCCAGCAGAGACTGTAAAACGTAAAAAGGTGAGAAAGAAAAGAGAGAGAGAGACATCCCACAGAGTCAAGAAAAGAATTATAGAACATGGTGAGTATAATTAGCAACTGTGGGGACTGAAGACGTGGCGTGGTGGCAAAGGGCTCGGCCAGCACATGGGAAGCCCTGGGTTTCAGCCCAAAGCATCGACCACAGTCATAAGACTTGAGAGCTGAGCGTGGATTTGGGGGCTAGTACCACAAAGTACAAGAACATGAGGTAGTGTGTGTGTCATGGAAGTGTTTAGCTGCCTCACAGTACCGGTCACTCTGAAACATCATGTTTTATACCATAAACAGAGTTTCTGTTTGTCAATTTAAAAGACAGGGATGGCAAAAAGCCTTTAAAAAAAAAAGTAAAATTTCACCAAGCACCAGAGCATATTAAGTCTGAAAAACCTTTGCAAAGTCTAACTTAGGGAAAACTAATGTCAACATAACCGTGATTAAGAAAGACACCAGTGTGCACAAGCATTAGGGGAAAACACTGAAATCATTGCACATGAGGGACAAGAGGACAATGCTGCTTCTGGAAGCCTGGGGTGTCATACATAAAATTGAAGTATGTTTCCCTTTCTTTAAAATAATTTTATTGAGATATAATTGATAGACAGTGACTCGCATATATTTAACGCACAATTTGATGAATATTAATACATGTAGATGCTCAGAAGCCATCACACTACAGGAAAGATAATGACCACATCCATCATACCCCAAAGTTTCCTCGCCCCTCCCCTTTGTAACCTGCCTCTGCCTAATCCTATCCCTGTTTTCAGACACACAGCCAGAAGTATTCTGGTTTTTTTTTTCTTTCTTTTTCGAGACAGGGTTTCTCTGTGGTTTTGGAGCTTGTCCTTGAACTAGCTCTTGTAGACCAGGCTGGTCTCGAACTCACAGAGATCCTCCTGCCTCTGCCTCCCGAGTGCTGGGATTAAAGGCGTGCGCCACCACCACCCGGCTCAGAAGTATTCTGAGAGTCAGTCATCTATGCTCTTGTGTATGTCAGTAATTTACCCCTTCCTGTCTATCTCTTCACCAGCTAGTAGACCTTTATATACCAATCTCTATCTGGATTCACACTTTAATTTCGTTATAAAGGAATGACTGGGTGGGATAAATGTATGTCCAACTTGGTAGAAATAAGTAAAAGAAAGAAAGAAAAACAGACAGACAAATAGAGCCACTTAATCTTGACTCCAAACGGTAGGAGGAGTGTGAGTGAGGACTGCATTAGTGGTGGAGAATATTCCTAGCGCATCTCTGGAGACAGGCTGGAGCCATCATGCCATGGTCCCAAAATGCCCAGCAGCAGAACTCTGGGCAAGCTAGATATGGGGCATAGGCTGAGGTGGGCTGACACAGAATAATTGCAGCGAGTCTGAATTGAGCCTGAGACACTTATATACCAATCTCTATCTGGATTCACACTTTACTTTCAGGAAAGCACAAGTTAGTAGGGAATGTAGCTCCACTGGTAGAGCACTTGCCTAGCATACAGCAAGCCTTGGGTTCCCTCCCCAGCTCTGCAAGAATCAGATGTAGTGGCACGTACCTGGAGTCCCAGCCCTGAGGAGGTGGAAACAGGAGGCCCAGAAGCTCAAGGTCATCCATGGATTCTAGCAAGTTTGGAACCATCCCGAATTTGCCTCCAAAAGCAGAAATCGGAAGTGCATACATACACAAAGTATTGTTTGCCTCCTCAGCAAGAGCACATGGCTATTGTGAAACCTTTTCTCTCCCATCAGAATCGCGGCTACCTTTTCATTTTGGTTACTCAGCAAAATTTCGCACTAGTCTGGTGAAAAGCCGTCACTTGTACAAAAAGTCTAACCTTCGTGGCACTCACAATTAGACACACATAAATGCTGTCCAATCAAAACTTAAGCTCATATCTTTCTGAAAAGACACAGGAAGGAACTGCTGTCATGAAAGTGACTTGCCTGGTAGTGACTTGCTCTCGGTGACTACTTCTCACCCATCAGAAGTTGACTTGAGAGAAACGGGGAGAAGAAAACACTTCAAGCTGGCATGCTTAATATGTTAGCATGGGTGGGTGTTGTGGGAGCTTGATTGTAATGCAAATCTCTTAGGTGTCAGACTCAAACACAAGTTTGCTAACATAGTCAACTGATTAATACCTAGAAGAGAATCTCAGCTTAAGTGGTTTAAGGGCAGAATAATATTGCCAAGTACATTTTAAGGGAGCCCCTTAAATAAATACAGTAGACATGCTAGAATCCATGCACCCCTACCTTCATATCATGGGCACAGCAACACAGTTCATTTCGAGCGGTGACATCATCATTATCTTTAAAGAGCAAGCCATACGACAACTTACTCTTCTAGGGGCTGGAGAGATGGCTCCGTAGTTAAGAGCACTGACTGCTCTGGCAGAGGACCTGGGATCAGTTCCCAGCACCCACACACTGGCACCTGGAAATCTCTAATTCCAGGAGATTTGACACTCTCTTCCGTCTTCTACAGGCCTCAGGGATGCACATGGCGCACATACATACAAGCAAAGCACTTGTATCCATGAAATAAAAAGAACAGTTTTTAAAAGTTTAATTAAATAGAACCGGGCAGTGGCGGTACACACCTTCAATCCCAACACCTCAGGAGGCAGAGGCAGGCAGGTCTCTGAATTCCAGACCAGCCTGGTCTACAGAGCTAATAGTATATGCTAAAGCTACAGAGAGAAACCCTGTCTCAAAAAAGAAAAAGAAAAAAAAAGTTCAACTATAAAGCCTGAGGAGTGGGCATTGGGATATTCGCTACAAAAGCATTTTGGTTTTCCATATTGTTATTCATTACAAAATTGTTCTGAGGTTGAAGGGAAACTCAAGCTGTATAAGAGGGTTAGTCATTGAGCTCGGCTTATCACGCCCTACACATGACTAGCGACATCGCTGGTATAGATATCACCAAGATTCAGATGCCCCAAATGTTCTATTTAGGCTAGGAGCAACAGCTCACTCCTGACCACTTTAACAGCAAACACCAAGCAACTTAAACATAGGTGACAGAAGCAGGAAGTTGTAGTATTCTGTAAAATGGGCTCAGGACAGAGGGGATCTACAGCTCATAACAACACACTCATATAATTTATAAATAGCTAAAAAGGGGGAACTCCAGAGCTCTGAGCACAAAGCAATGGCAAGAAAATGGAAATGTGAATTATCTAGATTTAATCAGCGCAGAGAGAACACACATATGAAAATATCACACTGTATCCTACAAGCGCATGTAACTGTTACAGTCTAATTAGGCAAATGACCTTGATTTGATCATGGCATGCTGTGTACACATACCAAATTATCATAAGGTACCCCATAAATGTGTACAAATCAAATAAAACTAGCAAGACTGTATGTAAGTCCATTGGTAGAGCATGTGCCTTGTATGTGTGGAGTCTTGGAGGTAATTTCCAGCAATAAAAACAAGCAACAATGAAGGAACCCCAGTGGCAAAAAGTCCATAGTCCTATGATCAAGTGACTGTCTCAAAAGTCACTTTTAGTCTGCCAGATTTATCCAGATTCCTTTATACAGAATGCTGGAGAGACGTATAAATTTTATAACTGTCCACTAACGTCACTGGACAGATCTACAGGGAAACACAGGGTTGCTGGGTGACAAGCTGCAAGCACATGCATTTTCTGTGGGGTGTGTTAAATCAGTTAAGTGCTGGGGATTGCAAGGAAAGAGGACCAGCCACTTGCTTTGTTCATGAAATCAGTCTCCACCTCAGCAAGCTGCCTTTTGTGCTCGTCAGGACATGGAGAAAGAAAAGCAAGCAGAAGACGCACTCTAAAGGGGATCAATTCTTCTTCAGCTCATACTTGGTCCTGTAGCATTAGAAATCTGTGCACTCTAGAAAGAGATCTGACAGCCATCTATATTTAAGATGCTAACAAGACAAATATTTTTGTAACTATGTAATTATTTTGAGTTATGTATGAGAACATAAAAAGTCTTGTACCTTCAATAAAAAGAAACACACAACAATGTGAGAAAATGCATTCATTATATTCAGAAATGCATGATAGTTTAAAATTCAGCATAAGGCTAGAGAAATGGCTCGGTAGCTAAGAGCACTTGCTGCTTTTTGCAGAGGTACCAAGTTTGGTTCCCAGCACTTATTTAGTGACTCACAACTATCTATAACTCCAACTCCAGATGATTCAGCACCCTCTTCTGGCCTTGGTGGGTACCAGGCAGGAATATAATGCACATACAAACATGCAGACAGACAGACAGACAAAACACTTGTACATAAAGTAAAATAAATAAATGCTCAACAAAACATTTCAAAATTCAATGTGATAAGTTATCATAAAGTTAATAAAAAGGATTTTGAGTTCAACCATGACTAAAAATACTGCTTAGAGTTTGTGGGAAAGTGATAGCTGTTTTCAGCTTATTGGGGTGGCTGGGCTACTGTGTGTATCTGAGGGTCTGGCTGCCATGGTGTGTGTGTTGAACTCTTCCAGTAGAGGAAACGCTGTTCTTGGTCAAGGGTAGGAAGAATGGCTTCTACTGCATAAACAGCCCTTTCACTAGGCTTTATCCCTTAACCACCAGAAAGAGCCAAAAAATATACACCAAATTAAGGAATTTGATAGAACTGTTTTATAGAAGGGGTTAAACAGTGTATTGGTGGCTTTGAGCCAAATTTGCCCAGCTTTATCTCATTTTTTTTCTCATCTACAAGGGTCCATCCTCCAACAAGGGATGACTGGTCCTATGAGATCGGGAGACTACATCTTTTTTGATGTATCTCAAATACTTCCACGTTCAAGCTGATGTATAGTGTAGTAAAGGGTGACCAGAGGACTGTGTAAACAAGGCAACTATCCAAACCTGTTTATGAGACCTCTACTTCTTGCCTGCTCATGGACATTCTCTCTAGTCCTCACTGCCATCTGCATAAAACCTCCTATAATACTTACCACATATATGCCGTAGACTACGTTTAACTAGGCAAAGGTGTTTCATTTGTTCATGCTGCATTCAAGGATGACTAATAAAAACTCAGAGAGAAAAATTGAAGACCAGAAAAGCAAAGCAGCCAGCTGCTGGCTCTTACTTCAACCTCAGTCCAAAAATGGTGATCCTGCCTCTAGGAATCTCAGAAACGAAGCTGTTTCCTCTCATCTAACAAACCTCGCTAGGCCAGGGATTAAAGGCGTGCATCACTGGCATTAAAGACTTGCACTGCCCAGTTTCTATGGCAAACTAGTGTGGCTACTGGGTTTAAAGGTGTGTGTTACCTTTACCTGGTCTGTAAGGCTCACCAGTCGGGTTGTTTTACTCTCAAATCTTCAGGCAAGCTTTGTTTACTAAAATACAATTGAAATGCCACTACAGCATTTGTTTAACTAGGCAAAGATGTGTTATATTTGCATTAATTAAATAAAATTTACCTGGGTTCATAGAGGCGGAGTTAACAACTAGTTGGCAGGAAGTAGCAGAAAGAAGCATAGGGGCCTTTTTCAGTTGGGGCAGTGTAGAAGAAAAGAGGCTTCAGAGGACACTAGCTAAGAGAGAAAGTTAGCCAGTTGCTATTCTAAGTCTCTGAGCTCACAGTTTTCACTCCAGCCTTTGAATATTGAGTTTTATTAGAATGCTGAGATTTAGTTAAAGCAACCTTGAACAGCCGCAACAGAGCCATTGCCTGGGCAAACAGAATTGCTCCCAGGCTATGGCCTGAGCAGCCAGGTGGCTAACAGTTTAATGATGAAGGTACAACCGCACATATATATTTAGAAGTTAAAGAGTCATCTCTCCAGGCGAGGGCTGGAGAGATGGCTCAGTGGTTAAGAGCACTGGCTGCTCTTCCAGAGGTCCTGAGTTCAATTCCTAGCAACCACATGGTGGCTCACAACCATCTGTAATGAGATCTGGCGCCCTCTTCTGGCGGGCGGGCATACATGGAGGCAGAATGTTGTATACATAATAAATAAATAAATAAATAAATAAATAAATAAATAAATAAATAAATCTTAAAAAAAAAAAAAAAAAAAAAACAAAAAGAGAGAGACAGCCAGACATAGTGACCTATGCTGTTACTTCCAGCACTCAGGAAGAAGGCAGAAGCAGGTGGCTGTAAGTTTGAATACAACATGATTTACACAAGTTCAAGGCCAATCAAGTTTACATAGTAAAACTGTATATGGGGGGAAAGAAGGAGGGGGACTAATTGTCTGCAGAGTCAAGAGTAATTCCACAGGAATGGGCACATTCTATGTGACCAGACCATCCTCTCTCTAATTAAAAAAAAAAATCCAAGGACTAATGAAATGCATAGGTGTTAAAGCATTTTTAAATTTCTTACATTACAGTCCCAAAAGAATTAGGTACTGGGAATATTTTATACATCTGGAAATAACCTATATGTCTATCCATAAGTGAATAGATACACCAAACAGGAAACACACACACACACAAAATGTGACATTACTTGGCCTTTAAAGGAGAGGAAGTGATTGCATGGCTCTAACCTCCATGAGCCATGCCACAGAAACGACAGGTAGGATGGTGGCCGCCAGGGCACCACAAGAATAGTGAGTCTTTTGTTGTTTCAAGGGTCAAAGTTGGGATGTTGCAAAACTTGTAGACACGGGTGGGAGGGTGGCTGCCTAGCATTGTGAGTGTAACTTTTTATGTTGTCTTGGGTTTTGCTGTTGTTAGTTTGTTTGCTTTTGAGACAGGATTTTGCTGTAATCTACACTGATCTCAAACTCAAATCTCTTAAACTGGGGTAACAGGCATGTGCCACTGTTTCTGTGAGAATGTATTTGAGCCACTAAACTTAACATTGAAAATGGCTAAAACTATAAATTTTACATTAACTGTATCTTACTGTGGTAAAAAAAATGATAGTATATTAAAAATCAAGATCAAAGGTTCTGTTGTTTTTAGTCTGGTGATGGTAGTGCACACCTTTAATCCCAGTACTCAGGAGGCAGAGGCTGGTGGGTCTCGGTGAGTTTTAGGCCAGTCTGGTCTACAGAATGAGCTCCAGGATAGTTAAGGCTGTACACAGAGAAACCTTGTCTCAGGAAAAGAAGAAAAAATTATTTTTTTTTAATTTATTGTTTTTTGTTGTTGTTGTTGGGGGTGGTCCAGGAGTGGTAGTTTCAAGACAGGATCTCACTGTATAGCTCTAGATGTCCTGGTACCGACTATGTAGACCAGGCTGACCTTGAACTCACAGAGATCTGCCTGCTTCTGCCTCCCAAGTGCTGGAATTAAAAGCCACTACACCCAGAAAATGTTTTTAAAACATTTGTAGATCAGAGTAAAACAAACTGGCTTTTAGAGACTAGGTATTTTCCTCAGAATCTTATGAATAAAATCAATGCACCTGTGTTTATTAGATATTTAAAGAGGAGCAGTACAAACAGATGTTATAAATCATCACAATATTGTACCCCATGAGTCAATGCACGCGTGTGCATACACACACACACACACGTACACACACACACGTACACACACACACACACACGCTTTCAAGGAAGTCCAGGAGAAAAAAAAATGTATTTAGATTAGTCTCTGTACTGTGGACAGACTCTAAGAGATAGATTTAATACAAGTATATCAAAAGTTTCACAGCAAAGCTGTTGACCCAAAACAGAGTTCTCTCTCCAAAGGGAACAGGAGGTGTTTTGTCATGGGCCAAATCTAAGTCACCATGGCCCAAAAATGCTAATGCAGGTTGCCCCACATGACATGTCTCACTATGGAAGTAGTCATGGAAATTTTTATAATCACAGAACAAAAGAGCAGTCATAAATAATGCATTTGCCAGAGCCATTGGTGGGAGCAGTAGATAATTGGGCTACAGGGAAACGGAGATGGTGTGCAACTCCACTGCGGATTGCAGAAGTTGTCTGATGGCCTTCTTCACTTCTGGGTTTGTGGAAGGGAATGGTCTGTTAAGAATACAGCTCAGAAGCCTGGCGGTGGTGGCACATGCCTTTAATCCCAGCACGCAGGAAGCAGAGACAGGTGGATCTCTGCACACACACACCCTCTCCACTTACACAAGTGGAACTGAAGAAAACCAAGATAATCTTGGCTTTTGAGCTGTAGCATTCCAACTCTTCACAATCAGGAAGCTCTCATCAAGCAATCCATCTTCTGATCTATTATTTAGCTGGCTGATTGGTTGGTTGGTTGGTTGGTTGGTTGGTTGGTTGGTTGGTTGAATTGTTGGTTGGTTGGTTTTAAAGACAGTTGCCATGTATTCCTGAACTTACAATGTACCCCAGGGCTTAGAACTTACTATGTACCCCCAGGCTGGCATGTAATTTATAGTACTCCTCTTGCCTCAGCTTCCCAAGGACTGGGATTGCAATCTGGGCCACCACACCTGGCACTGAAACTACAGTTAATCCATCCGAAGATGAAATAGTAATCCCCCTCATGGCAATTCCCCCATCTTTCGATAACTCTGCTTCCTTCCCCAGAACACCCACAGGTCACACCTACTCTTACTTCCTTCTTCCTGTTTGTATTTTTCCCAACGCTAGGATGGGAGCTACACTGGAATGTAAGAGAAAAGAAAGAAATGGTTTCTACCGAGAATGAGTTCTCCATAGAACATTAACCAGATGAACAAATCAATTTATTACTCGTTTTACACTACACTGCCGCCACCTCCAAAGAGAAACTAAGACATTCCTAAGGTCCAGGAGGAGGATGCGCCTTCAATTCCTGATACCTCTGAGATGCTGCAAGCAGCTCCACTGTTGAGTATCTGGGGCAGAGGGGAGGGAGGGGCAGCACCCAGAGCTCTCTGCATCCTCTCTTTCTTGCCTTTTACTCTGTTTCCCTCTCCTCACAGATGTTTTGCAATTCCCCTGCACACTGGAGTACCGAGTAGCATGCCAAGTTTAGATTAGCATTTGATGTTGTTGTTTCTCCCGTCCTTCCAGGTCTCTAAATTGGACACAGGGAAGCAGCAGGCCACCTTTTAATGGGAGACGTTTCTCTTGCTAAATTTGTATTGCTTTCCAGTTTAAGCCCTTGCCATTGTGTTCCCACAAATGACACAATTTAACAGTGCAGGGGCGGATTCGCTGGAGACTGAGCTGGTTCATGAAAATATTCATAAGAGAGGTGTGTCATTTTCCCCCTGCACTACCCACTGCTCCCAATTTAGAAAGACAAACTCTCAGCAGATGGGGCTCCTGGCCTCGTTCCAATACGTGATTTGAATTGTTTTTCAGACATCACAAATCAAGATGCTGACTGGGGCTGCGAATAACTTTTTCTGTTGCAGAGACTCAAGCGACATGTTGGGGTGAGGCAGGGCGTGTGTTATTTTGCCTCTTAATGACCTGTCAAAGAATGGGAGCTGGTGAAGCAAGCTGTTGGGGGGGGGCCTCCTAGGATTTCGGTCAGGTTCTTCTCATTTCCACTTATCTCTCCAGTCAGATGGACAGGGGCTGACCCCTAACAATAGCGCAGTGGCCCAGAAGAAATCAGCTTCTCCTTTCAATCCAGTTCCTTAATGGTGAACCACCAACATTACATAGCCTCTCATCCAAACCATGACTATTTGGACAGAAGGAACAATGGCCAGCAGTGGGCCCCAATCTGCACTACTGAACATGTTAATCAACGTCCTTGGGGACAGCGCAAGGAACACACTCATTAAGTTTACATGAGACGCTGGCTCAGAATAGGCAAGGGCAGCCTCTGAGGAAATGGGATCAGCTCGTTGTGCCCACATCCAGCTGGATCCTTTGTCAACAGCAGGGCGACAAACCTCAGTTTAAGGAAAACAAGGGCCGCATCACCAGGAAGGAGAGACGCCATTTTGTCATTTCTGGGGCATAACAAGGTCTCAGGAATTAAAATGCCTCCAGTAAAAAAAACTATGGGGGATATGAAGATGAACCACCCCACAAGAGCCCTGATGAAACATGTACCCAGCAAATAGAAAAAAGGTTCCTTTTGCTAAAATGCTTGGACTCCAGTGAATGAAATACTGACACCTCCACCTTCTCTGTGTCTGTCTTCTTTCCTTAGGCTGACGACACAGAGACGCATCGTCCTTAGTCTCTTGAGTCACCCAGAACAGCAGGACAGACTTCTCATCCCACATACTCAGGAAGTTATCCCTAGTACCTGGGGTCACACCCTAACATAGAGGTGATTAGCGTCTAAGAGTCAGGTTAATGGACTTTGGGGCTATCTTCCAGAGTGAGAGTTGAGACAACCTACATTTGGACCACGTCTGCTTCACTGGACATAAGACCCCATGCCTCCTGCCTCATTTCTTCCTCTGTTTAAATCTAAAGCTCACGAACCAGACCAATGACTCATTGTGATGATCATTTGCAAGTAAAGTCGATTGGACAAAAGGGTGTCCTGTGTGACATACCACAGCTCCCTATGCCACCAGGACAAATGAAGAAGGGGTGTTGGAGAGGGCCGAGAGACAGAGGAGTGAGGAGGTTTTATATAATGCTTTGAAATATTATCCGTTGAGGATTCTTTTTTTTTCTTTTGAATGAGACAACTTAAGGTATCCTTCCTTAGCCATCCTCACATACAAGGTACATTGTTTGAGCTCAGCCACCGAGTGGAATGGAATGTCTCTTTCTGGAGATTTTATTTCTTTTTATTTTATGTATATGGGTGTTCTGCCTGCATATGTGTCTTAGTATCTGGTGCACGCAGCATCAGAAGAGGATGCTGGGTCCTCTCGAACTATAAGTACAGATGACTATGAGCTGCCATGTAGGTGCTGGGACTTGAACCCAGGTTCCCTGGGAGGAGAGGTAGAGCTCTTAGTTCCTGGATCATCTCTGAAGCCCCCAATATTCTCATTGACTTCTTTCTTTTAGCTGTAATTTTGCATCTGTTTAACAAAACCTCCCATAGTCTTCTTGTCTTGCTTTGTCTGTCTGTTTATTTGTTTTGAGCCAGGATCTCTCTTCACAGTCCTGGCTGTCCAAGAACACTCTATGCAGAGCAGGCTAGCCTCAAACTCATAGAAATACACCTACCTCTGCCTCCCACATGCTGAAATAAAAAGTGTGCACCACTCCACCCGATTTCCAATGCCTTTCTTGTTCTGTGTTTTTCTTAAAAGCTGGCCTGAAACATTTGAAGAAAGAAGCCACATGATAATAAAGTAAAATGCGATGCAATCTATATGTGGACAGGTGAATATGTGTCTTTAATAGTATAATACAATATGTTATTTGTGTTTATGTCCTATAGTTTGGCAATTTAGCGAAAGAAAACAGTATGGCAGGTGTTTGCCATTGAACAGTATTAGAATTAGATATGACAACTCTCATACCTTGTGGAGCTCCGCAGACATTATGAGTTGCTTCTTTGCCTTTTGGCTAAGCTCAAGTGTGGTATCTGAAGCACTACAAAGGGGTCAGCTATGAGAACTATAATATATATCAAATATAAAAAAGGCTGCAGGGCTGGGGATGCAGCTCAGTGATGGAGTTATGAACAAGGTTTAATGCTAGCACCGTGGCATAAAGGAATGGAGAGTTTAACTAAAAGAAACAGCTGTGATCCAGCTGCCCTTATTTACCAAGAACAAAACGAGAGTGCAGTTCTCCTTGTAAAGGCACTGTCTGGGTTACTTGGAAGAAGAGCACTCTGTAAGCAAGCTATCCTGGTCTTGAGAAGCCAGCCAGACGAGTTGTTCTCTTCTGTGCCATTCAGTTGGAATCCTGCTGTTCAGAGCATTGAACGCACACTGTTTCTCCTCTTTCCCTTTCCCCTCCAATTCTTCCTTGCACCTCCTTTACCTTCAAACTTTCCCCCAAATTACCCACCTTACAACAGGATACAGCGTAAATATTGAAGTCCTCGGCCAAGCCAACAGCACTTCAGAAGTAGCCTGGGCTACATAACAAGACTCTGGGACAGTCAATCAAACAGTCAATAAACACATTTTTTTTAGTTTGAAAGAATAAAGCTTTATTTTTTGTTTTTGTTTTTGTTTTTTTAAAGAGAGATTTGGAAGTAACAAAAATTTGAGAAATGGCCCACCTAGACAAACCTATAAAGGGCTACTCAGCAAGGAACAGCCTCTTTCTCAGGAGAAACACAATGTCACTCAACCTGATCAAGGACTATTCAGGGAGCCAATGGGGTGTAAAACTAAGTGGAGCCCCAGGTAGTTCTCACTAACTGTGGATTCATGAACAGTGCTCACTGTCTGGCATTTGAAGGATTTAGATACTCAGTCTATTACCAATCAGCCTTGAGCAAACGCCTCCCAGACTCTGTGTTCTCATCTGCGGGATACAGGTCATCACACCCACCTGCTGTGGATGAGACAGCGTGGGCAGAACCTTCAGCATCCCTCCTGGATCACACAGTGTCCTCGCCAAATGACCCTGCACTAATTACTGTTATGGAAGTGTGCTTTTCAGAATTGAGACTGTAGTGTTTAAAAACTGTTTCTCCCAGGGAATCACTGAAAAGGTATGGATGGGACACAACAAGCACATTTGTATTCCATATTGTAAAGAAGGGATTGTCCTATGTCTGCTGTTAATAGCTTAATATGTGCACACTGTAAATGGTTGTATGTCCCTGTGCCCCGGGCGGAGTAAAAGGTTGATACCAGCAGACACAAACTACACTTGACATTTCAAGAAGTGCCTCCTGTTTAGTGGGAGATAAAGATTGGGGGTGGAAGACATCAAAATTAACATATGAAAGAATCCAGTTAGCAGAGAAAAGGCCTGTGTTATGTAACCATGGGAAAGACAGATGCTCTATAAATGGCCTATACAGGGTCACACCTAATACTTTGGGGGCATTACCCTCAATTACTAGCCCACTCCCCTTCTTAGGAGTGCTCTCTCTTCCTTACAAACTGTCCATACTTCTAACCATATACCCTGGTCTAATTCTTTGCTGTGGGACACAGGAACCTGGACACTTCAACAGGCATCTTCGGGATATCCTTGCAGGTACTTGAGACTTAGATCTGTGTTACTCCGGAGCCTAGCCATCCAGAGAATGAGGGAAGACTGGTATAAATGATAATGAGAGAAGCCCAGAAATGTGGCTGGCCACCTGACCAGAGGGACAAAAAACGAGCGAGCATGCTGGAATGAGCCTAAGGCACTGGTTAGAGAGGAGATGGCAGGCAGTTTTGCTGCTTATGTTTTTGTTTTTAATGATAAATCTGCTGTCTTCTAAGATCACAGGCCAAATACAGTGCAACTGAAGGCTTCACTTCCTGTCTCTGCTCTTTGACCTTCCCAGGGACTGGCACCGTGAGCGCTGCCATTGCAAGTTACACTATTTGAAGGTTAGCATGACAGAAGCAATCAGGGAAGATGGATTCTCATGGAGAAACTTTAACAGGCTTTTATAGAAAACCAGACACTCCTCATTTAGGACCGCAGGGTACCTAAAATCAGGATGGAAGTCTGCCTCCTTTACAGGGGGGCAGGCACAGCGAGAGTCCTTAATTTCATTTCTTGAGTCCCCTTGCACTCTTGAGTCCCACAGGCACTCAGATGAGGCAAATTGTCTGCGGTGGTGAGGCTGCATCCTAATGGAAATGACTCCGACCCTCTGACTCCCTCCCCCTGCAACACATTTTCCCCTCAAGCAGACAGGACTTCTTCCTGGAAGAGCCAAAGTTGAGACAAAGATGGGTGGCACTACATTTTGACCCAGGCTGCTTGAGTATGCATACTGCTTGCTCCTTGCCCCAATTATTATTACTGAAATAACTCAAGTCAGTACCCAATGATGGGCTTGGGGTCACTGGGCCCTTTTAGCTGTTCCTTTTCATAAGGCAGCCACATGGACCAAATCTCACTCTGTGTTCCTCTTTTTTTGGAATATCGGGATGGGTGGCGAAGCCTAGCTCACAGAGGCTGCTGGAGCCTAGGTGTTTGTTCTCAAACTTCAGATACTCAGTCACTAAAAAGCCAGCATTAAAGGGCAAGAAAGGTGGCTCAGTCAGAAAAGTGCTCGCCACACAAGCATGAGGACCTGGCTTCAACCCCCAGAGTCCATGTGAGCTTTCTGTTGCTGCAGTAAACCACCCTTGTTGTCGGAGACCTGAAATAACAACACAGAAACTATATTATTTGCAATACTGTTTGGCCAATAGCTTAAACATATTTCTAGATAGCTCTTATATCCTAAACTAACCCATCTCCATTAATCTGTGCATCACCATGAGGTCGTGGCCTACTGGCAAAGTTCTAGCATCTGCCTCCTCCCGTGACAGCTACATGGCATCTCTCTGACTCCATCTACTCTCTATTATATATCTTTTCCAGCCTGGCTATGTTCTGTCAAGTCATTGGCCAAAAGCAGCTTCTTTATTAACCAATGGTATACAGAGGGGAATCCCACATCACACCCTGACCAAAAGCATCGTGGGGACCAAAGAGTTATTTCATCTTCAACTTTACAAGACACAGTTCATCACTGAGGGAAGTCATGGCTGGAGCCCCAGCAGGAACTAAAAAGGGTTTCTCTTCAGCTCACACTCTTCCAACCCCCAGGTCTACTTGCCAAGGGAGGCACAGCCCACTGTGGGCTCAATTAGCAATCAAGAACCAATCACAGACCAAGCTAATCAAGGCAATGCTTCAACTGAGCTTCCTTCTTCCCAGGCAACTCTAGTTTATGGCAAATTGTCATTCGTTAAATGAAGGGATGGAGACAAGGAAAGGGGTGGAAACAAGGAAAGAGGCAGAGACAGGAAGATTCCTGGGGAGTGGAGGGCGGAGTGTGGGGGAAGGCTAGCTAGCTGTCTAGCCAGGCTAGCTTACTCAGTAGCTACAGGTCAGTGACAGACCCTGCCTCAGAAAACAACAGTGGATGGATCCTGAAGAAACTATCCTTGAAGTGACCTCCGGCCTTCACATGAACTTGCACACAGGTCATATACATCAGCTTACATGCCTCTACTCACATGAACACATGCATGTATTTGCACACACATACCAAGTACACATTCTAGAACAGAGTTTTTAATTCCTTAACCCTATGTTAAGCTAATTAAATAATGAAAGATTATGTTACTGCCTAGAAAAGACACGGTTTCCAATTTTAGATCCCCTTACACTGTAGTAAAGAACTTTCTGTGAATGTTATATGGTGGTTGCTATAGCAACCACAGTCCCATGCAACGATGCTAACGGGGAATTTGTCTTTGCAAAAATTTTCCATACCCCTTTTTAAATTTGGGATAAATTTACCAAAACTGAGCAGAAGAAAGAAACCTGGCCCAGGATTTCATATGCAACTCTTCAATCAAAGCCTCTATCTCCTCATGTTGGCCTTCCTGTCAGCCAAGGGTGTGGTAGAGCAAGCTGTCCAAAGAAACCAAAGTCTTCCTCACCAGCTTGATCTAAGGAGCCTGGTCCATGAGGAGCTGAAAGAACTTGCCAGAACACTCTGAGAGTATATAGAGCTTATAACTGGGAGCCTCGGGTCTTCCAGTGTCCGGCTGGCTCACTATCTTTAAGCCTGTGCAGTGATATGCATCTCAGTTCAAACACTAACAGCGCATAAGAAAGTTCCTCAAATAGATCATCACTGAAAGAATAGTTGATGCTTCTGAGTTTGTATATTCTATGGGCAAATCTCCCTGAAATTAAAAATAGACAAAAACTCTGAAAATATTATAGAAATCACCTCAGTAGTCTATCCCCCCCCGGGAAAATTTTATGTATTATATATGAAATGGTACATTAGATTTCTCTCTGTGAGGCACAATGAGCTCCACAATTTTCCTTGCTACCCTCACAAGCTCTTTTGTCTGCTTACCTCAAGCTGAGAGCGAAGTGATTAAATATTAAAATAAGCAAGCTGCTATCTGTTTCTGCCACTTGCACCAAGCTTTTCTGTGTAAGGTCTGTTAGATGAAAGAGCTCAAACTGAAGGTTCTAACTAAAATAACATCGATATTGATGTTAAAATTTTAAACATCAAAAGATATGTGGATTTGACAGATTTTTTTTTTGACCGAGACATTAAATCACTTAACATTTCTTGGCTAACTACAGAATGCTATACTCCTGGTAACTGTTACTGTCCTGTAACTTTGGAAGCATAAGCTTTTCCACAGATAACAAAGGACATGATGTTCAAGGGGAATTTTGGTCATCTTGGAGCATCAAAGCAGGGCACCTCCAAGTCCTCTTACTGAATGTCAGGGTGGTCATCACGGAGGACCTGGGGATTCAAGGTTCAGCTCTGGCAGAGAATTGTGCAATCTGAGTAATCTAAATTACTTAAGCCTTCAGCTTCCCTGTGCTCACTTGTAAGAGGAAAGACTTGGGTTAAGAATCAACTAGTCCTGACTCCACTCTTTGTCCAAGGAGAACCATAGCCCAAACTCACAGACGCCCTCCTCCTTGGAAAGCAACCCAGCACATTCACTGGGAACTCAGGACAGTACCACCTTTGATAGTATGAAACATTAACAGGCATCTACTTCACGAGGGGTTCAGTTGAGAGGCTTCTGAATTCTCCGTAGGAAGCCTATTCCCTCCCACCTCTTAGGATTAGCTAATATATTTTAATGGCATCCCAAATGGCTCTGATACCAGAATCCAGCCGTTTGCCCTGGCCCCCTGGCCCACGGTCCCCACTGAGGGTCTTTCATGTGTCAGCTGTGCTCGTTCAGGCTGCAAATGAAAGGTGGCAACCCAAGCGCATAGGGTCAGGAGGGATGCTGCAGTCAGTAAAGATTTGCCAGGATTGATGCCTCAAACGCCGCAGAGTCAGAGGCATGAAATATTTATAAAACTTCATAATGGTGTAAAAAGCCGATGTGCAACATCTGGTGGAGTACCGACCATCTTCATGGCTAGGGTCATGACTGATACTCAGTATGGATGTCATAGCTGCCTAAAACAAAACAAAACTCTAGTCCTTATGAACTGGATATATATGTGTGTGTGTGTGTGTGTGTGTGTGTGTGTGTGTGTGTGTACATACATACATATATATATATATACTTTAAAATTTTTTAATTTTATTTATATGTGTGTACATGTATTTGTTGTGGTCTGTATGGGCTTGCGTCCCACAGTGTGTATGTGGAGGCCAAGGAGGCCTTTGGGGAGCTGGTTCTCTCATTCCATTTAACATGGTTCTGAGGGTTGGATTCAGGTCATTGGGTTTGTGTTGCAAGCTCTTGACCCACTGAGCCGTCTCACTAGCGCCTCCGAGATATGTAACGGTAATAATGCAATCATTCAGAATTGGTTTTATTTTAGAGATAAAAAAAGACAGTGAAAAACCTCACCCTGGCCTACTAAACCTAGGAGCAGCGACTGCCTTAGATCTCGTGCCATTCTGAGTATTTGAAGTTAGCAGGCAATAATAGATGCACGAAATAGACTGAATTGTCAAAAGGAGAAAGTGTTTGCCTTGCACATTACAGTTATAAAAGTGGACATGGATTTAGTGCATCAAGAGCATCAAAAATTGCTGGGCATGGTGATGCCAACACTGGGGAGGATGAGGCTATAGTAGGAGTTCCAGGAAAGGCCATGCTGACCTACACTGAAAGACCCTTCCTCAAAAAAAAAAAAAGAAAAAGAAAAGAAAGAAAAAAATGAATGAGCAATAGCACTATCTATGGAAACACACATATTTTTGAAAGAGAAAGGATGAAGTCTAAAAGCATTCTCCTGGGGTCTTGAGGAAGGGCTTCCTGGGGAAATGTGAGCCTGTGCGTGGCACAGAGGCAAAGCTAGCAGAACCTAGGGACACTCGGGACATACCCTCACCTACAGAAGCATCTGCTAGCTCACTGGCTATCTCAGTAATGAGAAACAAGTCGATAATGAGAAAATATTCACCTATTAATTTAAAATATAGGATAGCAAATGAATACTCCATCATAAAAATGATGAGCAAGAACTACCCGGAGCATCCTAGAGTAAATAACTCACTTCTCCGTCCTTCAGTGACTCCACACTAAAATTTATTAAAAAAAATTAGTGAGGCTGCTGTTGTGGTTCAGTTGGTAGAGTGTTAGCTTAGCACACGGCCCTGGATTCAGCACCACAGAAACTGGGTGTGGTGGTGCACACCTCTAATCTCAGTGCTTGGGAGGTAGAAGAAGGTAGATCTGGAGTTCAAGGTCATCCTCAGCTATATAGTGAGTTTGAGGCCAACCTGGGCTACATAAAACCCAGTCTCAAAAACAAAACAGAGACATGGTGAATCATAGCCATCATCCTCATGCCCAGGAGACAGAGGAAGGAGAATGTATAGAAATTCAAGACCAGCCTGCTTACATAGTTCACATCTTGTCATAACACAACCCCTACATCTATGGCTCAAGAAACTTAGGGAAAGGGGGGTAGAGAAGCAGTAAGAGCCCGAGGACCAGGAGAGCTGCTGATCTTGTGATGCAAGATTGTGATACACCAGATTGCTATGGAAGTGGAGTAGAACACAATTCTTACAAATAGTGGTAAACTCTCAATAATACTACAGAGCAGTTGGTCAGCAGTTAAGTTACATAAAATTATAGCTAAATTATATCTAAATTCAAGTTATATCTTTCAGATACATACCACTCCCTATTGGTTTTATTGCATCGCTGTATTTTACTATGCTTTTGAGATCATTATCTCCCACACAGAGAAAAAAACACGACACAAGTAGGTGCCTTGTGCCCAAATCCAGTTTGCTGCTTTTGCGTTGAAACCCAAAAGTAATCAGAGCAAGCCTTGGATAGCCTGCCCGAGGCATCCACAATGGCGAGGCTTATAATGGTTACTCATAAGGGCTTCATTTGGTGCTAATGCTGAGTGGAAATTGTGGGTAATATAAAATTTGTATGATGATGGGGAATGATGGAACAGTAGACGTATCAGCTCTGATGAGTAGAAAGGTTATGCATAGAAACCTGGATATGACTCCCCCATCAAATCACAATTGCACTACAAGCACAGCTTGCTAACAGGCACAGAGTCATCTTATGATAAATTAGTCACATGCAATTTTAAGGCAGAATATTATGCTATCATTTATAATTGTGTACTTTTTTAAAGGAGACTTTTACAAATGTACAAATAAATGCTTATAGAAATGCTACTTTTGGCTAATATGCCAGTGGGTTTGCTTGGTCTTTTTCTTTTCTTTTTTATTTTTTTTTTTCACCTCTGAAAGAGCCATCTGCAGGGGGAAAAAAACAAAACACAAGCTACAATTTCAAATAGTTAAACCGTAAAGGAACCATCACCCACTAGGTGGCAGTAACAACAGATAAAAATATCAGGAAAAAAAACTAAAAGGGAAAAAACAGAAAAAGCAATTACTTTATTTATTTTCTTTTTTTAAAAAAAATCATTAAACATTTCTTTAAAAGGAGATTATGACCTTTAAAATAAATCTGTTTGGGGGGCTGGTGAGCCTACTCAGTGAATGAAAGTGACTGCCACCCAAGCCTAGTGACCTGAGTTTGAACCCCGGAATGTTCGGTAGGAGAGAAGTGACTCTCAAAAGTGGTCCTCTGGACTCTGCATGTATGTTGTGTGCAGCATGTGTACATTCCTATCATGCACGAGCAAGCACACATGCACACACCCACAAATACACTCATGTGCACATACATGCACATGTGTGCACCACACGCATGCGCACACACACACAAATAAGTAACTTTGGTGGTTTGAAAGAAAACGCCCCCCCCCCAAAAGTGATACTACTGGGAGGTGTGGCCTTGTTGGAGGAAGTGTGTCACTGTGGAGGTGCGTTTTGAGGTCTTTTTCTTAAGTCTTGTTCAGTGTCACAGTTCACTTCCTGTTGCCTGCAAGATGTAGGGTTGTCAGCTACTACTCCTGCACCACATCTGCCTCCTTGTCACCATGCTCCCCGCCGTGATGATAATGGACTGAACCTGTGAAACTGTAAGCCAGGCCAATTAAATGTTTTCTTTATGAGTTACCATGGTCATGATTTCTCTTCACAGCAATAAAAGCCCTAAAGACAACAACTTTTAAAAATCTTGTACTAGCTGCTTATTCAAATTTCTATGATTTCTATAAAATGTTCAGACTGTGAAAAATGAGCACATAAAAGTGGCCATGAAAATTTTCTGTGGCTACTATTTTAGCAGCTGACATTATTTTGCAGATTTCTTGCAAAAACAGAATTAAACTACATGCTGAATTTTGAGACGGGGTCTCATGTAGTCCATATTGTCTTCAAACTCACTATGTAGCTGAGGATGATCGTGAACTCCAAACCCTCCTGCGCCTACTTCCCACGTGCTGGATTATAGGTGTGTGCCACGATATCTGATTGCGCAAATACCTTTGATATCAACAGACATTGGTCTATAAAGTCACTTTGAATGACTAAGCAATATTTGATTGTCTTGTAAATGTCAATTTCTGATTTATTAATAGGTGTTCCACTGCATAATAATTTTCCTTTAAAAATAATACATTATTAAATAACCAAATGTACCTTTGTATACTTTATAATAATTTTTATTAGGATAAGTTATTTTTAATATTCTATTCTATTATGTGTATGGTTGTTTTGCCTACATATGTCTGAGTACAATGTACATGCAATGCCCAGGAGGCCAGGAGAGGGCATCAGATCCCCTGGAACTGAAATTACAGGCAGCTGTGCACCACCACATGGATGCTGGGATTTGAACCCTGGTCCTCTGCAAGAGGAGTCAGTGCTCTTACCCAAGAGCCATCTCTCCAGACTGTCTTAAAATAAATTTCTAGATATGGAATTATTTGATCAAAAAGGTTCACCTCTCACTTACACCTCAAGAATGAGAACACACTAATTTTCCCACGCTGGTGTTTTCAGTTTTAAATCTTCTTTGATACAGAATGCAAATATATAAGTATTTCAATTTACTTTCTGTGAATTCTTTCATTTATATATGCATTCATCCCACAAATGCATGAACATCTGCTGTGGGCAAGCACTGGATACGCAGTGGGGAACAAAATAAAGATGCTATCTCGTGGAGGGAGGGCAGTGTGACCCAGAGAGCGGCATAAAGCTTTAGAATGAAGGCTGAGAGAGGAAAGGAGGCAAGTGAAGAAGAAAGGTTATTTTTAGGGTTGAACACGTGATCACAATTGCTTGTGAACAACTGATGTTCTCCTCTTATGAGCTATTTATTTTTTATCCTTTATTCATTTCTGTCATATCTTCTTAATGATCTCATTATATACTGAATGCCATCGAGTACTTTCTATACATTACTCTTACACGGTATGATTTATCCTTTTCCAATTAGTTTAGTTAGTACATTTGAATGAGAATCTAGCATAAAACCCCCTTAGCTCAGGAATTAAGCCAAAGCCTCAGGCAGTGAACATGGCAGGCACCCATCCTGTGAGGAGTTATAAAAATAGTTTACAGAATCCTTTGGGATACTGTTTCTTCTGAAGAGAATTTTAGGTAGAGAATGCTGTAGGCTCACAAAGTAAGCCGCAAGGGACAAAGAGGGACCAAACTTCTTTGGAGAAGTTTGTAGGTTTTCCAAGCTGTAAATAATCCAGCTTCTTTCAAGATGAAAGCAATAAAACTAACTTTGAGCAGTTACCGGGGCATAGGTCACTTGAGTGCTCACGGCTCAGAAGCTGCTGAATGCTGAGAGGCAAGCATTGTATTGTAGCGGGAAATGACTATCAGGACCCGGCTGACTCTAAAACATACCAGAAACACCCTCACTCAAGTCCAGCAGCCTTAGCAAATGGACAGGAAAAGACAACACCTTGGCCTCCATTTCCCTAAGCGCTATCTTCGTGTCTCCACAGAGACCCAAAAGCAAAAGGATGGGCAAGGACTCGGAAGGTGTAACAGCTGCTCTCTCAGTCTGACCACGGTCAGTCACAGGTCATTTCCGAAGCAGGAGGAAGACAGGACTTTTCAATTAGACATTAAAATAAAGGCTGGCTGTATTTGGCCAAGACTCCTACTGTTTACAAATGAGACCATTTTATCACATTAAAGTGACCAAAAAGGTAGAAGATTACTTGAGAAAATATCCAAGTCAAGGAAAGAGAAATGGCAGAATTTATTTAAATTAAATATTGAGAGATAATCAAAGCTGTTTCCTGTTTGCACCCCTTCATTGATTCCAGACAGTTATTCATGTATCATATAATTTGATTCCTTTCTTGACTCTAATATGGCTTATTAATTTGTCTCTTCCTTCACCAGGCCCATGGAACTTTAATTAGATATCGCTGCTAGTTTTCATTGTTTAAAGACAAGAAAACAAAACAGAGAGAGTAAACTTTAATCCAAGTTAAATTTTTATGTAGCACCACTAGTTTAAAAAAAAATAGGAAGGTAGAACATAGACAAGTTCCGAATTTCAAGATCTATATAATATACATATATTATATTGTACATAATATGTATATATCTCTAGATTATTTCTCCATCATGCTGGTTTTTGTGTTTGTTGGTTTGTTTGTTTTTCTAGGCAGGGTCCTTTTGTGTAGCCCTGACTATCCTGGGGCTCTCTGTAGACCAGACTGGCCTCAGACTCAAAGAAATCCACCTGCCTCTGCCTCCCGAGTGCTGGGATTAAAGGTGTGTGCCCCTACCACCCACTTTAAGATGCTGGTTTTTAACATAAGCCGGGGCAACTGCCAACCCCTAAGTTACTGTTCAGACCACCAGTACCTAAGTATTGCATGGGCTGTGTGATCTACGTGATCAGTTTCCCTGTTACCTTCAACCTATAAGTATATCATCTCCATCTCCATCCCCTGTTTCTCATCTTATTTCTGATTTAGGTAGAAAAGGATATAGAGACAAGAACGTTCGATCTGGATATACATGTATACATTAGGAAATGCATGTAATAAAACGGTAAGAGTTGGGCAGGGAATGTGTCTCAGAAGTAGTATACTTGCTTTGTTTGCTTGTGGCCCCATGTTCAAAAGACATGTTCCGTGACTTTTTCCTGGGAAGACATGAACAAATCTCTACTCATTCTTAAGAGGGTTACAACAATGGACCCAAGTCTAATTTAGGGAGCCACTGGGTTTATTAGGGTGATTCTAAGGCAGTTACATCATCAAAAGTTCACCTCATCATGGGCAATAACTACTGAAAGCTACATCCCTCTGGCTTCACATGGCTCTTGAGGCAACTCTGCTGAAATGTCTCCCCCGCCTCAAAACATTACTGTATCGCTGGAGAAGCCCTGTAAATCATGTACATTTCAGGAACTTCCTAACACTTGTAAACGGTACTTCCTGAGGCTTACTTAGTGAAATGTATTAATTTGGAGGGATAGCTATAAACTGACCTGCACCACAAAAGAAAAACAGTGCTGGGAAGGTCAGTGAGAGAGAAGTGACTCAGAAAAGGAGTAAACTAAGAATCTGAGATGTTCCACACAAGATTAGTGGCTACCATAAAAATTTGTCCTTGCCACAGTATGGTTTGTAGATATAAGGAGAATATGACATCTGTTCTAGGTTTGGCTTTTTGTGGTCCTGAAGACTGAACCAGAATATCACATGCTGGGTAAACTCCACCATTCAGCTACACCTTCAGCCCTATAGTACATCTGCTGATATAGGAGACCTTAGTTCTGGTTCAGGGGCTTCGCCATGCTGAGAATAGCCATCCCTGCTCACACCAAGTCTACCTATTAATATACATTTCATCCTCAGAAGACACCTACAAGTTAGGAACTACAAACTCCATACAGTAACTATCCGGAAGTCGGTTTCTAAATGATGATTTAAAGAGTTGAGTGTCTCATGGCTACTCGTGAGACACCGTAGATGGGAACCAAGTCTATGTGACAACTTTGTCCCGTGTGCCTCACGGCTTCTCCCAAGTTGTCTGCCTGGGCACCAAACACAGCACCCATTTATTTTCATTTGATAAATTAATGTTTTGGAGCTCATCAGAATAGCACCTTTTGAAAATACATGCCTTCAAGCTTCCTGGAACCAGCTAGCTAAATGATAATCTCTAATGTCACAGGTTCCAGATGGCAACAGCCCTAATTTTGTAGGCTCCTCCTTCCCACATCTTAAGGGTATGGAAGTAAAGTTAAATAACTCTATACATTTGGGGGCCTAATTCAGAGCAAACTGTAAGCACCTTATAAGATACATGCTCATGAAACAAAGATTCCCATTAAAATTTAAGGCATATGTCTTCTTTTAATGAGCAAAATATAATGGCTAACCATTAAATAGGTGCATTTCCTAAAACCAGCCCTTAATTAAAAGGTGCCACATCGGGAGTAATGGGTGTAAAGCAAATGTTTAGTTGTGGTCTTACAGAGGATAAGGGTATTGTGTGACAGCAATCTGTGCTTGACAAACCTGAAGCCACTCATAAGAATGCTGCTGGGCTCTTTCTGCACCAAACCATACCGGTACTGACCAGGAACTTGGTCTGAAAGGGGGGAACACTGGGTGGAGACTTAAAGTTTTACATTTCAGTTTGTCAAGAGCCCCTCACCAGAGCACTGTCACAGATAAAGGGTGTTTCTAAAGGAAGCAGATGTCCGACACAGAGCACCACTGTTGCCAGCTCCACCGTGTAGGGGAAATAGGTACTCTCGCTGGAGTTCAGTCTGCCTTCCTCTAATTGAGATAATGACACCTACCTCCCAAAGCGGCACTGAAGATTCAATAACACAATCTGGGGAAGTGTTTGGCATGGTATCTGGCACGAAGAAATTTAGAGTTTTATTGTCATGAGCCCCCAAATTAGTTGACCCCATGCTATTCCTACTGTGCTAAGTAGACCTCACTTCTTTTATAAGTTAAACACAGCGAGTAAACTTTGTGGCTAAAAATGCCACCGTCTGCCTTCTGTTTGTCTGAAATGCCACCCTCTGAACGTCATTGATTTTAAGCACTCCTTTCAGGCCCATTAGACTCTGAGCAATGCTGACTAACACCACAGGCCTGTGAACTTCCCCAGGGTTTAGACTCCTAAAAGCTGATGTGATGCACTCTCCACATCCAGGCATAGAGGCAGCTCTGCCGGGAACCCACCCAGAAGGGCTCTGGTGCCTTCTAGATTACCCTCAGCGCCCACTTCTGACAAAGCCAAGGAAAACAAGGATCACTAGGCTTCTAAAGCCAAAGCCCAGAAAATCATTAACAAAGTATTTGCTCGCTCTTCTGCGGCTGTGTGCAAGATGACCACAGAATGCTAAGGTCGGAGACTCCTCCCCAAGGTCTAGTGGCTAGCTGCTTAACTCTCTCCTAGTCACCCTCCTGAATCACGTGAGGTGCGGGCATCCAGCACCTCGGAGTAGAGAAGGCAGCGCGTGCTTGGGGGTTCTGGAAAAAGCTCCATTTGTCAACATCTTTTCCGTTGCAGTTTCGGTGCTCCAGGTAGTGGAGGCTGTGCCAGGTCATAAGTCAGATGACAATAGAAAGCAGAGACCACCAGCCCAAGGTGCACCCGTGGAAGAATTTTAAGCCAGAGAGCTTGTGGTTGTTACCACAGCGTCTGACTCATTCTCGCTGGTGCACAACTGCTTAAATGTTGTAAGTGGATTCTATGAATTTTTAATTGGCGCACTCCTGACTCACAAAATACTGCTCTCTTGGTAAGGTACTTTTCCCTAGTGGTAACCAACTCTGGAAGGTGGAGCTCTATGCATTAGATACTATTTTTCCTTCAGTCTAAGATGTCATCCTCTCCAGGCCAAGGACAGCTGTGTCACTCTAAGGGCGGCATTTTATGTCCTCTATTCTATGCTAGCTACCTCAGTCCTACAATAGAAACTAGCTAATCTAGTTAGTTTAGTTTTAATCTAACTAGCTAATCTAATTAGTTAGAATTAGCTAATTCTAGTTTTACTATGCTAAAATTGTAATCTTGGGGTTGTCATGTACAAACTACCCTCCCTGCTCATGTGTCTAGAGTTGGGGGGGGAGGGGGAGACAGACATAGTAAACAAAACTAGGCTTGTAAGCTCTGACACTCCTAAATATGGAGATCTTTTAGAGAACTAAAAGCCCCATTATCCATAGTCACTTGCCATTATCCTTCCCTTATCATAGAGAAGTCATATTTTATGAGACATGGTCTCTCGTGCAGCCCTAACAGGCCTTGAGTATGATATATAGACAAAAGTGATCTTGAACTCCTGATCCTCCTGCCTCAACCTCCCCAGCACTGGGATTAAAGACATATGTCACCAGACCCAGCTGATGTATTTTTTTTTAATTCCTGATAAATGGATAGTTGAATTAACCCAAATTAAAGGAAAGTATTGTCTGACAGGCCTGTCAACTCCAAAGATCATTTCCTTGGTCTATTAACTACAAATAAAATAATTTTGCAGCAGTCTGTGGATGAGATCATCTGAATAAAGAGATAAGAGGATAGAGCAGGCCAGCTAATTCAATATATCATTTCTTATTAATTAGGAAAATAAAGAGATGCATGCTAGGCCTCCCCAGAACCATTAATAGGAAGACTTGGCTGCCTAGCAGAGGCGGTTGATTTTTGCAAAGATAACCCTTACACATGTGTTCCTTGGCTCCTGTTAGATATAAGTATTAGTGCAATGGACCAGAAAATAGATCACAGACTTTGCTATCAAGACCACTAAAATCCATCCTTGTTTGCCATACGTAGTCCGAAGCCATCTAAATCACATCTGACATACGAAATAGCTTTGATCCATAAGGCTTGTAACTAAACACCAACCTGAGCTCCTAATGAAAGCCCTTTACCGGAAAGTGCCAGGAGAGAAATTAAATTATATCCTTTCACACTCAACTCCTTTTCCCACCCCCAGATCCCATCTTCTATATGTCTACAATAACATGAGGTAGAGGAAAAAGGGAGGAGTACAGGTGCCATTTTATAGCGCTACTTTGTGGAATTTCATGAATCCCAACCTTGTCACTTTGTCTACATACAACACACTCAAACCCCCAGATACAGAAGACATTTAGAGCCAAGAGCTCCCTGGGATACCTACAACCATTGTTTTGAACATGGGGAACCAGAATACTGCAGAAATGGAATCCAGGACTGGATAACACCAGATGTGATGGACAACCTGTAACCTTAGCAAGGCTGGTGGGTGGAGACAAGTTCAACCTGGGCTACATGAAACTTTGTCTCAAAAAAAAATAAATAAATAAAGCAGCATAAAAATAAAGCAGCCAATTGTGTTCAAAGTATAATGCTAGTGATAAAAACATCAAAAATAGCTATCATTATGCCAGTCACTCTTCTAAGTGTTTTATTAATATCATTTTTGCTGGTTTTAGAGACAGGGCCTTGCTAAGTAGAAATCCTCCTGCTTCTGTTTCTCAAGGGCTGGGGATACCGTTATAAACCACCGTGCTTGGATGTTTTATTTATTTTGGGAGGATTTGTAGCGTTACATCATTCCCCACTTCCCTCACCTCTCCCGTTCTTCTTTCGCTCCCTCTCAAATGCATAGCCTTTCCTTAATTGTTATTGTTATGTCTGTGTGTGCATCCATATAGAAATACAGCCTGATGGGTTTGTTTAGTGCTGCTTGTGTATGTATGGTTGCAGAACTAACCACTTGGGATTGGATAACCATTTGGGGGCCATTCCTAAAGAGGACTAATTCTCCCACTCTCAGCAGCCCTTGGTTGCCATAGTTCTCTGTCTCGGGGTGGGCCCCATGAGATCTCTCCCTTCCTTGTCTACCGGTGCTATCTGTCAGGTCCTGTTCACTGTCATGTGATTTTAGAATAGTATAAATGAAAACTTAGATGTCTTAACGATACACTGAACTTTGATGCCAAAGCAGCCAAACTCTCCACGCATCTCAGCATGCTTTCCCAACCTTTAAAATAATTTCAAAGTTCTGTTGCCAACAAGAGGGGCTTCAAAGTCCCCATTCCTCCTCCCATAGACCTTACTTAGATTCTAGAAATACATCAGCAATTGCTCCATACATGAATTTCTTATACTCTGCTTGGCTAAAGGCTCAGGTCAGAAGCTGCATCTCAGGGACAAAGCAATCTACTTGAAGATCTCTGACCACAAAATACTGTTCTCCATGAGGAGAACATGCTCAAAGATAACAATAGGAGCTTTTCTTTGGAGTTCCTGAAAGGCAAATCCTGAGCTGGTGTCTTAGTTATGGTGTAGCAGTCCTGCTGTCAAATGGTGGCCCATCAGTCGGAACATATAGAGACCCTACTCTACACTGCACAGAGTCTTGGATACCCAGAAAGCCCCTGAGACCTGATCACATCACTCTGCATTATAATCAATATTAGAAATTACCTCAGTGGTAATATTTGGTAAGCAGTTAGATCTTCCTCTTAATATGTTCTGATAGAATCAATTTTTAATGTCACTAATTCCTCAATATTCTCTGCCCGCTAATGTTCTAAACAATTGGCTCCTTCTCCAATCTCTACCGTACTTTCTGGTTCATGAGAGTCTTGGCAAATGACCTATGGGTTACTAAGCTATGGCTTCTCTTTATCACTTTCTTAAAAGAAAAATAAAGAGATTGATTTTAAAAACTGATCTGAGTAATGGGCAAATAAATATTTTTAAATGTAAAAGAACACACACAATGTTGTATATGCCTAAGAGTGTTCCATTCCCAAACAAACATTTGGTACACAAGTCAGGAGTCCATGATTGTTCCGCACGTTTGCTGCTACGATGGTGACAGTTACTAAGGCCCTGGAAACAGGGACCGGGAAGGTTACAGCCTCATAAAACCATCAGACCACAAAATGGGAACCTGTGGCAATGACTTTCTCTGCAAACATAAATTGACGGTTTAATTGGGAAGGTGACAGCCGCAGGCAAGGAGCACGGCTCCTCAGGGAAGGGTGCTTGCTGCCAGATTTGATGACCTGAGTCCAGTCACTGAATGCTGCGTGGTGGGAGAAGGGTAACACTTCCAACAGGCTGACCTCTGACCTCCACAAGTACACTGCAGTACAAATGCGTGCACGCACACACACACTAAATATAAAAACAAAAGTTTAAGTTTCTTTTTTTAAAAAAAATGGTTGATAGCAAACATGGAACTGCAACTCAATCAGGGCAAAGACTGGGGCAGAGTGATGGTAAGGGCCAGCCTGTGCTATGTACAACCCAAGGCTGTGATGTACCCAAGTTTGGAATTGCAGATATCCATCACCACATAGGTCCAAAACGGTCATGAAAGTGAGTCTCCAAACTACCACAGTGGATTTTTTAAATATTTTAATTTCTAAGAAGTATCACTCACTTTGCAATAGGAGCTGGGTAAAAAACTCTAAAATGAGCCTGGCATGGTGGTGCACACCTTTAACCCCAGCACTCAGAAGGCAGAGGACCTCTGTGAGTTCGAGGACAGCCTGGTCTGCTCCACAGAGAAACCCTGTCTTGAAAAAAAAAAAAAACTTCTAAAATGCACAGGTTTTAAAAACATTTTTTTCATATATGTTTCTTTTATTTCTAATATTCTATTTTCTGATATTCTATTTTCATAGACTATTCTCCAGGAAGAAGTAAAAAATATGAACTAAAAATAAATTTTAATAGTTAATTTGTTCATTAATTAATGAGTTCCTAGGGAATCCACAGCAAATAGAAAGACCCCCACCTACAGGGATCATCCCAGGGTGACAGTTCACCTAGGGGCTTTATTTACGCTCAACTTTTATGCCACCAGAATTTTATGATCACTGATATCTGAAGGAAGTCCACTAGGTGGCACTGTTTCATCAACTAGAATAAAAGAACATCCGTGTTCTACAGTAATTACTCTGTAGATTTGCTCGATTTTTCAATCACTTCTAAAGGATGAGAGGCTCTGTTACACAGCACAGGCTCCTGGTAATCTCCACCTTTGAAGCCTTGAGATGCTATGTCCTCTTCTATGTGAGTGCTGACCAAACCCTGGTAGCAGTGCTTGGCTATTTTGGTTTCTCTCTTGAGGTACTGTACATGTCTGGGGATCCCATTTGTTACTCTTGTCTGCTGTCCTTACATATATTCTTGCACATGCCCGTGTGCACACACCCCACACACATACACACATTTAGTTATCACTCCGAGGCTTTCCCAAGTGATAGTCTTGCTCCCCTATTTGTGATTACTCCCAGACAGAGCTTTTCCGGCAAGCAGGAAGATGCCTGTAGAAGAAGGCTCTCTCCTTCCTCACAGAATCTTATCCCACTCTCAGTCCTCCGCTCCTTCAGCACACCCTTCTCGCCAACTCTTTCACATGAGACTGGAAGCAATGATGCCCATTGTCTATCAAAACCAAGATGGTCATTCAAAGACACTGAAGTCCCCAAGACCCCCACCTTCACCTCCTCACTGAGACACCTCTACCTACTGTAAACTTAGTAGAGAAAAGTCTCCCCTAACATTTGAATAGCTCGCCACTTCCTGAGAGCAAAGGGAAGAGCCTAACACAGCAGTCACACCAAATAGAGGGGAAATGTTAGGCCTATGATCCTCAGAAAGACAGAAGTCTGAGTCTCAGGATAGACCACTAGGTCTAGACCAGCCAAGAAAGAGTCTAACTTGGAAAGCAAGAATAGTTTCCTCACCGTAATCCAGGACTGCCTCTGCCTTCACCTGAAGACCATGACTTAAGGTCAAGAGACAGACGATTTCTTAGGAAACAATTAGCATGAGCAGCTGGCTAGTGCCCATACTGGCCATGACAGAAGCAAAGGGAAGATTAATGTGCTGAGCACACAAACCCAAAAGTAAAACGAATCCCCAAAATAGGACGAGCATTTGTCACAGCAAACCAGCTAGCTCTGCAGCGGCTGCCACATGGCTCTTTCCGTTTCTTCCCTCTCTCATAACCCTGAAGCAATTTATCTCGTTCTTTGCAAGGCTGCGTTAGAATACACTTGCGTCGAAGTAGTAAATACGACATGAGTCATTCTTAAACTGGCCACGATAGCTTATAGCACAAATTAGAGACATCCTGGAACCAGAGGACTTTGAAGGAGGGAGCCATGTATATTTTGACCAGAAAATATACATTACCAATGTCCTATCATTTAATTTTTAAGAAGAAATAAAAACAAAAGCTAGCTGCTTTAAGCATCAGACAGTTATTTTCTCACCATTCTGGATGCTCCAAGTTGAGGACCATGATGCTGATAAAGCTGGCCTCTCCCGAGCCCTCTCTCCACCTTACTTCCCTCCTTCCTGTGTCACCATAGAGTCTTCTTTATGCTCGTGCTCAGGCCTCTGTCCTCCCGTGTCTGAGTCTCAAGTCTACTTCTTACAAAGACACCAGTGACGTGGGATTAGGACTCACCCTGATCACTCATTTATTTAATACCTTCTTAAAGAACCATATCCAGGTATGCTTGCCTTCTGAGACACCAACAATCTAGACTTAAATATACCAGTTCGGGGAGAACCCGCTACAACCCCTAACAATCGTTATGGACAAATAGTTGCATCTTTTAAGAAAAATGTGCATTTTATAGATGAAAAATGGGAATGCCCAGCAAAGTCTTTTTCCCCCTTAATCAGAAGTGCTAACAAGATAACATATACATTAAAAAAAAACATGTTGTGCTTTTTGTTACAACATTTCCTAATTGCATCAACTTAGGAAAATAAAAGGGGCTGGCTCAGACAATTATTACTTCAGCTAAGTGTGGGAGCAGTTAAGAGAGGCCAGGAGCTCAAAGCCAACCTCAGCAGCATAGTAAGTTCAAAGCCAGCCTAGGTTACGTGAGAGCCTGTCTCAAAAAACAAACAGCAAAAACAAACAAGAACTGGAACAAGAAGAAAACGCAAACTTCATGATTACTTCAAATTCTAGTTGAAAAAGAAGAACACTTACGAAGTATATGTCCCATCCTCACGACCACAAAATAAATTTTAAATATATAAATAAGAACATACAGAATAATACTCTTTTCCCTGTATTTGTACTATTCTTAAAATATGATTGCAATCATTACTTAGGAGAGAGCTTTTAA
>JABTXL010008488.1:14949126-14964903 GCA_025134845.1 Neodon shergylaensis
GCAGATCGAGCTCTTTTACAGCCTGAATCCTCTTACCAACCCACAGTCAATATTTTAAAGCATAATAAATAAGTGAACCCAGAGGATTCTACTCACTGAATATAGGATGGTTTTTTTCTGATGCCTTCCAAAAAAGATGCATGTCAATTTCTTCTTTTTACATTTTTCAAACAAAATGAGCATAATGGGTCATTAGAAAAATCAGAAAATGCCAATAAACTTAATAGGGTAATGGCTCAGCAGGGACCTTCTTAATTAAGTGTGAAGAGAGGCTAGAGACAGCCTTGTCTTGCTCTGGTTATTTGTGATGAGAAAGTTTATTGGCCTGGAAAACACATGGGAATGTGTTTGAATGATCTGAAGAACAAGTCACACACCTACACAGCGAGCCAAAGAAATAATCACAAGTTACACATAACTGTGACTGATTCCGCCACTGTGGGCAGGCAACATTTTAGAGAGAATGACTCCAGCTTAGCAAAAGATGGCAGCATGACCACGACGCGATCAATGATGCCAGCCTAGCTAGGATGAAATCAATAGACAGCAGTGTGACTACAATGCCATCAATATCTGGAATACGCTTGACTTTTGTCAGCAAATCTACAATAGCCATGACATATAATTTATAATTTTGTTCTGGTTTCTCATGGTGTGATGAGAGTAACTTAGCAATGTATCACATCAGCTTCCGAAAGAAGTAGGCTAGCAAGGAGGCTCTATCAAAAGTCCCCAACTCGGGATGCCTTCATGTAATCCAGGAAGGACACTCATTTCATGCTCTATAATTTTAATTAGCTACTCATTATATTCTGTCCCAGCTAGCTCTTCCAAAGTTCTTCAAGATTACTTCACCCAAATAGTCCCAAATGCTTACAGCATTCCTAGTACCTCATGATTTTTTGAAAGATAAATTCCACTGGGGTACTTCCTTCTGTCCTCCTCAACACTATCCCAGATGTTCTGGTCTCATTCTGTCACTCTTACAGGCACAAATGACACACAAGCTACGATCTACCACCGATGGAAGTCAGGGCAAGAGACCAAAGTAGACACCATGAGGAAATGCAAAGGCCAGATATGTTGTACAGTGAGGACTCCCTGCCCAGGGCATGATGCTGCCCACATCAATTAAGAGTCAAGACAACCCCCCACCAGAGAAGCCCACCAGCCAATCTGATCTGGATAAGATCTCAATTAAGGCTCCCTTCTCAGATGACCCTTGGCTGCCTCAAGTAGACAGTTGATGCGAACTAGGACACCACGCTTCATTTTATCAGGGACCCATCAAATTAACATTATTATTTTCTTTAAATCACATGAAGTTTTTATTCTAGAACATAACTCGCAGTTAATGGGATCTGCAGCGGGCAGGTGTGCCTTCTGTCTTAATAATAAAGCAAAGCTATATATTCCTAAAGCGGTGACACCACTTCTTATGGCCAGACAGAAAATGGCTGGCTGCTACTCTCCTAAGATACAGATTGCTGCACTTGAGTATGAGTCAAACCCTTTCCAGAGAGTTTCAAGGTTTACCTGGTGCTTTCGCATCCTCTCAGCGCAGTACTGACAAGACCTGGCCCTGCTTTGGAGGCCTGACAAGATCAGGTGTGGTCTTCATTGCTCTCCACGTATTTCAGAATGAGTTTCTGTCCTATGCCATTGACTATCATTACAGCAGGGGGCTGGAGAGATGGCTCAGAGGTTAAGGGCACTGGCAGTTCTTCCAGAGGTCCTGAGTTCAACTCCCAGAGACCACATGGTGGCTCCCAACCATCTGTAGTGAGATCAGATATCCTCTTCTAGTGTACAGGTGTGCATGCAGATAGAGCACTCGTATACATAAAATAAGTAAATAAATCTTTTTAAAAAGTTGCAGTAACCTTGAAAATGAGTGCAGTTTTTTAAACGTAGCTATTCTATGAATTCAAGTAACCCAGGTGAGAACACGGTGGACAAGCTTTTGTTGTTGTTTCCTGATTCTTGCTTGTTTGCGCGTTTTCTAACGGAGTCTCTTGCAGCCACATGTGGCCCTGAACTCCCTATCTAGGCAAGGATGACCTGAAGTCCTGCCTCTGTCTTCTCAAGAGGGACTGGGGATTGACCCAGGGCTTTCTACATGCTAGGCAAGCACTGACCAACTCAGCTACATGGAATGATTTAGTTAGTAAGTTGCAAAAAATTTCATGACACTAAATTTCTCTTTAAACTACTTTGGTGTGTGTGTGTGTGTGTGTGTGTGTGTGTTTAATTCATAGATTTTCCATAATTTGTCTAATGACTTATTATGTTGGCTATCTGGCAATTTAAGTCACTATAATTATGATAAGTCAGATTTTAATTCACTTATTTTTGTAAATTATTTACTATTGTGCGCGTGCATGACATGGAAGGGTCACGCAAGGTGTGCATATGGAAGTCAGAGGGCAGCCCTGTGCAGTCGGTTCTCTCCACGCACCACACTCTCGCAGGACTGAACACCGGCTTCCACAGCCTGTCCTGGAGGCACTGTTACCTCCTGAGCCATCTTACCAGTCTGCAAACCAGTTTTCCCACCAAGCAGTAGCCAGAATGCGCACTGATTGTCTAACACGGGTGTTAGCCACTAACACACAACTCAAATCTTTTGATGTTTCAGAAGCTCTACAAAGCTGCTAAACATCAATATAACCACTTTGTACCTTAATTTAAAGATCAATTTGCATATCCCCTTTCATTTTTTACACCGATACTTGAGAGTACTGTCGTTTGAACCCTTAAAGCAGAGCTGTGACTAAAATAGTTCACAGCAGGAAGAGTTGTTTAAAATCTATGCTGACGGTCAGAGGTCCTTTCCTTCTGGCTTGAACCAAATTCTAAGAATTTGGACATTTTGCTGTATTGCTTCCCAGATTCCTCTTTTCTCCTTATTCTGGTGTCTAGTAACAGAATAATGAGAATGACCAGGATTCCCCCAATTGCTGTACTCAGGACATTACTTAATGCTCATATTTCAGTTTTTATTTGATTCCTTTTACTGTTCAAATTCTAACGCATGGCCCTTTGGGGTACCTAAAATGAACAGTCTAACTCTGAAGTCGTTATGAATTGTTTTTGAAGATCTAATTCCTATTAATTAGTGTCTGTCTCATAGTGTTTTTACCCAAATTAATTACCCCCCTCCCTCCAGGTGCCATGACTTGAACCCAGGGCTTTACACACTATAGGCAATCAATTTACCACTGAACACACCTTAAAAAAAATAAAAGAAAAAAGAAAAGGAAAAAGAAAAGCTGTCAACATTATCCTTATTTATGTTTATGTTTGTATTTCTCTCTGTGTGTGTGTATGTGCCTGTGTGTGTGGAGGGGCGTGTAAGTACCCATGGAAACCAAAGAGGGTGTTCCATTCCCAGGAGTTGGAGTCACAGGCAAATATGAACTGCACAATGCAGATGCTGGGAGCTCAGTTTGGGTCCTGTGGAGAAGCAGCCTGGCTCTTAACGACTCAGCCGCATCTCCAGATCCTGTGTTTTCTTTTTAAAGTCTAGTAAAAACAACTTGTCTTTATAACAAGAAGAAGACAAAACAAAACAAAAACAAACAGCTACCACTTCGAATTGGAATCAATTCACTCTTCTTCCTGTCACATCTCAGGTTTGGCTAAGTCACTATCAGTCGTTTGCAATCACAGATATTTTTCTGGGGATTGTTTGTTTGAGTGCTGGTGATGAACCCATAACTTCATGCAGGGTAAGTATGTGTTCACCCACTGATCTGTCCCATCCTAAAAGATTTTTACAGTTTTGTTGATTCTTACCATCAACATTGATCTTGCACTGTCTGAACTGATTCATGCATGAAGTAGATCAACATCGGACTTCTTTTTCATATCCAAGTAGGCTCTTGACAAAGCCTTTGCTCAAAAGAACAAACTTGGGTGTGTGAGGTAGCTCAGCAGGTAAAGTCACTCGACACACAGGCCTGGTGACAAATCTGAAATCAATCTCCAGATTGCAGATAAGGATGGAAGGGAAAGCCAATTCCACAAAGTTGTGCTCTGACCTTCAAACTGTTGTTATATGTGTAGTCCCCAACCACACACACATCATACACACATAGAGACTAGATAGATAGATAGATAGATAGATAGATAGATAGATAGATAGATAAATGATAGATAGATAGATAGATAGATAGATAGATAGATAGATAATAGATAGCTAGATAGCTAGATAGATAGATAGATAGATGGATAGATATTTTAAATAACTAACTTATCCTATGTCTGTTTATCATACCAGGATCAACTTCAAACACTGCTCAGTCAAACTGAACTATTCATTTTGCACACCATTATTGTTAATTCTTTTTTTTAAGATTTATTTATTTATTATGTATACCCACACACCAGAAAAGGGCACCAGATCTCATTGCAGATGGTTGTGAGCCATCATGTGGTTGCTGGGAATTGAACTCATGACCTCTAGAAGAACAGTCAGTGCTCTTAACCACTAAGCCATCTCTCCAGCCCCATTATTGTTAATTCTTGACTTGAACAAAAGGCAATAAATGTCAATGCTATGTGACATTTGGCAATGAAAAGGTAATACATTTTTCTCAGCTGCCATGATAACAAACAAGCATAGGCACAAATAGAGGGACTATCAAAGAAACGTATTTTAAATTCTACTTTTCTCCAGAGTGCTAAGCACACCAGTGAAATTCAAAACTGTCCATCAAACTGCCTAGCTAGGCTAAATTAGATAACCCTTCTCAATCCTTCTCATAGTATGTTAAGTAGACTTCATGCAGGTAGTAGGCAACCCAGTTCCACACTGAGTTGTTGTGCTGGTTAATTTTATGTCACTTCAATACAGGCTAGAGTCATCTGAGAGGAGGGAAGCCCATTTGAGAAAATGCCTCCATAATACTGGGCTGTAGGCAAGCCTGTATGGCATTTTCTTAATTGGCAATGGATGGGGGAGGACCCAGCCCATTGTGGGTGGAGCCAACCCTCAGCTGGTGGTTCTGAGTTCTAAAATAAAGCAGATTGAGCAAGCCATAGGGACCAAGCCAGGAAGCAGCACTCCTCCATGGCCTCTGCATCATCTCCTGCCTCCAGATTTCTGTCTTGTTTGAGTCCTGTCTTGACTTTCCTCCAAAAATGATGAACAGTGATGTGGAAGTGTAAGCCGAATAAACCCTTTCCTCCCAAGTGGCTTTGATCATGGTATCTCATCACAGCAATAGTAACCCTCACACAGACAAGCATCAGGGATAGATATCAGGCTATATAAAAAGATATCTAACCAATCATGTGCAAATGTTGCAGGTGCTGGCACAGTGTGTTAGAATATAGACCTACTCAAATATCATTCCCTTTCCAAAATCCTCCCCCAAAATAACTAGCCTCTCCTTGAAGCTTCCATTTAAGAGGAACAGAGGTCATAGGGCTGGGTACAGGACCAAGATCAGTCAGAGCAAATCTTCGATTTTATTCCCTGCAGTATTTAATTAAAAAGAACTTTAGAACCTTCGAAGTCATCCACACATTTTGCTTCTGTATTTTTCAATTCAAGAAACTGAGTTTAGGCTGCCTGTCATTGTCCAAGGCCACGGTGCTAGCCAGTACTGGAGCTGATGCTAGCAGCCGTCTCGTGGTTTCTAGACAGTTCTCTCACTCTGCTGCCAGTCAGATAACAGTTCCCAGGCTGACACACCCAAGGGCAAAGATGCTGTGCTGAATTGCTATAAACCGAAGCGCTATGTGTAGAAAATCATGCTATTTGACACTTAGCCATGAAAACCTAATATATTTTTCTTAGCTGCCATGGCAACAAACATTTAAGCATAAACCCAAATAGAGGAAGTAAGAATGAATTGCCTTTTATAATCTTTTCAAAATATACAAGCGCTAAGATGAAATGAAGCATGCTTGTGATCCCAGCACTTGAGTGGGGAGAATTGGATGGATGGCTACATAGTGATTTCAAGGCCAGTCTAGACCAAACAAGTCCTTGTTTCAAAACAACTGGAAATAAAAAAAGATAACTTGGATAGATGGCATCTCATAAACCTCAAAATGATTTCCTCATAATAACAAATTATAAAACTAAAATAATAAAGAAATCTATTGCAGATAAATGTTCCATAAGATTACATATAGAATTCCCTTGGATTAATAACCAATAAAACATCCTGCTAATAGCATGTGTGTAAATAGTTATGGTTCTCAGAATACTTACTACCCAGAAATTCTTGCTTTTAAATATAAATTTTGACTAGTTAATACTTGAAATTAAGTGCAATATTAAACAGAAAATGGGAGATGGGGCAGAAGAGCACATCCTTGATCCTCAAATGTGTGTGTGTACTAAGAGCTAAAGAAGACCTACAGAATGACCACAGCAATGCACTGGGTAAGATCTCCCCGTGGCAAGAGGAAAATAAACAAAGGAATGTCTTCTTTGTGTTAATCTGCACATTGCTCATAAGGAATACGGGAATGTTCAAATTATATTCCTACAGATGAAAATAAATAATGTTTGATGTTATTAAAGACCCACAGCCAAGCACTAGGCTGAGCTCCTGGAGTTCAGCTAAAGAGAGGGAGAAGAGATCATATGACTAAGGGGGAGGGGTCAAGAACATGATGGGGAAAACCAAAGAGACAGCTAACCTGAACTAGTGGGAGCTGCCAGCTGGGGAATATGCATGGGACCAAACTAAACCTTCTGGATGTGGGTGATAGTTACGTGGCTTGATTTGCTGAGGGGATGAGTGAGGGCTGGCGGTGGCACCAGGACCTATCCCAGGTGCATGAACCAGCTTTTTGGAGCTCATTCCCTCCATTCCCTATGGTGGGATACTTTGCTGAGCCTTGATACGGAGGGGAGGGGCTTGACCCTGCCTCAAGTTGCTATGCCAGACTTTGACTCCCCAAGCAAGGCCTTACCCCCTCTGAGGAGTGGGTGGGGGATGAAAAGAGGGAGGTAAAAAGTGGGGGAAGTAAGGGGAACTGGAATTGGTATGTAAAATGATATTAATGTCTCGTATCCCGACAGACTTCTCTTCGTGGGAGTGTTATACCAGCAGAATTTTGCCTGATACGTCTTTATGGAAATGAAAGAATCCCAAGCAAAACTGTTTTTAGCACATTCAAGGTTTGGCTCGTTTGTTCATCAAAAGGAACTATGTTTGAAAGGGCCCCAAAGCAGATTTCTCCTTGGGTGTTTTTTTTTCTTTGTCTGTCTGTCTGTCTGTCTGTCTGTTTGTTTGTTTTCAGAGACAGGGTTTCTCTATAGCTTTGTAGCCTGTCCTGAAACTCACTCTGTAGACAAACAGGCCTTGAACTCACAGACATTCACCTGTCTCTGCCTCCCAAGTGCTGGGATTAAAGGCGTGTGCCCACCACTACCTGACCTTTGTTTTTTTTTTAATATATCATTTCAGAATATTCATCAAAAAAGAGAAAAATATTTTGAACTAAAAGCATTTTCTGTTTTTAGCCCCTAACACAAAAATACAGATTTTTGCACAATAACCAATTAAACAGAAATATGTTTAGCTCGCTCCCTTCAGAAGCTTAAGCTATTTTTCTGTTTTAAATAGTGCTCCAACTATTTGGCTCTCATACCATTTTCCTGTTCTTTAACCTGAATGAGCTGGCAGAAATACCTAGAGTAAGGCAAGTAAGCTTCTCTCTGGTGCCACTGGCAGCATAATGGGAAAATGACAGTGTGATACTTTGTTTTAAATATATTAATCATAGTACATGTTTTATCACAATAAAAAGTTATGTTGAGTTATCATGGTGGTACACACCTGTAATGGAGCCAGCATGGTGGCACACGTGGTACTGAGCTAACATGGTGGTATACACAGTACTCAGCCAGCATGGTGGTACACACCTGGAACAGAGCCAGCATGGTGGCACACACAGTACTGAGCCAGCTTAGTGGTACACACGGTACTGAGCCAGTTTGGTGATGCACACGATACTGAGCCAGCATGGTGGTACACATGGAATTAAACCAGGTAGCACCCACTGAATCCCAGCACTGAAGAGGCTAAGGGAAGAGGATCATAAACCCAAGTCTGAGCTATATAGTGAGACCCTGCCTCATAAAACACAAGGCAAATGCTGACTTTATATGCAAGAGTCACATGACAAGGATTAGTAAACCAGCATCCCTCCGGGTGGATGCTGATGTACATCCTTTCAGAACCGGGCATTCTGTGAAATTCTTTAACTGCAAAGCCTTGCTGTATTGCTCACTCTGACTTATTGAGAAGATGCTAAATATTTGTGTCTGGATTTCAAACCTTATTCATAAATCGCTCGCTCACACCTGGCCTCACATGTATACAAAGCTTAGTTAACAACACACTTTTAGACAATTATACAGATATCAATTGGGAAAAGTTAACAGATTCAGAAATGCACAAGATGTAATCAGTCTCAGAGCCTGAGTAATTAAACCCATCCAATCAATCAATCTTAACCTGTGGATGATCTAATGAGTGCCCATTAAAGTAAGAATCAGATCACTCCTCCTTCCTTTCCCACATATCTAACGCATATACCCTTTATTTCCACACCAAATAAAAAACTGTGTGAAATTTTAAAATGTGTGAAATTTCAGAATGATTTTTATTATATTACTAAAACAAATAATATTTTATTTGCTTGTACTTTCCCATTATTTTTATCCATTTATCTCCTGCGAATCCAATTTTGTTTATTCATTCAACTTCTCCACCTCACTGATGACCTACAACTTGTCCAGTTTGATTTTTTTCCCCTCTGTAGATTTTGTTTGACTCAGCAGAAAATAAAAATAAAATGTGAGCAAAGAGAAAGCCAAAACCCTGAGTGACACAGTGTACAGTTGGCAGTGCGACCCCGAGGCTCACAGAAAGAATGTAAGTTCAGCTGAGCATCAAAAGATTGAGATTAAAATCAGATTGATCGTCTTTGGTCCCGAAATCTAAGATTTGAAAATGCTCCCAAATCCAAGGTTTAAAGATCTGGTGGAAAATACTTTATCAGGAAGCTTTGTTCTGTGCACAAAATTAGTAAAAAAAAGTATTGTGTTAGTTAGCTGCTCTCTGGGTACACATACTTTAAAAAGCCAACACTAAATAATAAACCAAACTCTTCAAATCACAAAGATTTTGGCTTGGGCATCTGTTAATCATTATAAATCATTTGGGGAGCACAAACAGGTATTTCCAACTCTCTTTAAAAGGAGGCACACAGTAGGTTTGTCTTTAAACAGTTTTCAAACACTGCCTCTAAGATCTATCAGAAGTATATTGTCCTCCAAATATTATTCTCCTTCTAAAGTGAGGAAGACAGAGGATAATTGGTTCCTTTTGAAGTCTCAGTATTTGGCTACTTATACTAGACAGAAATGTGTGCATTCAAATCTGGGAAGTTCAACATATTTTAATGAATAATTCCCAATGCACTGGATCCTTGACTAAAAGTTGAGTTGGGTTATTTCAAGTACCTTTTCATCCATCTGCAAAATTCTGCTCTCTCCTTCTGCTGGCTCCCACATACCCATGAAGCACACACTTATTCCCTATCTGCAATGAGTGTGCCCCGCTTTTAAGTCTCACTCAAGAGTAGCTCTTGGGAACTGGAGGACACAATGCCCTGTGGAGCTGAATAAAGTTTCCCTGAGATGGGCACTTCCTATAAGGTTTGCAACGCTTACAATTATTGGAGGTGCTCAAAAGCACTTCTGGAAACTGTTAATATTTGATAACATTTTCTTTGCACCATTGAGCAACCACAGCTGATGGAAGCAAAATGAGGAGAGCCAGATGCATGCTGAGGAGGGCATGAACTCTTCCATGAGATCTCTATTTCTGGTTTCAATCCTCTGATCAGGCTAAAGTCATACTTTCCTCCTATGCTTTGTTCTAAATATGCTGCAGACTCAGGACTCAGAGACTTCTGTGATTCATATAAGTCCGTGGGAAAGTCCTTCTAATACGCCCTAAAGGGACATACATATTTGGTTATTTGCTTGCAAAATCAGTGAAGAATTTGGTTGGCAAGTCACACAGATCTTGCTCTTGTTCCTTGTCTAATCATAAGACCAACACAGTAGCTCATCACTAGTTCCTCTTAGACTACCTAACAGACAGGAGTTACGTAAATGAATTGTGAGCCAGGGGAACGACTTTTGTTTTGAAAAAGTCATTAATAAACTCGTTAAAACTCTACTACAAACCACAATCCCAGAGAACTTAGACAACAGTGAGGACCCTAAGAGAGATGTACATAGATCTAATCTACATGGGAAGTAGAAAAAGACAAGATCTCCTGAGTAAATTGGGAGCATGGGGACCTTGGAGGAGGTTTGGGGGAGGGGAGAGGCAGAGAAAAATGTAGAGCTCAATAAAAATCAATAAAAAAAAAATCTGAAAAAAAAACTTCATTTCTTTCATCAGATCCCTATGTTTTCTTTTTCACTTTGTCTGTGTAGATGTTCATGTGGGGGGGGAAGTGGTGTGTACATGTTCCTCTGTGAGTGTGCACATGTTCATGTGTACACATGCACACACACCCACAGTAATACACTTGCACATGGAAGCCAGAGGTTGATATTGCACCTTTCTCAATCATCTCTCCACCTTATTTTTTGAGACAGCATCTTCACTGAATCTGTACCTTGCCAATGCAGTTGGACTGGCTGGCCAGAGACCCTCTGTCCTTACCAGTGCAGTTGGACTGGCTGGCCAGTGACCCTCTGACCTTACCAATGCAGCTGGACTGGCTGGCCAGTGACCCTCTAATTTTCACCTGTCCGTGTCCTCTTGCACTGGGATCAAAGCACACGGTTCTGGGCTGAAGTTACTAGTGTTATTGGTGTGGCACCAGCAGTGATGATGACAGAACTGATGAAGTCTTGGTGCATACATGACAAACACTCCACCACCTGAGCTCTCATCCCAGTCCCTGCTTTCTCTGGATTCGCTCTTATACACAGGTTCACAACAAAGGCTTGGGGTCCTGGGTACGATAAAGAAAAACTCATAATAGATTAAATACTTTTCTTTGAAAAGTCCATTCTTTTTCCATTTGTAGGAGTAGGTGGTGATCTTTAGCTTACCAAATTTTTAATTTATCTTTTTTTTCCACAATAAAGAAAGAACACATTTTAATGAAGATTGTGAATGCCTTTAACCCCAAACAGCAGGGGGGGGGGGGGAATAAGAAATGAGAGTATTATTTCTCTAGTCACAAAAACTAGATGTAAAATACAATTACAGTGTCATAGAGACGCTACATCTAATTATATTTAATGAGAAAACTATGAGCTCCCATTTGATTTGTTGGTTAGAAATACTTAAATCAATCAAGATAAACAAATCTAATTCTATCATTATTAGCAACGATGTATGTGCTTCAGGAGAAAATAATCACATAAAATGAACAGTTTGCAAGATGTAGTTACCTAAAGTTCAAACAGATTATTCATGGGTAGAAAGAAAGGTCAGTGTCCCATTACTTCGGGACATGTCTCAAGGACTGAGTCTGATTTATGTTTAAAGATACAAACTGGCATATTGACTTTTAGATGAAAATTTTTGGTTATCATGAGCAAACAAACAAAAAACAAGGTTTATCAATGACTATGTCAGTATAGACTTACCTACTCCCTAACGGAGGAAAATTTTAGTCTTTGATATTTTCTTCCCATTCTTACATGTTAAGTAAGGCATCTGAAATCTATGAATGATATATCTGGACCACCTGGTTTCACACTTAACCATCTTAATTATTTTAATTTCCTTTTACTGCCTTCTTTTGTATAACTAGACTAGACTTCATACTAAACATAGATTCTAATGTGGAAATCGGGGACATTCCTAAACAGAGGTCAAGGACACAAGCCAGAACTGAGAGATGTCTCCCATGGAAAGGAAAGCATAGGATGAAGGGATAAAGCTCCCCTACTCAGTGGGCCAGTCTTCCAAAGTCACTGCCCCCAGTACAGTTATGAAATGGTCATTCCCAAAGTCACCACAAATCCCTCGACTGCCCCACGGGACTCTCTCCAGCTCTAACCTGCCGTTCACACTGGGAAGCCTCACTTGCTTGTACTTCAAGTAAATGAAATGATATTATTAGATCCTTCTACAAACACTATTTGTCATCAAACAAGACAGAGTGCTGTCCACCCTCCCTGAAAACAGCCCAAGTGGAACGGTGTTCTCTCATTAACAACAATATTAAAACTCTCCAAGAACTGTGTATAAAGCAATGCAAAGTACAGAAATTTATTCTAATTAAATGTCATCATTCAAAGAGCATAAACATTTCAGCTTGAAGTTATTTCCTAAACCTCAAACACGGCCTCAGACAGTGCCTCCTCGGTGGTCAAACTTTAACAAGAGAATTTCTCAGCACAACTGGAAGTTCTTTAAAATGGTAATTTTTATTTAAAAAAAAAAAGGAACAGATCTTTTCTCCTCTTCTGTATCTCCAACATCATCTAGTCATTTGTGCTTAGTTATTAACCTTGTGTGAAGAGATAACACAGACTTTTTAATAACCAAAACACCACAGCTACTAATGCTGTGACATCATACAGATAGCCTGATAGTTTATAATGTAGTTTTTTTTCTCTGTAATGAGATTGAGATAGTTTCTACAATATTTTGAAGATTACTTCTAGAGAGAAAAATTCTCTTGGATATGATCATGCCTTCTAAAAAGAACATAATTCCAAACACCACATGTGTGATGCCCCAGAGTGAGGAATTTCACACCCTGTGGTTCCTCCATGTGATATGATGGTCCCTGTTTCCCTATATTTTTTTATCAAAAAACAATTTCTGTGCACATATTTCTCCCCCTGGAGAATTCTCCATATGGATGCGCTCTGAGTTAATTATACAAGAATCAAACATCCCTTGAAGCAATGAGAGCTGCTACAATTCTGAAGACAGTTTGGCCCCAGAAAATAAACCCTAAGAACAGAACTGAGAGCTGAGTACAAAATAAATCGCAGTATGACCTGTTCTACCTATTACAGTCAGACAGCTTCTTCCTGCATTTCCCAGAAATGAGGCTTGAGGAAAAGACGGTTTCCCTTTCCATTCCCACGTAATATTATATTGATAATAACTGCTCCAACACAGAAAAAGGGATCATCGTACTTACTTTCTTCATAATTTAAAAAGATTAATATCTTTACATCCGATTCACAAGATTTTCAAGCAAAGAAGTAGTGAGTTATATTCTAGCCCCCATGTTCTTTTGATCAGATTCTTTTAAAATAACATTAAAATACCAAAAGTACCTTTTGCAACATGGTTGTCATTTGAAATGTCAGTTCTTCATGTCCCTGATCAGTTACTTACCTAAAAAGAAAAGAAGAGAGAAAACATTAGAAGTTTGTAATCATATGTCATTAACAGTAGTTAGATGTGAACTAAAAGTAAGTTTGCAGTGCACACTGAGACAACTCTTTCTAATGCAAAAGACTAAAACAAAACCATTATTACAAGTACTCAAAAAGCAGACAAAATATAATATAAAATAGCATATAATATGCCAGAGGCATAAATTCCAGAATATATGAGAATTTCCATCATTATATGAATTGCTAGGGGAATGTTTGAGGGGATAATGAGCAATGGAAATATTGGTGTTTACTCATACAAATGGCTCTCTTGGCTCAAGTTTAGTGTAGTAGGCAACACGGAACCATATACCTTGATTAACTTGGATCACTTCTATGCACCCAAAAATATGTTAATATAACTTTAAAAACCCGTTTGGTAACCAGTTCTGCTACTTTCATGCTTGCTGTTCACTTTGCAGTGTACTACAGAAAATTAAAACCTTACTGTTGAAGCACTCTAACAATTGAACTTTAGAAAAATTGAAATCTCTTTTTACACTGTTTAAATCCAACACCGCTTTTCCTCATTCATTTCCCTTCAAATTTTTATGAGTATGTGTACAGTGCATATTCACATAACTGTGTGCATGTGTATATGTATACGCCCTTTCATGCACACATGGTGGCCAGGGCAGGACACCAGGTGTCTTTCTCTACTGTTCTCTGACTTACTGCCTTGAGATGGAGTCTCTCACTGAACTACACGTCTCCATTTTGATTAGGCTTGCTGATAGTGAGCTTTGGGGAGCCTACCTCATCCCAATTTTTCTTTTCATTCTTTGAGAATTTCACACATGTATACAATGAGATATGATCATATACATCACCCATCCTTACTCCCCTCCCTAACTCCCCTTAAATGTCCTAACACCTTTCCCTCTTAACATTTTTTTTTGATAACTCAGTTAGTGGTGCTCATGTGTGCATGGTTTGGAGGTCATCCCTGGAGCACTTAAAATCTTAGCACCACTCCCAGCCCTAGTTCTGAGGTTACAAGACCCAACAGCCATGTCTGGCTATGCTGAGTGCTGGCGATTCAAACTCAGGTGCTCACACTTTGACAGCAAGTGCTCTCATTGAGTATCTCTCTGCCCACCATACATCTCATTTTAATGCAGTGCAAATCTGTGCACTAAGCTGCAGAGTTTATCCAGCCATGATCTTCACAATGATGATTTAGAGCAGTGGTTCTCGGTCTTCCTACTGCTGCAACCCTTTCTTACAGTTCCTCATGCTCTGGTGACCCCCCAACCATAAGACTATTTCCATTACTGTTTCCTAACTGTATTTTCACCACTGCTCTGAATCATACTGTGACTATCTGTGTTTTCCAATGGTCTTAGGTGACCCCTGCAGAAGGGTTGTTTGACCCCTCCAGCGGGGGTACTGCCCACAGGAAGAGAGTCACTGATTTAAAAGCTGACTGATGTGTTCCACTATCTGGCAGGACATAGGTCAATATTCCTTTCTTAATTTTCCAAGAATTATTTTATGTATATGGGTGTTTGTCCTGCATATATGTCTGCCTACCACAATTCTTATTTGACTCTTCCTTTTCAGTTTTCCAAAACCATCATATATAATCCATACAGAACCTTTTCTACACACATTATTAAGTATTTCATTCATTTTCTATTACCAATAAAATCTGTCTCATTTATGCTTATTACATAAACCATTAGTCCCTGTCTCTTTACTTTGGGTTTATTTTCTTTAGAAAGTTCACAGATTCTTCTATGTTTTTGTCATTTTCTTGATTAATTAATTTTAAAACAATCTTTAAAATTCAGAAGTTCTTCCTGGACTTCCCATATGTGGCTTAACATCACGAAGCAGGCCGACTGAGAGACGCTGAATGATCTGGCGCTGGGGACAGTGAGGAGACCCAGATAATTCACTGAGAACAATACAAAAGCAAGCTTGGATTCACTGTGCGCATCCATTTGGAAATTGTGCTGCTTGGCACATTATATTCAAATGTTTTATACCTTTTCAGAAGGAACTTGTATATTCATCAACTTCAATGCTTTTCCTGGACAGAATCTCAAAGAAAACTCACCCCACACTCGCATCATTTGATTTCAGGGAAAGCTTTTTCAAGAGTATTTGCCTTGTGAGAGAAAAAGGACAAAAGCCTGTGGGCTGAGGTTTACCAAGAAAGGCCTGGCAAGGGCAAAGAACTGGCCTGGCTTCAAGACCTGGCACAGCCTCTTGCTAACTACAGGCCTTGTACAAATTACTGAGCACCGAGCCTCCAGTGTCTGCATGAAATGAAGTTACTTAAAGAATTATGGATAGTAAGTAGGATATGTTTGGCATAAATTAGGCATGCAAACATCAGATATGTATTCTTAAATTGTTAGATT
>JABTXL010008488.1:14964913-14976630 GCA_025134845.1 Neodon shergylaensis
TAAACAATGAATGCCAGAATTTTTTAATTACATTCGTATAATCACGAATTTTCAAATAACATATATTGATTTGGAACTGGCTTTTATTATTCTTATGGACTTTGGCCAAGACAATATATACAAACACACCTCATTTTTTCAAATCTTTCATTAGCATTCCAGAAAATATGCATGCACCATGCCTGTTTGATATAGAAAGGAATCCTGTCCATTGCACAACATCTAAAAAATTTGTTTTAAATTTTCTTTAATTTATACCTTCAAAAAGATTCCTAAATCTTACAGAAAAGACTCTTTTAGACTTTTAGCCTTAATCAAAATCCTTTCAAATGCTCTTGCTGAAATTGCTGGCTGAGGAGTATGATGTTGGACAGCAATCTTCACCTGAGAGCCAGGGGTACATACTAAGAAATGAGAGACGTGTTACCTGTCATTACTTCTTTTGTTATAATGTTTGGGATGACTTGAATGAGAACGGCTCCCATAGGCTCATATCTTTGACAGTTAATGGAACTGCTTGGAAGGATGAGGGATGGCATTGCTGAGGTGTGTCACTGCAGAAGGCCTTTGGGAGGTTTCAAAAGACTGGCACAATTCTCTGTGTGTACTCTCTCTGCCTCAGGGCTGTGGATGGAGATGCGAACTCTCAGTGATTCTCTGTTCCACCATCATGAACTCTAACCCTCTAAAACCATGAGCTCAGTCAACTGGTCTTTTTTGTTTTGTTTTGTTTTTGTTTTGTTTTGTTTTACAAGTTGCCTTGGTAATGGTGTTTTATTATAGCAATATAAAAGTGACTAAGACAATGGTTTTATTAACTCTTTGAGAATTTCATACATGTATACAATGTACTTTGATCCTATTCACTGCACACTCCTCCCCTGACTCTTTGTTTTATAGCTGTCTTATTTAACACTCACTCACGGTGCATCAGAATCTATGCCATACAGCTGACACATATCACACTCTTACTCTTCATAGTGTGAGTCAGGAATTGTTATTTCTTTCCAGAACAGAAAACCAACCACCACACCTTGCCCAAGCAGTGTAAGTAGCAGAGTTGGGATCTATCCACCTTGAAAGTCTCTTCTTTTTCCATCACATTTTACTGTCACCTTTGAAAAGACTTGGTTGACTTGAGAGCAGGTGGCATCAGATTTTTGTTAACTATTCATCATATTGAATCACAATTTGTTATGCAAAGTTATGAGATGTGATTTAGCCTATGGCCCGATTAAGCCATTAAACTATTATAATGTTCCCACGTGATTTTTCTCTTACCCTTAAAGGAAGATTAGAACTTCACTATAGATACTTGTGAAAACATAGAGGGCTCATCTCTAACAAGCTATGGATATTTCTGCAGCTTAAAGTCTTCAGATCATTATCCTTGGGGCTGAAGTACCAGAATCACCATAAGGCTTTTTAATAGACATGCCAAAGTAGACAGGGGAGAACCCATGAGGTCTCAACCTCATGTAAAAACTACAGGCAACTAAGGAACGCTGAGAGTGGAAGAAACAATGCTCTCCAGGGATGAGAACATCAATTAATTATCCAATACCAAATAGTTAGCCCCAAAAACATACTCACAAGTAACATTATACACACTGAGCAGGCTGTATTGAGGAATATATATGTATATACATATGCACATATGCATGTAAGAACAATTAATAAAAAAGAGGCCATGAGTTTGAAAGAAAGAAAGAAAGAAAGAAAGAAAGAAAGAAAGAAAGAAAGGAAGAAAGAAAGAAAGAAAGAAAGAAAGAAAGAAAGAAAGAAAGAATATATGTGAGGATTTGGAATGAGGAAAGGGAAGAAATAAATTATGTAATTATATTATAATCTCAAAAATAAAAGAAAAAAGTTATTTTAATGATTTTTATTTATTTATTCTTATTTTATATGTATTGCTGTTTTTCTTGCACGTATGTCTGTATGAGAGTGTCAGATCCCTGAAACTGAAGTAACAGACAGTTGTGAGCTGCCATTTGGGTGCTGGGAATTGAACCTGGGTCCTCTGGAAGAGCAGCCAGTGCTCTTAACGGCTAAGCCATTTGTCCAGCCCCAAGGGGGGGAAAAATTAAATCACTGACTCTTGAGTCCCATGAGATGTTCTTGATGGAGACTTTCCGGGCTCTCCAAGGTGATTATTCCGCATAATAAATCATGAGAATAATTCTTATTTCAGAAGTCTCTGGATCTGCAAGATTGGCACAAGCATCACCTAGGAACTTAGACACGTGAGTTCTTAGCCACCCCACCCCACTTTCATCTCTCGAATTAGAAATTCTCAAGTGGAACCCACTGCTATGTGTTTTGATGAAGGCATCAAAAACATTTCACAAAGCAATTGCCTGGATCCTCTCTTCTATTCACACTTTCCTATACAGACCATCAGGAGCCACCATGGAGTCAAGGACTGGTCACAGTCACTCTCCCAGTTCCCATGGTGTCTCTCTGAGCACCCACAAGCATGCCCACCATTTGTCTTTCCTGGTCTGTTTTATCTAAATTAAGACCACAGTTTCAACAGATGTAGTGTTCACATTCACAAAACCTTCTCGGAGCCATCAAAATCACAAACAAGTATTCAGATACTTAAATCACAACCACTCTTCAATTTCCTGGAACTGTGACCGTGGCTTTCAGATGGCTAGTCTTACGTTATTTTACAAAATGTTTCCACAGTTCACTTTGTATGTGGTCAAGAACCCTCTGTGTTCCTTAGCACCGATTTAGAAAGTGTAACACTTAGGCATCCACAAAGAGTTTCCATTGGAGGGGGGAGGTAATCACGGGGTGGCGGGGAAGAGCATGGTCTCTGAGAATCAAAAGGATAAAACAAGTTTACAAAAACTTGCTCAATTAAAGTCCCAGTCATACTGGTAATGACATCACATCACAGAATCTTAATTGTAAACCAGGTTGTTTTTTGGCTCTTGTATCGGTGAAGTGCTAAGAGGGCGGGATCCAGCATCTCACACGATAGGCCAGGGCACAAGAGGAAAGTTGACACTGTATTCTGCCTTTTGGGTAGCGTTTTGTCTGACATTTAGAACTGTTGGACGACTTTTAATTTTAGTTCCAGTTTCCAGAGGCTGACAAAGTCGCTGAGCCACTGCTCGAAGCCCTTGCTTTCTGCTCCCATTGAGCTGCTCAGCAGAATCTCTGAGGGCTCGTTGCCACCGACAGAATAGGCATTACTCCTGTTATTGGCAGAGTACCAGGTAAACTCCATCCTGGTCTTTCCTACATATTTATTCTTCTCCGAGAGAGAAGAGAGATGGGGCAGTCAAAGGGCTCCCCTCTCTACAGATTAATAGAAATGGGTTAATTTAAGGTATAAGAGCCAGCTAGCAATACACTTAGGCTATTGGCCAAACAGTATTGCAAATAATATAGTTTCTATGTGATAATTTCAGGTCTGGGCAACCAGGAACGAACAAGCAGCCTCCTACAACAGTTGCTGTGGGAAACCCATGATCCAAAGCAACTTGGGGAGAAAGGGTCTATTTCATCTTATAGCACTTAATGCCATCATCAGGGGACACTAAGGCAGGAACTAAAGTGGAGACTATGGAGGAACGCTGCTTACAGGCTTGCTCTCCATAGCATGCTCAGTCTAGCTCCACAGCCTTCTTATACCAACAGGTCCACAACGGGTAGAACTGCTCACAGTGGGTCAGGCCCCACTGTATCAACCATTAATCAAGAAAACGTCCCCATAGATCTATAGAGGCCAAGGAATGGTTTTGAGAAAATGCCATTTTCTCAATTGAGGTTTGCTCTTCTTAGATGAGCCATGTGTTGTCATGCTGAAAAAAAAAAAGCTAAACACACCAAGACAAAAAGCATAGCCCCCCCGGCTCCTAAAGGACAAATGTGGTCAGTTAAGTGTATAGCTTACTTCTTTTCCCCACGTCAAAGCTGGTATCAGCAGCAGTAGGCACTGAGCTGTGAGCTCCACAAAGCAGGGAGCTCCACAATTCATTCCTAACATGAATCCTGGTGTCTAGCCCAACAGCAGCCATAAACTTGGCGTTTGAGCATATTTACTGAATAAGAGAAAGAAGGAATGAGTCGAAGTGATCATGGAAACACCAGATTCCAGCCTTAATATGATGGAGGTGGAAGGAAACCACAGAGAAGTAAAAACGGAAATACACTCATTGCACAGACCATCATGGAACTTAGCCATTAAGCAAACTCCCCTAATAAGAAGATTAAGCAATGTAGCCTAAGGCAATGAAGAGACTAAAACTGAATGGGGATAACTTGAACAAACGAGCCATTCATAAAAGAGGCAGGTTTGAAAGCATTAGGGAGATTTGGATGTATTTAATAAGAAGTATATTAAAGGAGTTTAAGGAACTGGGGAGATTGCTCAGGGGTTAAAGCACCTGCCATGCAAACATGAAAAGTGGAATTTGGATCCACAGAACTTATATAAATGCTCAGCGGGTAGAGTATGGTGGCTCCTTGTAATTTCAGCACTCATGATGGAGGAATGGGATCCCTAGAATAAGCTGGCTACCAAGACCTGTCGTAACAGGAAGCTCGGGGCTCAAGTGAGAGAGCGAGACCTTGCCTCCGTGAATAAGGAAGAGAGCAATCGAAAAAGACACCTGCCATCAGCTTCAGGGAGGTTTCTACATGCACACAGACATGTGTGCACGCACCACCACACGCACGTGTATTCACACACATCCAGACACATACAATGGGGATTTTGGCACAACCTATACCCTCAGCGATGGGAGAGGCAGAGAGAGGAGGATCCCAAGAGCTCACGGGTCCACCAGTCTGGTCAATCAATGGATTCCAAGGTCAATGGTATTCTGCCTCTATAGCAAGGTAGAGAGGCCAGGCATGTTGGCATAACAGCATTGACTTTGAAAGTGTGATGGACACAGGAATGTTTAAGATGCAATCTAATGCACAGACATCTTCTAATTTACTTCCACTATGAATGAAATAATTCTAAGGGGCCTACCATGTGCCTAAATTCTAGAAAGAAAATGGTGTAGTTTTTAACCCTACTGTCTATGTTAATGGCTAAGAAAATGTCGTTTATAGGGTATGTGTGGGAAAAGAGGTTAATTGTACATGTGTGCTTATGTAAGTAATAGCATAAATGTTAAATTTCAAAACAAAGATAAATGTATGAAGAAATAGAGACATAATTTTTAAATTACTTTGGATGCCACTAATGAAATACATAAATGCACATTTGTTTATGCAAAGGGTTTGGTTTAAAGGGAACTCCTTGGATTCAGATGCAGAGAATCACACTGAGAACTCATAAACAGTCCACTAAGGAAGTGACTTTTCTAGCGCCACTAGTATAAAAAAATAAAACAAATACCCAAGTCAACATTACCTACACTACACTAAAATGCACTTTCCAGTATTTCTTTTTTGGTTTCTCAAAACAGAGTTTCTCTGTCACTTTGGAGCCTGTCCTGGAACTAGCTCTTGTAGATCAGACTGGCGTCGAACTCACAGAGATCCGCCTGCCTCTGCCTCCCGAGCGCTGGGATTAAAGATGTGTGCCACCATCGCCCAGCTCCAGTATTTCTTTCAGTTGTTTTTGCTATTGTTTTGGCTTTGTGTGGCTAGAGAAGGAACTCGGGGCCTTGCACGTTCTAGGCAGGCATCCACCATTGCGCTACCTCCTCTGCCCTTCTTTTTGTTTTAAATAAAAACAACGACTCTGTGCCCACTGGCCAGGCTTTGCAATCCCATCAGCTTAGGCTGAGTCTGCTAGAAAGAAGTCTGCCAGCGAGAGTTAGGAAATATTTTTTGCTCTCTAAGCAAGGCTTTCACAAAAGCTGAAAATACCCATGGTGCTATGTCAGAGATCTCAGCGCCGGGGGAGCTATTGGAACTGACAAGCCTAGGTCAGTGTCCACAGGGCTGCCATTCCTCCACGGAGCTGAAGCATTCGTCAGGAAAATGTCACATCCCCCTGCCTCCTGAGTGCTGACTACAACCAGGGAGGCCAGCCTCCCGTGGAGAGTGGTAGGAGGGTAGTTGTGAGCTTAGCTAATGAAGGTCTATGGTCTTCAGACAGAAAAGGGGGCGGGAGGGGCAGCATTTCAATCATTTTCATTATTCTCAAGACGATGTTGTGTAAGTTTCCAAATTAACTTCTAAATCTGGAATCTAGAATCTTTGTTTGAAATACTAGTCAAGAATGGTTTCAAAATGGTTGACTTCCCTGGAAAACCCTCACAGACAGCATTTCAGCCAAACGGCCAGGCTCACATCAATGGGTGAGTCACGTCAGTGAAGTTATCTCTAATGGGATGTGATGGAGATGAAACTCTATTCTGGGATCATCTTCCCCAAAGCATAATGTGATCTAATTATGAGGGGAAAAAATCACCCCACGAATTCTGACCGAGGTATAGCCCACAATGACCTCATTGCCTCGGCGCTCCTAAACTGTTAAAGTCATTGAAAACAGGGAAAGCAATACACTGTCACAGCATGGAAGCCACTAAGAAGACAAGACCAAAGTGGCCTGCTGGAACAGGAAGAGGCCTTTAAGTTAAACACCAGGGAAAGGTGCTTGCCATGCAAGGTCACAGCCTGAGTTTGATCCCCCAAGCTCCACATCAAGACAGGAGATAAGAGACACACAGCATGGCATGTCCACACACAAATCACACGCATACACAGTAACAAATAATTTTAAAAAAAAATAATATTCAAAAAAATTCCCCCCAAAATGTCAGTCAACTGTGCACCTTAATCATCACAATAAACTAATAAATGTAATGGTTAGTAAAGTGTGCCAGTTATAATATATGCACCAGATTAATGTGTGATGTTATTTATGGAAGCAAATGATAATAGATGTAAAAGTAGATGTTCAACTTTGTTTCTCTGTTATTATGATTGAACACTGACCAAAAAGCAACTTGAGGAGGAAAGGGTTTCCTTGGCTTACACTTCCAGGTTATAGTCCACGATCGGGGATGCCAAGGGCAAAACCTGAGGCAGAGACCAGAGAGGAATGCTGTTTCCTGCCTTGCTTGCCTTCCTCCCACTCAGCGGGCTTTCTAATGCCATCCAGAACCACCTGCCTAGGAGTGGCACCGCTCACCCTGAGCTGAGCCCTCCTCACCGATGATCAATCAAGCCAGGGCTCCTCCATTGTGCCCACAAGCCAGCCTGATGGAAGCAATTCTCCAATTGCAGGTTCCCTCTTCCCAAGGAACTGTAGTTTGTGTCCATTTGACAAAAACTAGCCAGCGCTCTCAAACACCCCTACTACCTGCTCAGCTTTTCCATCAACATTAAACTGCTTTGGAATAGAGAACAATGAAAGAAAAATGGTTGGCTTATTCCTTCGTGAAACAAATCAAAGTATTTTCACCTTTTAAATTTGTGTTTTGATGTATGTTTAATAATTAATGCTCTGATTAGACAGTCAATTTCTGCTCATTTGGAATATTTGAATATACGTAATTTCTTCATCACCCCTAAATAGAATCCCCTCTTTCAAAAAGAAAATACAGAAGTTAGCTGTCAGAGCTGTTAGATTACTGAGGCTACGGGAATTCCAAGCTACTGCAGAAATGCCGAGTTGAGTTGCCTGCTGGAGGGGCATTTTGCTGCTCCAAGCTAAAAGGGAGTGCTCTGGGAACTACAGGGAATGGCTCTTAGCAATCTCAAGCAGGTGTTCAGCCACTGACCAAGAAAACGCAACCTATGGGAAGACAGGCTTCCATATGTCCTCCCCTGTCCAAGGAAACAAAAGCTCATCAGTGTGTGGACATTTTTAGGGCTAGAAAAATCCCACAGAGATCATTGCTTCCATCCATTTCCATGCACAAGAGAATTTTAGCAGCTAGTTCATCTCTGAAAAGCAATTCTCTTAGCACTTCAGCAATAGGTAAAAATAAAAGATATAATATCTTGTGATATTAAAAAGTCAGCCTCTCTTTTAAATCATGTATCCAAAAGTACTTGCTTGATACAGATATCTTCTCCGTTTAAATTCTGTCTTAGTTAGGGTTACTATTGTTATAGTGAAACACCATGACCAAAAGCAAGTTGGGGAGCACTTTTTAGCCTTACACTTCCAGATCATAGTCCATCACGGAAGGAAGTCAGGACAGGAACTCAAACAGGGCAGAAACCTGGAGGCAGGAGCTGATGCAGAGGCCATGAAGGAGTGCTGCTTATTGGCTTTCTCACTCTGGCTTGTTCAGCCTGCTTTCTTATAGAACTCAAGACCACCAGCCCAGGGATGACAACACCCACAATGGGCTGGGCCCACCCCCTTCAATCACTGATTAAGAAAATGACCTATAGGCTTGCCTGTAGCTGGGTCTTGTTGAGGCTTCCTTTTCTCCAGTGACTTTAACTTGTGTCAAGGTGACATAAAACTAGCCAGCATAAATTTTGATTATAGAGATGGGGAGAAATGAGGAGGAGAACTTAAGTAGAGCAAAGGTACAAACAAGAAACACTGAACAAAGAAAGACAGAAATGGCAGCAATGAGTGCGTTCACACAGCAAAGCCAGGAAGGTGAAGGGTTTTCCCTGAGACCAGGAGCTATGGCCATATGGGAATTTTGGAAACAAAATTGTCACTTTGCCTAGATGCAAATTTAAATAATCAGTCATTTCCTCCGTGCAGGGACTCAGAGAACTCAATGAGAGCATTATAAGCTCACTAAGTCAGGTAAAACACATCCAGTTAGGCAGCTGGAAGAGAAACTGTGAGCACACCTTCCTATTCTGTTCTATTTCTAGTGTGAGCCAAATGTGCTGTTGGAGAATAAATGGTTTTGCTTTCGACAAAACCTACAATCTGCAGTCTATATCATAAACAGTAAAACAAACAAAAACTTTGAAATTGTATTGCAACTCCTCCCCTAGTGGCTAGAAACACACACACACCCAGCTAAGCACTCTGAAGAGCCAAGGGACATAAATTAAGGCAGTCATGTCCTGAGTCCAGGCAGTCTGCTGATCCTTCCAGGCACTCCAGGGTGAGTGCCTTTTCTCCTGGCAGAGTTGAGCAGAAAGGCCCGGAACTCAGGCAGTGGGGTAACGGGTGAGGGGTGATGGGTGATGAGACACTGAGAACAAATGCTTCCTTTGTGCAGCTTCTGAAACAAGATGAGTTTGACTCACAAATGCAACACAGTTGCAAGGCTGCAAAGCTATGGCGCACCAACCCTGAACCATGGACAGTTCAAATGCACAGTTCAAATGCTTTTTCTTTCACATATGCTCTCGGGGGTGAATGGTTTTCTCAAATTACTGTCAGCCGAGGATGTTACTCTTTCACTTGCTAACACTTCTTTCTTCATCCATTCATTCATTATGCATTCATGGAGGTGGGCATATGCGCCTTGGTGACCACAGAGATCAGAGGACAATTCATGGAGTCTACGAAGTTAGTTCTCAGCTCCACCCTGTTCCTGAGATGGAACTTGAATTATCAGGCTTGGAGACAATCCACACTGACCCATCTCACTGGCCCACAAAGCTAATTTTTAACCTACTTTTGTTTGTATTTTGATTTCGGGGATTATAAATACTCGGGAGAGTGAATGAGGTCATTAGTCTGAGGGCAGGCTTTGCAGGACCTTAGGCAGGATGTCAAAGGAAGCAAGCTGTGGAGCCAAGATGTCCTTGCATTAAGAGGGCTCCTTTGAGTTCTGCTGATGTGTACCTTGCCTGAGATAATATGGACACATCCACATCTGGGAGATGGCTGCTGCCTGAACATCATGGAGAAACTGGGACCTCAGCAGAACGGTAAAAACTACTCCTGTGATTCTCTAGAGTAGACACCCACTCTTCAGAGAGAAATAGGGCACTCTGCACCAAAAAATTAAGTTGGTGGGGAATGTAATACTGTCAATAATAAATGAAAAGTCCTTCTGAAAACCCCACTTGGAGTGCTTTTCTTTATCTAATTTGAAAATGGACTTGCCTACTCAAAAGTCTATGACAGACTACTAAAAGACTTTATGGTAAGTGTATCAAGTTCTCTCTAAGTACTGTACTGATGTCATCCACATGGTATTAGCCTAATAGACCTGTTTGGGGTGTTATTTGTATTTTTACCCAGACAAATGGAATATGGGAGCAACAATGATGCTAAGTACTTCATTGCTTATCTTGATAAAAATTTCCACTAGGAAAATATGTCCTCCACCTCCCCAGGGCTGGGATTCCTAACAGGTGCCACCATGTCCATGAGATTTTATGCCTTGAATTCCATCCCAGAATCACATGCCTACCGCTCTCTGCTACACTCTTCTCTACAACTGAGCTACGTTCCTTCTTGAGAGTCTCTGTGACAAATTAGGATCCCATGGACTTATGATCATAATCATACACTCACATCTGTAGGTGTAGTGGGCTTTTCTCAGCATTCTGACAACTTTATTACATTAATCCACTCAATCACTATAAAAAAAAGAGAGAACCTTGATTACACTTGAGAAAATTGAAGGCAACATTCTTGTTGCTGCTTACAAGACTGTAGTTAAAATTAGTGCAGTTTTGTTTCATCTTCCAGCCCCAGAAATTGAACTGTCTCACATTCTGGCAAGGACTAGGCAAAGAGCTCTACTACTGAGCTACAACCCCAGACAAAGATAAAGTTAGGATATCAGAATGGACTTTTAATAGGACATAAAAGCAATTAAGTAAAAGAAAAATGTTCCAAAAATGTAGTTAATATAATCATACCCCAGGTATATCATCAGTTGTAATAATGAATTCATCATCATTTGTTGAAGTAAGGTACCACTTGTTTGTATCACCACGAGGTCGTGGCCTACCAGCAAAGTTCTGGCATGTCTAACTCTGAAAGTGGCTCCATAGCATCTCTCTGACTCTGCCTTCCTCAGCAAATTCTACCAGCGTGTGCCATTGGTAAACTATTAAAACCCCATATTCTAGGAGTCCAGGACTCTAAAAAGATAAACCAAATACAAGCACAAAGAGAACAGTTATGCTTTACAGGTTAACCTCAATACCCCACTAGCACAACAGTGACAACCTTGATTGTAAATCTTTGCTGCACCTGTCGTGACTAGGAACCACTGCTGTTTCCTTGCTCCAGGGCACACAGGTCTGGGCATGGCGCTAGAACAGAGCCAGCATTCCCAGCCAATGTTTTACATCCCCAGAGCTTTTAAACACCTGACTTCAAGATTCTGAGTCTGATAGTGGCTAAATGTTTTCTTCTTTTTTTTCTTTTTCTTTTCATTTTTCAAGGCAGGGTCTCATTATGTATCTCTGCCTGTCCTGAAACGTGCTATGTAGACCCAATCTGTCCTTGAACTCATAAAGATCTACCTGTGTCTGCATCTAACCCTTCCTCTGCCTCCTGAGTGCTGGCATTAAAAGCATGCACCAGCGTGCCTGGTCAGAGCCTTAATAACTATAAGAATTACCATTTGTTGAGTTTCTATTATAAGTAGGGAATTATATACATGCATGCACATGTACACATGTTTCATTCTAACCACTAGACCACCCTTAAAGATAAATATAGATAGGGTGGGGAAGTTGAATAGTATAGCACTTGCCTGCCATGCACATGGCCACAGGTTCTATCAGCAGCAGTGGGGGAAGAGGAGGAGGAAAGGAAGGAAGGAAGGAAGAAAGGAAGGAAGGAAGGAAGGAAGGAAGGAAGGAAGGAAGGAAGGAAGGAAGGAAGGAAGGAAGGA
>JABTXL010008488.1:14976640-14993118 GCA_025134845.1 Neodon shergylaensis
GGAAGGAAGGAAGGAAGGAAGGAAGGAAGGAAGGAAGGAAGGAAGGATTATCCTTCCTAGTTCACCAATGAAGGAATTAAAGCCACTTGCTCAGCAGGCTTACCAAGATTAATAAAGATAGTATAACTCCAAAGGCCAAGTTTTCCTCCCATACCAAAGTTACTCCCCTTGTCTAGCAAGCAATACCCTGATATCTCTGAGAAAATAGTGTCTGGCCAGTGGCTTCCTCCATTTCCGCCTAGAATGTCAATCAATTCATTAGCCCTGGGCTTTCTAGAGGTCTCACATTCCATCCAGCTGTCCTGCCAGGAGCTCCAGGTACAACACAGGAACAGTGCCTTAAACAGCACCTTTTTTTTTTTAATCAAAAAGATCGCTGCAATGATTCTTTGGAACACAATTTTATTGTCCCTATATGCCATCTTCTGCCTTAGTGAAAATAAATTCTTGAGGATTTAAGCAGCCTTTGAGTAGGCATACGATGCGACAGAGCCTGTGGAAATGTGTATCAATTCTTGCCCAGTCTCACTCTTTAGTGCAAAGGGGATTATACATAAAATGAATCCATTTCATAATTCCGTGCAAGACAATCCGTGTCGACTGCTGTAGGTGGCCTCACACATAGGCTTGGATAGTGGGATGACAGCACAGTCATACATATTCATTTTCATTCCGGAATCTGGAACTTCAAAGAGCCAAGTTTCATGACTCACATTGAGGGACTGGGAAGGAAATCCCAGAACAGTGATGCAGCACAAAGGAAGCTCTTTCCCTCTCTCCCACCATGAAAGAACGAGACTGCTCGGCAAGAGATGCTGTGTTTATTTATATGCCTTGCATTTAAAGGAAGAGAAGGAGAACGGAGGGGGCTGAACGAATTACAACCCATAAATATTGGTACTGTCATATGTTCTAAGCCCATCCAATGCTTGTTTCAACTCTTGTTAGTCCCTTCCCATGGTAACTTTGCAAGGCAGCAGTGAGGCAAGCTGCTGAAGAATGATGTGTTCTTTCTCAAAGGTTGCAAAAAGGGTAAATAAATTTACATCTGCACTCAACTAGGAGAACACCACAGTCCCACCGAGAGTCATAACCCTGCATCCTTGAAGAAGGTAGCTCCATTCAGCTCTGCCTAACATAGAGAGTGTGCTTCCACAAATGCAAATAATTCCAGCTGATTACATAACTCACACAACTCCCAGTGGGCTTAGTGATTCCTGAACAGCTGGGACACGAAATGAAGGCCATAAACTCAGTTCTTCCCAAGGATAAAATAAAACATTTAATTTGTGCTGTATCATCACATGCTCTACTAATAAGAAAGCATCATGTTTCATTTTCTCATATAATTTTTCAAGGTAAAAATAGTCGCTTTTTTAAATTAAAAAAAAATCAGGAAATCAGAGGGGAAAAAAACAAATCTGGGTGAGAAGGAGACAAAAAGGAAAACATGGCCGAGCATGATATTGCATATCTGTAACTCAACTTTGGAAGCTTCAACAAGATGTTCATGAGTTCAAGGCCAGCCTAGGCTACCTAGTGAGACTCTGACTCAAAACAAAATCTACAAGAAGAAATAACAAAGTAACTGAAAGAGGTATTTATCATCAACAATGCTGAAGAAAATATGCACGTTATCAACTCAACAGAATCACTGGACTCCCGGTAGCAGAAAGAATCGAGGCTGGCCACAGGAGGTGCACTCCTAAGTGTATAGAATGGTCTGTAATAGTCTGCTGGTTGCTGAAATGGCACCACATGCCACCAGACCTTGATGGTGAGACCCTGTTGTTACAGGCACCACAGATTTTGGTCACAAGACAAAAATCAAACTAGAACTGAGCTGAAAGCTGTCTCCCTGATGGCTGTTTTCATAATGTTCAAAGGGAAGGAAATTTGTCAACAGCTATACCAAGCAGCGGGCAACAACAACGGCCTGCAAGATACACATCTAGTGCAACTGGGGCATGACTCTTAAGGGGATAACCACTTGTTTTCTGATTGGAATTGAGGCCCACGTGATAAGAGAAAATCCCAATCTGGTGCTATAAATCTTGTCAGGAGTCCATGACTAGGGAGGTCACAGGGCATGGGAGGAATCTCTTCCTATTGTTTTGCTAACTGGTCATGTCATCAAACTACCTTCCAAATATTCATGTTAAAATCCATAGATGAGTTCTGTGCTCAGCCTCTGCCTTCAGAGGGGTTTCTTCTCGCATGGGGTTAGTTCAGAGACTCTCGGCTGGTTGAAAAGCTCAGTCCTCAATAGACATCTCTATCACTCGCTTCCCCAAGGCACAGAGAACATCATGGAAGAAAGGGTGGAAAGAATGTAGGAGCCAGGGGATGGTCTCCTTCTGACTTCACAAAGACATCGTCTGGACATGATGGGCACTCCTAAACTCACGCAGCCATTGTTATCTGCACAAGGCCTGAACAAGATTGTGCTTGTCAACACCTCATCATGGATAAGGGAGGAGCTGATGAGGCCCCACCCTTCTCTGAGGGTCCATCGACAATGAGGCAATGAACCATTGCTGGGAGGAGGGGGTCACTTTCTCCCGTGGTATAGCCACTAGTAAATTGCCTACACTCCAGTAAACAACTGCCCCATCCATCCTCATGCAAGCAACCCTAATCACATGTACTGGGCTCCACAAGAAGGACTGGGAGTCAAAAAGGAGCTTCAGTGGGAGTCAGTGGGACAGAAGACAGATGAAACAGGGTAATAGAGGCGAAATAACTAAAATAAGTTCATTCACATATGAAAGTGTAAAAGGATAAAAATAAGTGAAAAAAGAAAAAGGAAAAGCATCATGCATTCCCCCAAGAGGAAACAAAGCAGCGTTCCCTCGGGAGAAGATGAACGGTGAGCATTGTGTTCATGGGAACTTAAGATCACTTTTTTTTTTCTAAATGAGTAACTTAAATAGCAAGAGCCTCACAGAATCCAGTACTGTATGTGGTCTAGTTTCTAACAAATAAACTCTAAAGGCTGACTGAAAACTTATTTTGAGGATATCTTCATGAATTGAAATTTACAAAGCTTGAGATCATAACTCACGGTTTTATGACACACACAATCCTAGAAACTGAATTAATGTGAGGTTTAGGTTCTGGCTTCCTTTCCATCACTTTAGCAAGCAAACCTTCCAAAGTCCCACCAGAGTTGATGCACTACACCCCTTTCCAGCCAGAACACTGGGTCAGCCCTCTGGGTCAGCCCTCTGGGTCATCCCTGCCTTTCTTTGACTGTCCTGCCATGATGCATCTTGGTACCACAGAGACCACTGACAATGGCTCTTCTTGTTTTGAAAGGACTTTGCCATTCAACTCGGACCAAAAACTTGGGCAAAATGTGGGCACTGAATTAACTCAAATCAGTCCAGGCCATGGTGGTGCCAGCAAAAGCCAGACAGGACCTGGTGAAACAAAAGCTGACTTCTCCTCCAAGCACCGCTGGCTCGTTTCTTTGGGAACAGAAAGGGAACGAGACAACTAGAGAATGGACGAGACTTCTGTGTTGTGTGAAGTTAAACGAAGAAAATCTAAGAGAGCTGTCTTAAGCTATTTATTCTACTAAAACTTGACTATCAAAAGAAGATATTTAAATGTTGACTAGCTATCTTTTAAAATACAAACTCTCCTATTTTCAGATTCTAAAAGCTTCCTTATATTATTGGAATGAAAATGCATTTTAATTATATAAGATATGAGTATATTCTGACTTTGGACAATTTCCTTTTAGTTTCTGGAATGCATTTTTCATCATTTCTGGTCATTGGATGCTCTAGCTTCATTCTAGCTATACAATATGATGACATTAAACATTTTGGCAGACCTGCCAAATTACTCAGTACATTCATGAACTTGTTATACAAGCCCGATGACCTGAGACTAATTTCTGACTCCCAAAACTTGTCTTCTGACCTCCACACGCATACATGAGGTAAGTTGCACTAGCACACACACGCGCACACACACAATAAACAAATGTATATAAAAATTTTTGAGAAGAAGATAAAAAGATCCACTCTTTTAAAAATTAGTGATGAGCAAATGAAGCTAGGCATGGTAACACACGCCTTTAATTCCAGCACTCAGGAAGCACAGATAGGCAAATCTCTGAGCTTGAGGTTCCAGCCTGGTCTACAGAGTGAGTTCCAGGACAGCCAGGGCTACACAAAGAAACTCTGTCTTGAAAGAAAAAAAAAATTCAAGAGTAAGAAAGGTGGGAAATAATTTCCTTTTCAAAACCCCTGACACAGCTAACTATTCATTGACAAGAGTAAAGAACCATCACATGTTCATGAATAATATGAGCTGTTCAAAACCTACTTAGATCTAACACAGAATTTTAAGGCAATTTTTAGATTTATTATTTATTTATTTAATGTGTATAAGTGTGTGCTTGAGTTTGTGTATATGTAACACACACATGGATGGACCTCAGGTCATCCGAAGAGGGATCTGGATTTTGCAGTTTTGAAGCTACAGGCAGCTATGAGCTCCCACGTGGATTCTAGGAATTGACCCTGAGTCCTCTGCAAGAACAGCAAGTGCTTGCTCTTAGCCACTGCGAGCCATCTCTCCAGACCCTATTTCCGTTTTTATTTAGGAGGAAAATAAATGTGGCTTATACTAAAATAGAAAGCATTGTTGATTTTTAGTGCATATGTACCTGGGTTTTTAATCAATAAACTCTTGAAATCTGAAACAACAGTTGGAAGTGTTCTCTAGGAAAAGAAGAGGGATCATCCTGCCTTGCCCTTGGATGTGAAGAACCTCTTTAAACCCAGTAAGCTCTGAGGGAATTATTACAAAGTCACCAATCTCTGGTCTAAATAATTAAGGGGAAAGAGGAATATGAACGAGAGTTAGAGGACTCAGATAAAGGTGCCCTTGTCAAAGTGGAATCTGCTGATTCTGTGAAAGAAATGACCCTTTTGCTTTATGTTCCTCTCTCCATCAGAGACAAGGCCCTCTCTCCACCTACACAACTAACTTCTCTCCTTACCACCAGGAGCTAGTTTCCTGGAAGGAGACGGTGTTTTCCATTGGTATGTGACACCCTGCGCAACACTATGAACTTGGCATAGCTCTGCCGACCCAACAGAAAGATCTCTAAAGCCCATCAGCCAGTTAATCCACGATGATCAATAGAAAGAATTGTTTTCCTGTACTGTGAGGTCCTGGTGCTCACTGACTTCATAAACAACTGGAGAGTTAACTACATTGAAACAAACAAAACGGGGTATTCTTCACAGCAATGATTCAATTCCCTCCCAACAAGAACTTCTATCATCGTGGAGATATTCTAGCGTCTCTCTAGAGAAGTACTCTGAAGCATGAGGTGAAAGGGAAGGAGAGATTATAGAAGAGATCACAGGGAACTTTTGAGAATAAGAGATATGCTGGATAGTGGTGATTCCAATATTTATTCTTAATTTGCTGAAGTAAAAGTTTTAAATATGTGCTGTTTGTTTTATATCAGTCAAGTTGTGAACATGTATGTGTGTGTATACAGCAAGGGCATCATGTTACAGATAAGGAAATGGCGCTTTTTGCTAAGGATATTGGAGTTTTGCCCAATCTTTATTTCTGGAACTCAAAAGCCTTACAACATGATGGCAGTCAAGATGCCCCAGCACTAAATGTCTACTGATTGGAGACAGAACAAGGAGGCAGGTGCCAGGCTGCATAAACCGGGGAGGTAAGAGCAAGGAATCCCCTCCACCAACCCCCAGGCAGGGTTTCTCTGTGTAACAGCCCTAGTTATCCTGGAACTCTCACTCTATAAACAGGATGACCTCAAACTCACAGAGATCCACCTGCCTCTGCCTCCTGAGTGCGGGGACTAAAGGTGTGCACGACCACCACCCAACTCCTGGAATTTCTATTTAATAAAAATAAGAAAGTAATGAAAAACCATCAAAAAATTCAGACAAAGATTATATTTTCAGCCGGCATGGTTGGTAGGTAATACAAGTCTTTAATTACAGCATTCAGGAGGTAGCAGAAGGCAGATCTCTGTGAGTTCAAGGCCATCCTGATCTACAAAGCAAGTTCCAGGAATGTTAGGGCTACACAGAGAGATTGAGTCTTGAAAAACAAAACAAAAAAAATATTTCTTTGTGGTATTCATTGATATATTATATATATATATATTATATATATATATATATATTCCTATGGTTCCTATGGCTCAGAGGTTCAAACAGATGGGAATCTCTCTCTGCATTAGTTAGCTATAGAACCAGTAACCACAAACTTATTGACTTCCAGCAGTGGCTCCCAACCTTCCTAGTGCTGTGACCCTCTAATACAATTCTTCGTTTTCTGGCAAACCTCAACTACAAAATTATTTCCGTTGCAACTTCATAACTGTAATTTTGCTTCAGTTATGAATCATAATGTAGATATCTGATATGTGACCCCAATGGGGGTTGTGACCCAAAGGTTGAGAACTACTGGCTTAGAACAACACCAATTGTTTTTCCCATTCCCTATGTAGCAAGAGCTCAGGAGTGGCTTGGCAGAGTGGTTTCTAGCAGGAGTCTCTCCAGAACATACTCAAGATACAGGCCGGGACTACAAACATCCAAGGGCTTGTCTTGGGGGGACAGCTAAGATGGGATATACATATGGGCTGTTGTCTGGACAGGAAGGGACTTGTTGTCTTAAACAAGGATCTCTAACAAAGAGCAGAATCTCCAGACCAGTGGTCCAAGAGAACAGAGTAGAAGCCAAGGTAAGGTATTGCTTGTGGCTAAGCATTAGAAAGTCAAACTGTTTTGTCTCAGTGATGTTTGGAGTCTGCACAAGTCAGCCCCGTTCGATGAGAGAACCAGTAAGAACACAAATATCAGATCAAGCACTATGGCTCACCTGTAATCCCAGCACTCGGGAGCTTCAAGCAGAAAGACTGTCATGAATTTGAGGCCAGCCTGGACTACGCAGTGAGTTCTAGGCCAGCCTGGGCTACAGTGTGGCTCATGAATATTCTCAGCACTCACACAAAATTAATAGCAAATGTCTGTGATGGTGGCTATGCCAATTAGCCTAATCTATTAATTGCATGTTATAAACATGTGTAGAAAGTCCCCACTATAACCACACCCTGTGGCAAGTTAAAGCAAAAATATATTTTAAAACTAAAAATGGTTGCTGAGAGGGAGTCTTCTCCGGGATGAGTTCCCTGTTGGCTAGCTAATCCCGAGAGGCCAGCCGTAAGTACATGTGAGCAATACTAAATTATTTCAGCAAGTTGTATTTATATGTAACAATTATAAAGAAAAAGAGGCCATGAATTTGGGGAGTGAAAGGAAGGTAGGATGGAGAATGATGTAAATTATAAATTAATAATAAAAAAAATAATTAAATATGTGAAAGTGAAAAAAGTAGACAAATAAAAAATGAAGTCTGTAGAGACAGCTCAGTGCTTAAGAACATTTGCTGCTCTTCCAAGGGACACAAAATGGGTCAAAACCGTCTGTAACTCCAGTTCCAGGGGACCCACGGGCACCCAGATAACCATCAAGCACACATGTGTGCACACACTCTCGTGCACATGCACACACGTACACACACAAATAAACCTTTAAAAATAAAATAAAAATGAACCTTCCTAATGTATTTTCAGTGTGCCAGCAATTTCCTGTTAGATATTTGATTGAAACATGGATAGTCTCACAATGACCCCTCAGGATACATGCAATAGCACACTGATTCAAAGTAACATCTTTCAAAACTCAAAAGGAATTCCAAGCAGGACTCCCAATTCTACAAAAGAGATGCAGTGATTAGCTCCGTGGTAAGTCCCAGGAAGCTGCTTTGTGCTTAGTGTATAAACCGCCTTCCAGTTTTCTCAAATTATAATCTTATCTGTGAAACAGTCTTAATTACACTCGCTCAAGGAAATAAACGGTTGGTAAGGTACTGAAAGTTCTACAGGTGTGGTAGTGCGGTCTGCAATCCCAGAACTTGGGATGTGGAAGCAGGGAAATAAGGAGTGTATGGTCACGCTCATTTTCTAAGTTAGGGTTTCTATTGCTGTGAAGAGACACCATGACTACAGCCACTCTTATAAAGGACACATTTAATTGGGACTGGCTTACAGTTCAGAGGTTTAGTCTATTATTGTAAATAGCAGGATGCATGGTGGCATTGCAGGCAGACATGGTGCTAGAGAGGTGGCTGAGAGTTCTACATCTGGATCAGCAGGCAGCAGGAAGAGCGTGAGACACTGGGCCTGGTTTGAGCATCTGAAACCTCAAAGCCCTTCTTCTCTGACATACTACCTCCAACAAAGCCACACCTACTCTAACCAGGCCACACCTCCAAAAAATAACTCTCTGTAAGTCAATGGGGACCATTTTCATTCAAATTTACCACAATTCAGAATATTGCAAGCCGAAAACCTATTAATACACATAATTTTCCAAACATCAGAGCCTAGCAACACAGGACATCAGGGACTTTTGTGGCTTGCCCTCCTAATCAAGTGGCTGACTGCACCTTGCAAACTCAAGAAAGAGTACTGTGAACATACATTTCTAGCTAAAAAAAAAATCAAAGTCTCTTTCTAGTGAATGTATACTATATTCACATCATTGTAAAATGGGAAAACTACTGTAATGTCATAATTGACTACACTAGTTCCCAAGTTTAGCAATACATAAAAATTGTACATCATACTGTGTGGAATCTATCCCTGGAATGTAAACCTGGCTCTATACCCAAAAGTCAATCAGTATAATATGCCACATCAATGTAAAAAGTATAAACTAGATGACCATCTTAATTGATACATTAAAATTACTTAATAAAATTTTATACCTTGCATAATAAAAAAAACACTCAGGAAACAAGAGTAGCTGGAAAATCCTAAGCCTGAAGAAGGGCATCGATGAAAATCTCACAGCTAATATCAAAGGCAGTGGTGAACTGTTGCGACTCTTTCTGACCTGAGATCTGGCAAGGGCCATTTGTACAGATATGGAAAGAAAAGGCATTTGGGCTGGAAGAAAAGAAAAACTATCTCTGCTTTCATGTGTGTGTGTATGTCTGTGTGTGTGTGTGTGTGTGTGTGTGTGTGTGTCTTGGCCTCTAGAAGTGCTGGGGTCACATATGTGGGTAACCACACCTGTCAAATGACGGACTCTTATGAATCAAACCTCCTAAAGAATCTACTTCTGTTCCTTTGGCTTTTGTTTGATTTTTTAAGACAGGGTTCCTCTCTGTGGCTCTGGTTATTCGGCTAAAGAATCTTTAAATCAGTAAGCTAGTAAAGTTAATAACAGCAGAATTGTTTCTGTGTACAAGATCGTTCATTCCAGAGTATCAGCCACAGCCCCACCCATTTATGAACAATGAACAATTATGAACATTACTTCACTCATCAGCCTAAAAATAAGCAGATCTTTAAAATTAAAATTCTAAGTTAAAAATAAATTTTATGTAAGAACTACAAACCTTTTATGATTTTTTTATGTGTATGGGTGTTTGGTCTGCATGTATGTCTGGGCACCATGTGTGTGCAATGCCCTCAGAGTTCAGAAGGAGGTATTGGATATTCTGGAACTGGAGAAAGAGACCAGGGTAAACCACCATGAAGTACCTACACTCATGGAAACACAACCACGCACATATACATAATTAAAAATAAAATCAAATATGTAAAAATAACTAATGTGATATTTAATAATGAACTTGAAAACCATCTCTCACAAATGTCCAGCTCTGATAAAATATCTTGATGTCATGTGCTCCAATTTCTTTTAACTATGTATATGAGTATGTGCATGTGAGTGCAGTGCCCACAGAAGCCAGAAGAGGGAGCTAGATACCACAAGTCATTTGTTTGCTTTTTTGTTTTGATGAAAATCAGGGGACATGGCTTAGTGGAAGAAAGAACTTCTCCAGTACATGTAAAATACTGGAAAAACATTATTTTTAGCTATTCTTTTTATAGAATAGCAAAGTATAGGGCTGGAGAGATGGCTTAGAGGTTAAAAGTATTGACTGTTCTTGCAGAGGTCCTGAGTTCAATTCCCAGTAATCACATGATCAAAACCCATATCTAGGGAAGTCACAAATCCTAGGGAAGGACTTACTGGTGATATTTTGCTAAATGGTCATGTTGCCAAACTTCACTCTCATTAAATAACTAGTATCTTTTGGAAAAAACATTGTTCATCCACACAGGATACTTCTAACTTATAAACTAATGTGGTTTCTTATGGCCTCTCTCTCCACACTGTTCTTTCCCAGTCCACTCAACTGCTGAATTTGGCTTATATCCACCTCACAATTGCAAAAGGTCTCAATGGTAATTTTTATAGTCTAATTCAGGCTAAGATGTATTTTTGTTTTGTTTGAGGAAGGGTCTCCTTAGGTAGCCCTGGGTAAGCTGGAACTCAGTACATGGACAGGGCTGGCCTAAAACTCACAGAGATCCTTCTGCTTCTTAAGTGTCAGGGTTAAAGTCATGCATCACCATGTCCAGTTTTAAAAAGTATTAGCAGGGACTGGCGAGATGGCTCAGAGGTAAAGAGCACCGATTGTTCTTCCTGAGTTCAATTTCTAGCAACTACATGGTGGCTCACAACCATCTATAATTAAATCTGGTGCCCTCTTCTGGCCTGCAGGCATACATGCAGACAGAACACTGTAAACAAAATAAATAAATTTTTAAAAAGTATTAACAATAACAACAACAGCAAAGACTTCTACATCCTGACTGGGTAGAGTGGTACATGCCCACCTTCCCAGTACTTGAGTGGTGGAGGCAGGGGCATCAGTAGTTCAGGTCATCCTTGGCTAAGGAGGGAGTTTGGACAGCCTGAGTTACTTGGAACCCTACCTCTAAACCAAACCAAGATATAACTAAAACTATTTCTAGCTTCCTCCAAAGCACCGCGATGTCATATGAGAAAGCTATATTTTGATCCAAAGTTTTGACTCCAATTACTGCCAGTTCATCAGTGGGAAGAAATTAATAAAGCACTCACAAAAGAGAGTGACAGTAAATATGGGGTGGAGGCAGCAGATCTGATGAGTCCCATGATTTTCTGCTGCAGTTAGAGTTTGGAGAGTGCCCTCTACACAGTGATCTCAGCCAGTATAACCTAGAAGGGCACTTCTGCAAAACTGGAGAATGACAATAAAAAGATTGAGTGTCTGAATAAACACATAACAAAATGTCATTAGTTTGAGAATTCTCCAGGCACCTCACACGTTCTTGTTTACATAAGCTAGATTTTCTTTTTTTTTTTCTTTTATTGATGCTTGGTGTCATAGAAAAGAGATAAAACATTAACAGAGCAAAGGAAATGAAGGTAATAAAGTTGGGTTATTATTTAACCACTCAGAAATCAAATCAACAAGCATGGAATGTGTAGTGTGTGCAAATCAGCTAAAGATGATTTTTTGTTCTATATTTGGGAAGGTAAAAGGCATCTGTCAACTTTATACATCCATTTGGACTGTATAACCAAATTGTAATGTATATCTCTATCCATGCCATATGAAAGGGTAGCAGATAACAATACGCCATGAGGACTCTGTAGCCAACAAGATTTATCATGTCTCAAGATCTCCTGAGTAAATTGGGAGCATGGAGACCTTGGGGGAGGATTGAAGTGGGGAGGGGAGAGGCAGGGAGGAGAGCAGAAAAAAATGTAGAGCTCAATAAATATCAATCATAAAAAAAAACCTGACTTTCTGTATGTCTGCAGCCTTCTCTGACCCCATGGACCAAATCTTAACCTGCTAGGCTACTACTGCAAGGCTCAGCTTATCATGCTGATGGCTGGGTCCACCCTCCTCAGTTCTGTGAGAGCTTAGCCTCATACTAGAGGGTACCACTCTGGAGCTGCATTTACCGGCCACAGCTCTGAGAATGCTGTGTGCACCTGCGGCAGGCATTTGTACCCAGTGCCAGCTGCTGAAGTGCTCAGCTGCACAGCAGGACCTCTTAAAAAAAAAGTCTACGCCTCTGTCATCCAAACCTACCCATCGTCACCAGGAAGCCACTTGTTCAGAAGTTTACTTTACAGCTTTCTTAGGCCTTATGTGGATATACTTGGCCCATCTTGGATACCATATATAACGACTTTTTCTCTGTCCCACCAGCCCCCAAATAACAACACAGAGACTTCTTATTAATTATGAAGGCTCAGAGCCGGGCGGTGGTGGCTCACGCCTTTAATCCCAGCACTCGGGAGGCAGAGGCAGGCGGATCTCTGTGAGTTCGAGACCAGCCTGGTCTACAAGAGCTAGTTCCAGGACAGGCTCCAAAACCACAGAGAAACCCTGTCTCGAAAAACCAAAAAAAAAAAAATTATGAAGGCTCAATCTATAACTTAGGCTTGTTTCTCACTAGTTCTTATAACTTAAACTAACCTGTTTTTATTAATCTACATTCTACCACGTGCACATGTTACCTCTCCTTCTGCACACCCTGCTTGCTCTGCATCTCCTGGTATGTCCCACATACCTAGATTCCCTCTCCTCTTCCTTTCTCTTCCCAGAAATCCCACCCACACCTCCTACCTCACTATTGGCCTAGCTATCAGCTTTTTATGGCAGCAGTCACAGCAAAACATCTTCACACAGAAGTACAAATGTCCCACCACAGCTGTGAAATGCTGACCTCTGGACGGGCCATGGTAGTTACGCACGGCTGGGGTTACCTGCACTGATCAGCGCAGTACATAACTCCAGCAAGGAGGGGAACAGGCTCCAGAGGAGCTGATGGCTGATGAGGGAGGAACAGTCATTCTTCTTTGGGGAGGTGACCATTGGGAGGTTGCCTATGCCCCAGTGGATGACCTCACTCAGTGGGAGAAAGAAAGAGAACGTTGGAGGGGATTTGTTGTAGGGAACAGAAGGAGTAGGAGGGAGAAAGAGAGTGGTGGATATAACGAAGATACATTGTGTAGATGTACAGATTTTTCAAAAAACAAATAATAAAATTAAATTTTCTTTTATTTAAAATTTTTAAAGCTGGCCAGCACATGAAGAACAACATACATGTTGTTCTCTGGTCTATAAACACACACACACATTGCTCTGACAGTAGGGCAGGCAATGAAGGGAGTAACCTTCCCCCAGACACTCAGACATGCCATTTTTTTTGATGTCTGTATTTCCCTCTTCACAGTCACCTCAGACTATTATCATCTGCAACATTTTAGATGAAGAAGCCAAACTTCTGGAGGCACACAACCTGTCGCCACCACTCAGGAAGTAGCACACTCAAGATGTGAATCAGTGAGCCAAGACGTGGACATGGTACCAATTCTTGAGGCCTTTAAGTACAGACAATTTTTCTTAAGTCATGTTTTTCCGTAAGAATTGCAACCCTAATTCCCTGGCCCAGGCGAAGACCACCCATCTCACCAATTTTCACTTCACTTGCATGTTTGTTTTTAACAAAGAATTAACTCAGTTCATGTCTATCATAAAATGCTACCGTGCTGTAAGAACCACAGTTTCAAACAGTATACCATGTTAGGGTTAGAAGCCCTTCAGTTCTCTGGGGCATTAACGATATCAGTAAATTTAATTTAGTCTTCAACATTCCACACATATCTCACTTTATACACAAGCTCAGACAACTGGCCTCGGAACAAATATCCATTTATTATACAACTGAGCTTTTATACAGCTGAGTCAGAAACCCACGGATGATTTCCTGCAGAATCTATTTCCCACAGGATAAAAACATACTAACAAACTAAATTATCGAAGAAGAAGTCTACGAAGCCCCTGGTGTATCAGAGGCTGGGTCTCCATCTAAGTCTGAGTTAGACAGCCCTAGCTTTCAAAAGAATTCCGTACCCATCAGAAAAGAGTTAAGACATGCCCGATTCCTTGGAATTCCAGCACAAAAGGTGGCCCATGTGCAATTTCGACTTGTCCTTCCTCTAACAAGATACAAGCCCAAGAGCCTCAGTGCAGCCCAGCTAATTAGCTCTTTGCTAAACAATAGCCCTTTTCTTGGAGTCCGTGGCTTCTCACCCAGATGATAAAAAGCTATTTCAGTTCAAGACGTTCACTTAATTGATTTGCACCCTCACAGGGAACCCCTGGCTCCTCTCACATACCCTACATCAGAGAGGAGCCCCAATTCTCTGCCTCCCAACAAAACGCAGATCTCCTTAAGATTTATGCCCGACTTTCATGTTCACCCACTGAGTTAAATCCAAAGCTCTGCTCCTTTCAGCTTCAACTACCTTCCCCGAGGAAAGCATGGCTTTGGAAACTTGGGAAAGGAAGCTTGTTTTCCCTTAGAAACGTCCAGTGAAATTAACAGTGAAGCATTCTTTTGTGCCATTTGGCAGCCCCTATAGCTAAGGAGTCCAAGTCACAATAGCCCCAGTCACCCAACCTTGACGAGCAAGACTAAGGCTCCCAAATAACAATATCTTTCTGCTTTAAAATGATGGGGTTTTTTTTTCTATATGCCACTGGCATTCATCAAAACCATGCCAGTCAACAATTCCACACTAAGCAGCAACTGTCTTTTCCAAAATACAAGGTGACACAGTTTTTAGATCTAAGGATATTAGATGTCATTTTTTCCAAACACTTCATTTTTCCAGATACTTAATTTGAGGCCAGAGGGTTCAAGTGTCTTTTCCAGTTAGCAGCAGGGTGGGTCCCACTAAACAATCTTCTCGGTTATTTTCTAGTGTTCACAGAAAAACTGTTTTAAAAGGAGAGCATTATGAGAGGAAAAAACAAAACAAAACAAAAAAAGAAACTTGGGTCACATTAAACGGCAAGTCTGCCTCAAAGTGACTGGTGGTGGATGAGAACGTGCACAGGACAAGAATGACACTTAACCAAATATGTTTTGTTCCCTGAGTGACAGCGCACAGCAGTGATACCACACGGTGAATTCTGTCTCCACTAGAGCTCTTTTCCTCGTGGGGGTGGAGCCAATTTTCTGGTGCGTGCCACCCTACCAACTAGACAGCGTCCCTCCTTCTACTACAGATAACATCACTGTGTTGTTGGCAGAGCAGCGATCTCTGTGCGTTTGCATCTACTAGATTGCCAACAAGCATCAGGCAGACCAAGACAAATTTAGCAAGCAACTGAAACTTCATCTTTTTGTTTGTGTCTCTCAGGTAGTAAGGTCACCAAATCAGGAAATAAGACTCAATGAGCAAGTCTTCTCAATCTCATGTGAAATCAGTCAAACATGGGAAATATTACGCAGTACTGGTAGGGTGGCCCAGAGAAGTTATGGTACATCTATACCCATGTAGACAGTACCATCTTACTTCTGAAATGGAGACTTTCTGGAAGATACTCTGAGCAGCAGAGCGTGGTCCTCTGCCTTCCTTCTTATGTCATTATGTTGTGAACTACCTTGCATAAACCGCTTAAGGCAGTGCCTTATAGATATCATGAATATTAGAGAAACATTACTAATCTTCATAGATATTTATTCTTGCAATAGATAGCTTCTGAGGGAAATAGTTCATATTCCATGAAACTGAGAGGCCAAAAGCATGTACTACTCTTACAGAGGGCCTAGGTTCAGTTCTTAGCACCACACGGCAGTGGACAGCCTTCTATAACCAGCTCTAGGGGGCTGATGTACCCGTCCTCTTCCCTGAGTGCCCGAACACACACACATTCACAAACAACATAGCACAAAAGGGGCTTTGTAAGCCAGGTGTGGGGGCACACAGCTGTCCTCCCAGCCCTGAGGAAAAGGGTGAGCAGGCTGACGAAGGAAATGGAAATTTCAAGCTCAGCCTGAGCAATAAAGTAAGTTCCAGACTATATCTGGATGACATAGCAAGACCATGCCTCAAAAAATAAGAATAAAAGGAAAGGGAAGGGGTGTGCTTCTGCAACAGTGCAATTTATCTACATTGATAGCAGGTTCAGAAGTTTGTTTCCATATCTCCAAAGCACCTCCTTTCACCCAGAGTCAAACAGCATTTTACCATCTAGCTGCCTTAGTCTCATAATAATGGTGGTTTAGTCATAATTCACACAGAAAAGACGAACATATTAACCTCCTAGCTAATAAATTTCCATTTTAAAATGAAAGCCTGGAGGAAAGAATAATGAAACTTGCCCAATTATATATCTCAGCAGAGTTCAAATTCATTTTTTTGTCCAGAGTTAGCAGCCTGCCAATTAATGTTTTGAAAGATTAAGGAACTAAATGGCGTTGGGCATGGCGGTGTATGCCTTTAATATGGGAGGCAGAGCCAGAAGGATCTCTGTGAGTTTGAGGCCAGTCTGGTCTACAAAGTGAGTTCCAGGACAACTAAGGCTGTTACACAGAGAAAACCTGTCTCATAAAAACAAAAAGAAAGAAAGTAAGCAGGAGCCAAGGATTTGGCCCATGGATACAGCACTTGACCAGTCAAGGAAGAAAGGGGGAAGGGAAGGACGGAGGGAGGGAGGGAGGGAGGGAGGGAGGGAGGGAGGGAGGGAGGGAGGGA
>JABTXL010008488.1:14993128-15007142 GCA_025134845.1 Neodon shergylaensis
AAACAAAGTCCTAACACTTGTTTATTAGAAACTCAAATTTCGGAAACACTGAAAAGTTATTATTATAAACTATGTGTCATTGCTAATTCTCTAACCCCAACAAGAAAAAAAGCAGAAAGACATAATACATTACTAACGTTAAGTTGTATTATGATCTGTTCCACCCTCTGCCTCCCATATGGAGTCCTGTATCCTAATTTTTTGTTTCCTCACCCACTGTTCCCATTTATTGACTATTATCCCTCAGCCAAATCCTTAAAGCACATGCCCACTAAGAATTCATTATAATTCTTTGCTCCAAACATCAATCTCCCTTATACAACATCAATATCAATTACTTGTCATTTTTTGAACCAATATATTAATCACCTGTCAGTCACTGGACTAAGATATTTTATTTCTCCTGCCCCCACCCCCCTCCTTCATCATTGACAAGATCATGCTATATAAACTGGGCTTCCCTTAAAGTTAAGAGCCTTCTGCCTTAGATTGCCATGTGCTGAGATTATAGGTTATAATATCAAACATGACTTTCAAGCCAGAACTCGGTATGTCTCCCAAGAACACTATGGTAGTTTGAATGTAATTGGCCCCCATAAGCTCACAGGGAGTGGTATTATTAGGAAGTGTGGCCTTGTTGGAGTAGATATGGTCTTGTTGGAGAAAGTACGCCACTGTGGAGGCAGGCTTTGAGGTCTCCTAAGCTTCACTCAGTGTAACATTTGGTCTATTTCCTGTTGTCTTCTGATCAAGATGTAGCCAGCACCATGTCTGCCTGCACACCGCCATGCTCCCTGCCATGATGATAATAGACTGAGCCTCTGAACTGTGAGCCAGCCCAGTGAAGTGTTTATAAGAGTTGCTGTGGTCATGGTGTTTCTTCAAGGCAACAGAAACCCTGACTAAGACAAACTCTGCATCATGCTCATCCAGCAAGCCAGCCACTCAATCACTGAATCTTGTGAACCTAGCATCCTCTCAATCCCAAAACACATATCCTCATCATTTCTCCCCGGGAGGCTACAATCGCCTCCCAACTTGCCTCCCTGTCTCCCTATGCCATGTCTACTGCTACCAAAGTACCCTCCCTAACACAAAGCTGCCATGTCCCCATGCACACCCACCCTTCCACTTGTCTACCTCCAACTATGCACCTGCACGTAAGATCCAGTTCAAAAGGCTTCCTCCTCTGTGGTGCTTTTAATTATTTTTTATTGATTTTTAATTGAGCTCTACATTTTTCTCTGCTCCCCTCCCTGCCTCTCCCCTCTCCTTCAACCCTCCCCCATGGTCCCTATGCTCCCAGTTTACTCAGGAGATCTTGTCTTTTTCTACTTCCCACGTAGTTTAAATCCATGTATGTCTCTCTCAGGGTCCTCATTGCTGTCTAGGTTCTCTGGGATTGTGATTCATAGGCTGGTTTTCTTAGTTTTGGTTAAAAACCACTTATGAGTGAGTATATATGATAATTGTCTTTCTGGGTCTGGGCTACCTCACTCAAAATGATGTTTTCTAAGAAGCTCCAAACATTTGCCTGCAAATTTCAAAATGTCATTATTTTTTCTGCTGTGTAGTACTCCACTGTGTAAATGTACCACATTTTCCTTATGCTTTTAAAACCCACTCAGTCAGTGCCTCTGCAGAAGTGCCCATTTTGCCTTCCTTGAGACCTCGTTCATTATATATTTCTATTGTAGACACTACAGCGCTTGCCTGTCCTTAGGTTTGTCTTTTGTTCTTTATCGTTTCCTTTTTAGTTTTTTTTTTCCAAGACAGGACTCCTCTGTGGAGCCCTGGCTGTCCTGGAACTCACTCTATCAACCAGGTTGGCCTCAAACTCACAGAGACCCATGCCCAGACTGCTAGAACTAAAGTCGTGTGCCACCATACTTCGCTAGTTTTGATACAAACAGCCACCTCTCTAGAGTTCAGTTTCCTGAGTAACTCTTGTATCCAGCCATGCTGGTTAGCTTTTGGTCAGCTTGGCACAAACCTAGACACATCTGGGACAAGGAACTCTCAGCTGAGAACATGACTCCATAAGAACAGCCTGTAAGCAAGTCTCGGGAGCATTTTGTTGATTAATAATTCACGTGGGAGGGACCCAGGCCACTCAAGGAGGTGCCACCCCTGGGCAGGTGCTCCTGGTTGGCTGAGAAAGCTTGATCAACAGGGAGTAAGCCAGAAAGCAGCGCTCCTCCGTGATGTCCGCTTTGGCTCCTGCCTCCAGGTTCTTGCCTTGACTTCTTGTACGGACTTCTCTCAGTGATGGACTGTGGTCAGGACATGGACGCCAAATAAACCCTTTCCTCCCCAAGTTCCTGGTGATGGTGTTTATCACAGCAATGGAGAGCAAACTAAGACATTATGAGTATTGCTGGCATATTATTGGGATTATTAACTTTTATTTGCTGAATGAATGAAGGACACTTTATTTCACATACCACCTTGTGGTCATTCTTATCAATGACAAGCTTCCATTCTAAAAGCTTAGAATCCTATGGATTGCCGGGCAGTGGTGGTGCACGCCTTTAATCCCAGCACTGGAGAGGCAGAGACGGGCAGGTCTCTGTGAGTTCAAGGCCATCCTGGTCTACAAGAGCTAGCTCCAGGCCAGGCTCCAAAGCTATAGAGAAACCCTGTCTCAAAAAGCAAAGAAACAAGCAAACAAACAAACAAAAAGTCCTATGAGTTAAGAAATATTCCCACCAGATGTGGTGGTGTACACTTCTAGTCCCATCACTCAGGAGGCAGATGCAGGACGATTTCTAAGAGTTCAAGGCTAGGTAGTTTAGTGAGATCCGGTCTCAAAAAAATTGAAAGAAAGAAAAAGGGAAGGAGAGAGGGGAGGGAGGGAGAGAGGGAGGGAATGAGAGTCTCCATCTCACCCAGATTTTTCTTATTCTAAAACATTTAAAATGCTAATAAAGATGGGAGGGTCCTTCGATTATCTAGTGATAACTAATTTTTAACACTGAAATTCAAGAACAGCACAAGGGTAGGGAGCTAAGCACTTCCAAGATGGCTGTTTTAGTAAGTGAAAACCACCGGGGCAGGTATGAGTAATATAAAAGGCTTCTTATTGAAAAGCAGATTTTGAAGAGCTTTGTGGAGGTTTGTTCACTTTGTTTTTAGAGAACTGAATTATAGTAGTTATTTCTAGAGTTCCTGAAGAATTTTCCATCCTATGCTTTATACACAATCAGTCCAAATTTTCATATACATCTTTAGACAACTCAGGGTAATTCTAAATAAATAACTTATTTTCTAAGAAGAAAGCCCATCAACAAAATGGCTTTAAATATTACAAATATTTTGTTTTTAAAAATCAATGAACCCAGATGACAATCTGTCGTTTTTCCAAATTCCTGCCTGATTTCTCCCAATGCTTTTTTGATGAAGTCCATGTGTTATCTTAAGAGTATTTTCTTTTTTGTCAACATTCCACTCTAATTCTCTCAGCTGGGACTTAACAACAACAAAGTTCGTGCTATCCAACAGAAATGCATTAAGATTTTTAAATAGAACACAGGTAAATATCTACTCATTTATAGAAATTCCAAACTAGAAAATATGGGGGAAATTCTGTTGTTGTTGCTGTCTTAAAAAAAAAAAAACCACTCTTAGATTTGGAATTTAATTTAGAACCTATTAAATTATTTAATTACCCTAATATTCACTGCTGACAAAATTCTTCCTCATCAAGTATTTACTATATATATGCTTAACCTGTGTCACACATGGTAGGAAAGTCATGTTAGTGAGCAGATGCATGAAGCAAAGAATTACTCGTGGATTTAATGTATTAGTTCGAAATACTTTTTAAACATCAACAAACAAAAAAAAAAGGTCTTTTCTTTCTTTCTTTTTTTTTTTTGAGACAGAATTTCTCTGTCTCCTCGGCTATTGTCTAACTATGTAGACCAGGTTAGCCTTAAACTCACAGGGCCTGTTTCTGTCTCCCAAGTGTCGGTATTAAAGGTATATACCAGGACACTCAAAAACTAAGCTCTTAAATTTAAACATATTTTTAAAATGTGATCAAACAGGTGTGGATAGAAGATACAGCCATCTGGGGGAGACATGAATAAAGAACAGGAAATAGAACGTGAAAGGTCACAGTTTGCTTTTTAGGGAAAAAAAAAACGGTCCTTGGGGCCATAAAATGAGCATAATATCTCAAACATATCACCTTCCCTAGAGCGGTGCTGACCTGTGCAGGAGTGTGTAAGAATGTGGGAAATCCTCGGAGATGGATGCCTGTTTCCCATCTAATCCAAAACACTGGATTTAAGAACAATCTTCTTTAGGAGACAAACCAGAAGCCAAGGAAAACACGATTGAAAAACATATCCCACCAAAATTAGTGATAGGCCTGGGCTGTAGCTCAATGGGGGAGCACTTGCCTAGCTTGCACGGGGCCCTGGCAACAACACACACACACATGACAGAAACACATACACACATTCACCCACCAATCAATCAATTTACACACTCAGTCAAATAAAATTAACAAAAATGTATAAATAGGCCGTGTATGTTGATGTAGACCTCTAATCCCGGAATTTGAGTGCAGAAGCAGGCCAGTCTCTGGGGGTTTTAGGCCAGCCTAGTCTACATAGTGAAATCCAGAGCAGCCAGAAATACATAAAGAAACTCTCAAAAAAATAAAACCCAAAAAACAACATTTATAAAGTAATAATTTTTGGCTATGCGTCTATCCTTTAACAGATGAGCCATCTCTCTAGCCATGAAATAATAATTTTTAAAACCTCATTAACAAACCGACAGTGGGCACACGCCTTTAATCACCGTTTGGGAGGCAGAGGCGGGCAGATCTCTGGGTTCAAGATTAGCCTTGTCTACAGAGTGAGTTCCAGGACAGCCAGGGCTACACAGAGAAACCCTGTCTCCAAAAAGAGCAAAACAAACAAATAAACAAAAACACACCTCATTAATATTCTACAGATAACATCATACAGAGATGATTCCTTAAGAGGCAACACACAGGTCAGAGTTGAAGGTCAATTCCCTCTAGTGGGTATAGAGGGTTAGGAGCTGGTGGTGAAGGCGGACTGGGTGGCCAGCCACTAGAGCTTCCCAGTGCCTCTCAAGGAAACAGACCCATGTGCAGAAGCCAAAGACAGAAACCTGGGGGAGACCCTTGGGGAGAAACTAACTCTTCATTACTCCTCCAAAAAAACAGAGCTCAGGGATGGACAGATGGGCAGACATGTGTGAAAAGAGCTGTATTATGGGATGTGGCCTAGAGGTGTCTAAGAGCTAAGTGGTCCCGTGTTTACATCTGCTGCAAGCTGAAGAGCTATTAGTTTAAAAGCCAGAGAACCCGGAATGCTGGTAGATTTGCTCCAATATGGAGCCAAAGGCCTAAGAATGGGAATGAGGTGGGTGCTGTGGTCTTGGTCTTGGATTCCAAAGGCTCAATAACAAGGGACTTCAGTGCCCAAAGCCAGAAAAGATAGATGACCAGGGGGAGAGAATCCTTCTCTTGTTTGTCCTACCCCAGCCCTGAGCAGAGTGGATATTGACCAACACGTACTGATAAGAGTAGATCCTCTTCACTCAGTCAAGTGATTCAAATCCTTACTTCTAACACAGAAAGCGTGCTTTACCGGGCATCTAGGCATCCCTCCCTCAGTCTGTTCAAGCTGATGTACAGAATTAACCATTGCAACCCTGTTAGTTGAAGTTTGTGTAGGGACTGGATATAGGAGATAAAAGATGAGGCTGGAATGGGAGGCAAGAACCGGGTCGCAGAGAAACTTGGACATTTCTATTTGACAAGAGAGAACTCTGCTTTGAGCAGACCTTTGAGTGAGTATACACTGCGCTCACTTAAAGCATAAACTAGAGGCAGTGTGTAACGGTCTAGATGCAAACTATTACCCAGTCTAGGGGCAACATGGTACCTAGTCTAGAGGTGAGTAACGTAATAGTCTAGAGATAGCCCATTACCTAGTAGAGGCGGCATATTACCCAGTCTGCAAAGACAATGGCTATCAAGGAAAGGCAGAAATCCAGAGACATGTGTTAAAACAGGTGGTAAATTGGGGTAGGGGTGCAGGGAGATTCGAGAATTAGTTGGGCTTAGGCAACAAGTAATTATAAGGAAGAAGCAAGAAGAAAAACATAATTTCAGGATTTTTGTACTTGGATAAGACAAGAGTAGTGATGCCTTGAAAAAGAATAAAGAAGTAAAGTGGAGGGTTTTTTGTTGGGGACAGGGAGCTGGTGCTGAGCCTGATTTTGTCACATAGATACTCACTCTGTGCTTAGTGCCAAAACGTCCTCTATAAAAACAGCAGATTGTGTTGTTGACTCCGAGTGCTTGAATACATCAATTTGTCTTACATGTCATTTTTTGGGACGGTGCCCCACTTTAACTCTGGCTCCCATGCAGACGCTCCTGTAATCCTCTCCATGGTTCAATAAGCCTGGACTATGAAGCGACACTCTATACCACTGATGCCAACACAAAGCGCTTCAGGAGAAAATGCCATTTTGCAGATTATTTCACAGTCCAGCAGCTGCAATCTCATGCTCGGAATCAGGAGACTGCTCCTTTTATTACAGAACACTACGTGCGCATCCATCAAAGTCTTGTTCCACCCTTTATACAGAGGGCGAGTCGGAGCTAAGGAAGTTGGTTGGTATTTATTTTTTTCAAGTTTAAGCCCATTTCGTTTTAATTCCGATTGATACATCAGACTTTAACAGAAATCTGAAGCAGCCTAATTTTGCCAGGCACTGAAAACCGAAGGTGAGAAAGTCAAAATGCCTGCCTCTGCAGAGCTCAAAGCCTTGTAGATATGAATAGAACATTACAAGTTAGCGCTCGGAATGCAGTTTGGTAGGTGGAGCACTTATTTCATTGAGCATGAGCCCCAGCATCACCAGGAACAACAACCCCCCCAAAAAATACATAATAGAAATATTATTAAAATGCTGTAAAAATGCAAGACTGGAGAAGAGTACTTCCTGCAGTTCTCAAGAAGAAAAGTTACAGGGCTGGGCCGCGGCACAAGCCTTTAATCCCAGAACTCAGGAGGCAGAGGCAGGTAGATTTCTGTGAGTTTGAGGCCAGCCTGGTCTACAAGGCCCTGCCTCAAAAACAAAATAAAGAATGCTGCAGAATAGAGGGTATTTGAGGAAAGGGAGAGATCTCTCCCTCTGAGGCTCAGCCCTGACCAGGCGACTTTATGCAGATCCCCTTATTATCTTTTTTAGACAAGGCTTCACTACGTACCCGAGGCTGGCCTTTAACCTGCAATCCTCTGCCCTTAACCTTCTTCATATTCATTTATTTGCCTGATCATTTATTTGTTTAGAATCTGGGTCTCTCTACATAGCTCTGGTGGTCCTGGAGCTCACTATGTAGACCAGACTGCCCTCAAATTTAGAGAGATCCACCTGCCTCTGCGTCCTGAGTTCTGGGATTAAACACCTGGCTTCCCTTAACCTTCTAAGTATTTAAATTTATTTCTCTTGGTTTTATTTGTCTTTTTATTATTTACTGAGACATGGCCCCATTCTGTAGCTCAGGCTGACCTAGAATTCACAGGTATCCTCCAGCTTCAGCCTCCTGTGTGTTAGGGTTACAGATGTAATCTTAATCACCAACTTGGCTCACATTTTTTAATAGTATTTGTTTGTTTTGTGTGTGTCCGTGGTGGGGAGGAGTGTGGCAGCACACCCATAGCGTTTGTGTGTGTGAACATCTTGCAGGAGCCAGTTCTCTCCTACCATGTGGGTTTTGGAGGTTGGACTAGGGTGATCAGCCTCGACAATAAGCATCTTTAGCATCTGGGCCATCTCATTGGCTCTGGCTCATTGTTTTGATGAAGAAACAAAGCCTCAAATGAGCTCATCCCTCAGATCTTCCGAGCTCCAAAACTCATGTGTTTTATTTGAGCAATCATAAGCTCCGTGGGAAATGGACAGTCACCAACTGTGACTGAAGGAATAAGAACCAACACAGACCCATGCCTGCAGAGAGCAGGGAAATAATAGGAACCCTGGATGACTGTGTTTGGAAAGGTTAGCCAAGACTACATTGGAATGGCTATCTAAGGACCACAATCGATTTGACCTAAAACCCTGGAGGCCGGTGATTTTCAAACTATGTGGACTGGCAATGACCACTCAAAAAAGCTTATATTCATTTAATTTTTATAGACTGAAAATATTTGAGTAAGATTTATTTTAATAATAAAAATGCACCACTTCCAAAAATAATATTAAAAGAATATCCAGTAACAAAGGAAAGGTTGCTATAAATTAGCAAGAATGAAAAATGAAGCCTGGGGATCTAACTCAATGGTAGAGCATTTGCTACCAAAAGAGAAAGAAGAGAGCAGAGGACAGAACAGCAGCATCCCACAGATGATTTAGGATGTCACACATGGCCACTGTACAAAAGACAAATGGAAGGAAACAGATAGATAGCTTCTGAAATGGCACAAGGTAAAGCTTCTGAGGGCCATGAGACACCAACCACAGTACTGTAACAAAGCCAAGAGTTCAAATAAATAGGGGTGGATACTTAGCTCACTGGTGGAACAATCATCTATCATATTCTAAGGCCTGAGAAAATAAATAAATAAACAAAAACAAGGGGGGCCTGGAGAGACGGCTCAGTGGCTGAGAGCACTGACTGTTCTTCCAGAGGTCCTGAGTTCAGTTCCCAGCAACCACATGGTGGCTCACAACCATCTGTAGTGAGATCTGGCGCCCTCTTCTGGCATGTGGGCATACATGGAGGCATAATGTTGTATACATAATAAATAAATAAATCTAAAAAAAAAAAACAACAACAACAAGGGTCAAACAGAGGGTTCTATGGGTAAAGGCCTTCTCTCTGCAAGCCTAGCAACCTGAGCTGGCTTCCCAGAATCCATGCAAAGGTGAAAGGAGAGAACGGACTCCACAATGTTTTCCTCTGACTTCCACACATGCATCGTGGCATGTGCACACAAGCATGGCACATGCACACAGAGGAAGAATAAACTTCTTAAGTAAATCAAAGCAAGAAGAACTCAGCAAAAATTTGTTTCAAGAGCTAAGATACAAAGCAGAAACACAAATAACAAGTTCAGACATCCAGGCAGCAGCACAGCACAAAGCAGGGGACACAGGAAGAGCGAACAGGGTGACCATCAGCTTGGTTGTCATTCTGTTCGGACACTGAGCGTGGGGTATCTTCAGGGTCCATGGAACGAGGCACCAAAAAGCAGTCAGATCCACAGGTGTGGAACATTGGAGAGTGGAGCTGAGGACATTTAGGAGAAATTTATCACTTTGCTCATTTCTGTCTTCCAGTGACTGAAATCAATGTCCACACTGTGTGTGCCACTCCCTCCCAGCAACCCTCGAGGCTCCATCTTTGTCCACATCTTTGTCTCTTAGTGTGAACAGATCTGTCGTTCACAACTGCTTTGTTACTCCTTAGATGTGAGGTCTTGACTTTCACTTCCTAGGACACACCTTAAAGCACAGGCATAGAGCTATAGGACAACCTGGGGATGCGTACTCAAGAACACCTCTGGGGCTGGGGCTCCAAAGCACGGTACTTGCTTAGCATGGATGAGGTTCTAGGTTCAATGCCCAATACCACAAAAATGATGTTTAATAATTTTGATAACCAGTCATGGTAGTGCATGCCTTTAATACTCAAGGTCAAGTAGAAGGATGAGGAAATCAAGGCCACCTTTAGCTGGTGAGTTTGGAGTAAGCTTGGCTTATGTGAGACCGCCTCAAAAATGATAAATAAATAAACAACATTTTAGAGCCAGAAATGGTGACACATACCTATAGTCCTAGCACTCAATGTGCAGAGGCAAAAGGATCACAAGCCTGAGATATATATATATATATATATATATATATATATATATATATATATCCTTCATTTTTTAAGGACAATGGATAGTGCCTTAGTAGGGGAGGAGGGAGAGAGAGAGAAGTTCTTTTGGTGACCTCATGATACAAATGACCCAGTTACTTCTTTGACCAGCTTAAGCTTAGTCTGACCAGTGCACAGGTCATTAGCCCATAACTAAAGCACAGGCCCAATAATAAAGAAGGAGAATTTAGGGGAGGGCTGGTAGTATAGATAGCATGCATGTGGTCCTGATGGTTACAACCCTAGTGCGGAGATAGGGAGAGAAGATGAGATGAGAATGAACAATAGTTATGAACTCCATGACTTTATCCAAAGCAGTGTTGACAAAATAATAAGGCAGAACAGAATTTATTGAGAGTTAGACAAACATGAAGGCACATACCCATCATGCTAGGAGGCCAGCCTGGGCTAATTGCAAGATTCTGGTCTAAAACAATTTTTTTTCTTTTCTTAACTCTGAAGGGAAGTATCAGAAACAGCTGAGGAAGCCAGCCATGCTCAGAAGTAAAGAAGAAATAGCTGGAGAAAAGTCTCTTAAATGACTCCTAAGTCCGAACTATGAGAGAAAGCCTGGTGGCTCAAAGAAACTACAAACCAATCCAAGAGACGGCCACCTGGATCTGGCTGGGCACCCTGCCAGCCATAATGTCAGAGTCAGGAGGTGCAAAATCAGTTAGCCCTTGTTTTTGTTTTTGTGATGTTAGCCCTGCTGGAGAATCTCACCTAGTGCCATTCACAGCTATGTAAGTCCATCACCTATATTCAGAGCCCCAACTAAAGCTTCAAGACCAAGCCCAGAACCTCCAATATTAAGACAACAATCCCAACCCCCCCCCCAAAAAAATGCCTCAACATTTAAAAGCGACTTTTGGAAATCCACATTTTTATAAACTATTTCCAGCAAACTTTTGACAGAATTTCCAAACTGATACTAGGGATAACTCTCATGCATAAAGTGACAACCTAAAATTCAGGAAGACTCAAATAAAAGGGAGAGGAGATGGATTTCCCAGAAGACGAACGGCCTCCATCGATCACATCCTCGCTGTCACAGCGCTCCTATCCAACCTACCCAGCCCCAAGGGAGGGCTCCAGGTGCAGGCCTTTCTCTAATTGGTTTCTATTCCCACACCTTCTTTTAGGTCATCAGTTTCTGGGATAATTGGTACCTATACATTCTTGCTAGAGTCAGTTTCCTTTTATTGAAAAGGTGCTTATATTGCAAACCTAAGGAGCAATTATAGCCTATGTTTAACTAACCTTGCTCCTGCCGCTTAATACCTGGCGTCATTTGCTGCACCCTGTAGTAATATTTCTAGAAAACAGACGGGAATGCACCCAACTAAGTGATGAGAGTCTTTGAGTCTCACTTTCAGAAACATCATACTAATAGATCATAATTTACTTATTCTAATTTGGCAGCATATGTTGCATTACTAATCTATTAGTGACAATGTATTCCCCTGTGACTTTGTTAAGTGAACATCTTGCCAAACTGTTTGATAGCTCTTTTGTATTTTGTGAGCGTGACAGGATTGGATGTGCCACGGTTAACATCTTCCTACAGCAGCACTTCTTATTCGAGGACCTCCCGATTGTGGGGACCGACGCTACCATAAGAAGCCCTTCCCTGAAATGCATGGTTGTGTTCAGTGTAAAGAAAAGCTAAATGTGTTTTCCCTTGCATTACGTAGTAAATTCCTTCTGCTATCTCATAAGATGAATTCTTGTTCCCAGTTCTAGAGGCAGCTGTTTCATTTTATCAAGTGGAATCGTGATTTTATGCACACTGAAAAAGCAACTTCTTGGTCTGCATATGGTGGCACAAGCCTTTAATCCCAGCACTCAGGGGGCAGAAGTTAGTGGATCTCGGCGAGTTCAAGACCAGCCTGATCTACATAACAAGTTTCAGGCCAGGCAAGGCTGAATAGTGAGAGCCTGTCTCGAAAAGAAAAAAAGAAAAGAACGCAAGAAAGAATATCAATTTTTTTTTCTTCATTAGCTCTTAGGAAGCTTAACACCAACTCAATGTATCTCCCTGCAAATGCATAGAACTTTCTGGCTATATCTTTCATAACTCAGCTCACTTCTAAATCCACTTCACCTTTACCTTGGCCATCTTACCTATTTTTAACTTGTTTTTTAGCCCTTCTCTGAAAATATTGTGATTTTCCTCAAGTTTTAAGCAAGTAAGAGCATAAATGGATGGATGGATGAATGACTAACTGAAAAATACACCTGATGCTGAATTGCTAGGATTCCCTTCCTGAGTCTGATTCCCTTACCTGAAAACACTGCCTCAGTTCTAATGATCAGGCATGTTTACTCTCGAGAACTTGATGTGTGATGAAATGCGACTCTCAGTGTAATAAACCAAAGAAGTACTATTAAAGTCTTACGGACCCAGTCGTCCTGTGCTAAGGGCCAACCAAGAGCCCAGAAAAGAAGCAAGAGATCTCTGCACACCATGTCAGGGCTATTGTGAGTCAACAGCTATCAAGTTCTGTTCTGATCACTTTAGAACCAGCACTGTCCTCCACGGGAAAAAGATCATGGCAATATGTAGATGCTCTTCAGTCCTGTGGTTCCAAGACAGTTTTTTCAACAGAGATTGATGCTGAGCAGGTATTGACCATAGTCAACTTTCCAGCCATCATGCAATGTATTCAAGATCCTATCTTACTTTTTGGAACAATTTTATGATGACAGTTACAAAACTATTGTATTTGTGTTACTCTTAATATGTTTTAAATATATGCTTTTCTTGGAGCTGGAGAGATGGCTCAGCAGTTAAGAGCACTGGCTGCTCTTCCAGAGGACTCAGATTCAATTCCCAGCACCCATGTGGCAGCTCACAGCCTTTTTTAACTCTACTTCTAGGGGATCAGACAGGCTCTCCTGGCCTCTGTGGGTACTGAATGCCCATAGCACACAGACATACATACAGGCAAGACACCAATGCACAGTCAATAAATAAATGTAAACATGTATGTGTGCACATGTGTGTGTGTTTGTTTGTTTGTGTATGTGTATGTGTGCTTTTCTTAATTTGTTGTTGGGAAAAATTATGGCTTCAAAGTCTAAAGAAACCAAGTTCCATATAAGCAGAAAAAGAAAACTAGAGAGGGGGGATGGAGAGATGCTTCAGCAGTTAAAAGCCCAAGCTGCTCTTCCAGAGGACCCAGGTTTAACTCCTAGCACCCACCATCTGTAACCCCTGCCCCAGGAGACATAATACTGTCTCTGGCCTCCTCAGGTACCAGGTACGGGTGTGGTACACTGTCAAACATGCAGGTAAAACACCTCTACACATAAAAAATAACAAAAGAATATTTTTTTAAAGACTTGAGAGAATTATCACTTAAGAGATGCACAGAATCAGCTCTATATGCCTTCTTGATTTACTTTTTTTAGGGGCAATGTATTGAAGTTTTGGAGTGAAAAAAACTCATTAAAGGCAAGATGTTTCAAGCATAAGACATCACCTTTGGCATAATCTTGAGCACACTTTTTCATTTATTTCTTTTTAATCTTTTTAAACATATGTGTGTGTTTATGTGTAGGTGTATGGATGCGAATGCAGCTGCACACAGAGACAAGAGGAGTCGGAGCTAGAGTTATAGGCAGAAGAGGAAAAATGGGCTAGGATATTGTCTAGTGTTATAGCATCTGCCTGGCATGAGCAACTAAGTTCCGACCACAGCAACACACACACACACACACAACATGCACGCACACATGCACACACATGCACACACTTTGTAGGTGTGACAGGAAACATTACCCTTGATTTCCCAGTGACCCAGCCTCACCAGGGTCCTTGTGTGAGGGAAAGAAAAGAAAGAAGGAAAAATGGTGTCTGGCCCAGAGGATGAAAGGCAAAGGGCCCCGGGGCCAAGAAATGGGAGCAGCTTTAGAACCTGGCAAAAGCCAAGAGGTCTGTCCCACGGAGGTCTATTCCCACGGAGGTCTATTCCCACTGAGTTCTATTCTCACGGAGGTCTATTCACATAGAGGTCTATTCCCACTGAGATCTATTCTCACTGAGGTCTGTTCCCACTGAAGTCTATTCCCACTGAGGTCTGTTCCCAC
>JABTXL010008488.1:15007152-15020629 GCA_025134845.1 Neodon shergylaensis
GTCTATTCCCACTGAGGTCTGTTCCCACAGAGGTCTGTTCCCACTGAGGTCTATTCACACTGAGTTCTGTTCCCACGGAGGTCTGTTCCCACTGAGGTCTATTCACACTGAGGTCTGTTCCCACTGAGGTCTATTCACACTGAGGTCTATTCACAACTGGGAACTGTTTAGGTCTGTTCCCACAGCTTTCAGACAGAGAAAATCCCATGGCCACCTCGAGTGAAACTGGGGCTTTAGCACTCCAGACTGTACAATAATACTTTGTGTTATTTTAAGTGACTAATTGTTGAAATTTTTCTCTTTTTTTTTCTTTTTTATTTCTTTTTTGTTTGTTGTCTGCTTGCTTGCTTGCTTGCTTTGTTTCTTGAGACAGGATCTCTCTACATAGTCCTGGCAGTCCTGGAAGTTGCTATGTAGACCAGGCTAGTTTACTGAGCGCAGAACATCAATCCCTTTAGATAACTAGTCTGAAACTAAAAAGTGTAATTTCTTCTCTGAAATAGAAGAAACCAACCCTTGAAGGGACTTATGAGAGTAAGTCGTCGGGGCTTCCAGACATGTTTTTTGTGCAGTGTGCAGCCCACAGAAAAAAGAGGACAGATAGTGTTTTGACCAAAAAACAAAAACAAAAAAACACCTAAAAGAATCAATATTCAATGCAAAAACATGAAACACATTAGCTTAAAATCCCACTAACCTCCTGTACCCACTATTTGAAATGTTGTATTTCTGGTAGGAGACTGAACAGAGAGGTGGTGTGTTGAGCTCGCACTGTATGTACCACGTGACCTGGCTGAAGTTTAGCTCTGCTGCCTGACTTTGGGCAAATTCTTCATTCCCTAATACCTGAATGAGGATGACAGCAGAACCCTCCCTGCTCCACTCTGCATAACCAGAGATCATGTACCTGCTTCTTAGCCCCTGTTTTAGCTGTGTATTTCTGTCCTCTCTCAGTAAATCTGACAATATGCTATTCCTGCTGTGGTTTTCCCACTCTGAACATTCCAGAATTATGCTATGAAGCATCTAGAGACACAAACACTGGGCTTTAATGGCTCCACCCACTATTCTCCATACAACCCAGAATCCATCCTTACCCAGGACTCTGACCTTCCAGAAGGCAAAATTCACACCATCCCCAGATCCACGGGAACCTCAGCCTTCCCCCACCAAGCTGAGCCAAGTGTTCCTGTCCTGAAGAGCCTCCAAGAAATATGAATGCTGAGTGGGAGCTCCCTGTGAGGCAGCTGTGAGACCTGTAGGTCTCATTCTTTTGGGTTTGCATACCAGATACTTGCATGACAATTCATAAGAGCAGCAAAATTACAGTTGTGAAGTAGCAACAAAATAATTTATGATTGGAGTCACCACAACGTGCAGAACTGTATTAAGGGGTGCGGCACTAGGAAGGTTGAGAAGCTCTGCTGTTGAAGATTACCCTGTGCCCGCTGACGGTTCCTCTGCCACTCTCCATTGCTTACTTGGCTTCGCCACGCTGTCGGCCAATGTACAGAAAACATGGCACAAAATGGGAAACCCCAAAGCCCAACTCAAATCTCAACCCAGTAGTGCTGATAGGGACTCCCGGAGAGCCCTGCAGCTGGCTTAGAAACTGGACCTGGGAACCCTGCCCAGCCTGCCCAGCCTGCCCAGCCTAGTGCAGAGATTCTCAAGCTAGTGCCCACTGACAGAGGAAGGGCAAGGTCCAGGACCATGGACCTGCAGCGCAAGGCACAGTGGGTACTCAGTAAGAGGTTGAAACTCAGTCTTCCCCAGGGCTGAGCCCCTAATTGGTTAGCGGACACCAAGGGATCAGTCATAAACACATTCACACAAGTAACGCTCAACAGATGCAGCAGGGTGTGTTCCTACATTTGTTCATTTGGAAAGCCATGAAGTTGAGAGGGCACAGGGGAAGGCAAGGGAAAGGTTAGAGGGAGGAAATGATATAATAATTATATTTAAATTAAAAATAAACAAATCACGGTAGAGTGAAGGAAAACAACAGTCCGTTGCTTCTCATACAAAGGAGTGTAACCCTGGCCCCAACAGTCACAAGCAGGCCCTGTGTTATGGCTGGGCTGTTGTCATCGTTGGAAGGTCTTTGAAATATGGTCTCACATTAATGACTCAGGCCAGCCTTGAACTCATGGCAACTCTCCTCCTGCAGTCTCCAAAGTGCCATGATGATTTCTGTCAGTACTCAGACTGGGAACAAAGAAAGAAAGGGCTGGAGAGATGGCTCAATCATTGAGAACACTTAGTGCTCTTCCAGAGGACTTATACTCAGTTCCCAGCACCCACGTAGATGCTCTATCTCAAAAGAAAAAATAAGTCATGAAAAAATAAAATAAATGAACTACCTTTTTGCTCTCGGATCTTTCCCCTTTTAGATTAATAATTAATTTTCTTCTATAGTGCTGGGGATTGAACCCAGAACTTCGAACATGCTAGGTAAGCACTCTACCACTGAGCCACACCCCAGCCTTCTTCGTCTGTCAAATATAATTTCATTTCTATTAAGAAGCAGTACCATTTGGTGAGAGTTTGTGGCGTCCCATGTCTCAGTCAATCTGCCGGATGGCACACATCTTTACCAAGCCACGCTTGAGCACCGCAGGACGGCCGCTCGTGTTTGTCAAAATATTTAGCACCAACCACTCGTTAAAGTGTCAGCACACATTTAAGATAACCTCACGTCAAAACAGACAGAAGGCACACGCTGGAATGATCAAAGGGAGCACTTGCCTTGCAGGCTGTTCCTAAAATATGTGTGTGCTCCTGAAGCAGACGCCACTAGACCCAGCTTGATCCTGAGTGTCGACAGCCACCTGCTCTCTCCCAGTCCGCAGGGCTGGCTCTCGGTCATCTTCACCATATCCTTGCCAAGTCCTAACCCTTTCTGAATGCTGCGTACCTGAAACCCGGGGATGCTGGAATGAAAACCCAATACTTCCCAGCTATTACGTAGGCACACAGGGAAGAGAAATGAAGTAATACTGAGAAAGGCTGGCTTTATCCATTATACGGACAATGTTCTCCAAGGAGGAGCATAAAACTGCAGGTCACTTCATGGGCAAATGGCGCTCCTGAGAATTGAAAGATGAAAGCAAGACAGAGAACCTGTAAGAGCAAGAAATACCAAGAAGGCAGGGAACTGCGGCTCCCATGCGTCATCACAAAAAGTACTGTGCTGTGCCAACTTTAAAGCAAATGCCACATAGTCCCCAGGAAAGTTTGCAGGGACATTAGCGCCTTGTGATCCCTTTGTGCCTGAGTTCCCGCACCAGAAGAGGCAAACACTAGGAAAAAATAACAGCAATTCGAGTTTTTCTCAATAACTTTTATATTGCGGAAAATGACCGGGAGCCATGATGAAGCTGGCGTGCGAGGCAAATCAAAGAGGAGGGACCCTCATCCAGTAGCCATGCTCAGGGGGAAAACAGTGCTGTCTGCATTCTACCTCTGTCTGTCTGGACCAAAGCATCTAGAACAGATGATATCAAACTCTAATCTGTTAAGTACTTGCTCTAATACAGGTATTTAACACAGATAGATGGGGATGACCAGTGAAGATGCTGGGAACTGAACAAATACTCCAGGAAGGAAGGACAGAAAAGAAAAGGCTGAGGAGAGAGAGAGAGACTGAGACAGAGAGAGATGACAGGCAGACTCAGAAAGAAGATATAAATGGCACCAGAATGGCGAATGGATTCATTATTGCGGAAATTTTCCAAACTAGGCGACTGTTAGCTGTAGGCCAGTGTGGTCTACATAGTGAGCTCCAGGCCATCCAGGGCTGCATAGTGAGACCCTATCTCGGTAGATAAGCTAATAAGTCATTGAAATATGAATAAATTATACCTATATTAAAAGACAGCTATAAACCAAGCACAGGGCACACATCCATACTCCCAGTACTAAAGTGATAGATAATCAGGAAGGTCACCCTCAGCCATAACATATTCAAGGCTCCATGAGTCTCTGTCTCAAAAACATCAAAAACAGGGTGAACAAAATGGCTTCTCAGGTAAAGGCAATTGCCATGAAAGCCTGGTGGCTCGAGTTTAACGCTCAGAGCCCACATGGTAGAAGGAAAGAAATTTTCAAACTTGCCCTCTACTGACCTCTGTGAGCACAACAGTGGCACACACAGCCACACTTACCTACACACACCAAAACAGATTAAAAATCAACATAAATATATAGAAATTTCTTAAAAATCAAAAACAACTACCAATGATTGCTGTGTATGTATAATATATAAAAGTGGAAGCTGGCAGCATGGCACTGGGAACTGTTGCTGTCTCCGAGGAAGAAATAAAACTTATTTATCTTTTGCATTTGAGACACTCTCTAGCGTGTGTTTTAAAATATAAATTATTCATAAGAGGCAGGGACTCCAGCCACTTGTGAGCATCACGAAAAGCAGGCCCGCAGCTCCCACAACAATCAGGTGTCATCAGAACTAATCGTTAACTAATTGATCACCAGGAATTGATCGTCAGCCACTTGGTACAGCAATCTCCTTTTGGTGTCTTGTTCCATTTACATTACAAATTGCCCTGGCAACCCTAAAGCAGAAATCCCCAGCCATCTGTCCTGGCCTGTATTCTAGTGTTCCAGGCTGTAGCCGTACCAGGGCCTGAAGACTGACATTCTGGGTTCCTGTGTTTTTCCCTTACCCTCTACCTCATGTTTCGTTTATTCTGATTAAAACTTTACAGTTCTGCATCACTTGGCAAAACTGCTGGGGATTTGAAAAGCAAAGGCACTCTCTGTTTGCTTTTCTAGTGATTTAAACAGAAACTAAGACCCCTTCAAAGCCCAGATCCAAATGAGGCTTGTCTCACCAACGCAGACACGAGGGATCACTTTGTGTCCTTCCAACCTAATTGTCTGAGCAAAGTCCTGAGGAGCTGGCAATAGCTGCTGGCTGACTTTAGGGAGATGTTATCATTTTTCCAACTCTGAACACAAAAGTACCTGAAAACACACAGCATTTACTTACTTATAAAAGAAAAAAAAAAGATCAGACTGAAGTAGCAGATTGGCATTTATGAAATGCATATCCTTTTAAAATATTTTTTTCCTGAATTTTTTTGTCAATCCCAAATGGAAAATGAAGCAAGCCTGCATAGCAAATGCTAGAGCTGGAATGTTATTCTCTGTGTGAAATTTTACAGCAACTATTATTTTTAGTAACATCTGGGCCAAATGTTCTCACTGGACTTGGTTTATTCTGAAATTGGATACCATGCAATCCCAGGATGAAACACACAAAGCTGCAGGACGAGTCTACAAGTGCCGCTAGAATCAGAGCCGTGTGCTTTCCTGCATAACAACTAAGCTGCCGTGAGAAACTTATAGCGCGAGGCGGTCATCGCCTTTTCTGCGCAAAACAAAATATTCCTGTGACTAAAAAATAAGGAGAATCTACTTTTCAAGTGTGCTCGCTCCCCGTTGAGGACGGTGTAATATTTCTTTCATTTGCTGTTCTCTTACGGATGGTTTAATGTCCTATTTGTTATAAAAGCCAATAATATCAAGTCCCCAGGGAAAGGCACAAATTACAGCGCCAGCACTTCAACACCAAATGGGGACATTCGTGTCCGATTTCTACAGCCTATTTTTCTCATTAGCACTTGAGTACCATAATTACACTTATTCTAAAAAGCGATGCTGGGGATAAAGCCCAAGATCTTGCTGTGGCTCAACCCTTTCATTTTTATGATGCAGAGTCTTGCTATATACCCAAGGCTGGACTTGAAGTCAAGATTCTCCTGCTTCTGAAGTTATTATTTCACATGTCTAACATCAAGAGTATATTTTGCTTGTTTGTTTTTTCGAGACAGGGTGTCCTGGAACTCACTCTGTAGACCAGCCTGACCTTGAACTCAGAGATCCACCTGCCTCTGCTTCCCAAGCTCTGCTGGTATTAAAGGCGAGTACCATCACACCAGACTCCAAAAGTACTTTGAAATGTCTAAAACAAGACCTCAATAAAGTGTGTTCTGAATGCATGGCCTGACAGACTTGAAGAAACTGAATTGGTAATAATAATAATAATAATTAATAATAAAGCCCAAGTGGTCTGGTTCAAATCACTTAAGTTTTATTTTCTATTTTTGCTTACAATGGTAAGGACTCCTGGGCTAGAGTTTCAGCCCTCACTTCTCCAGCAGGACTCTCAGTGTGGCCAAAATTGGAAATCACTTTGCAAATCAGGTTGGCCTTGAACTCACAGAGATTCGCCTGCCTCTGCCTTCTGAATGCTGGCGTTAAAGGCGTGCACCACCACTGCCTACCTTATTCTGCTATTTTTATTAAGACCATTCTATGCTGGAGAAGGGAAGGAAAAAGGCCAACACCCCCCCCCCAAAAAAAAAACTAACCATCCTGTGGAGAATCTTCTAGACACACCAAGAGCATAACTAAGATGCATATTTTCATCTAATGACTTATATTTTAACAATATCATACTACAGTTTATTAGTCGTGAATCTAATCCGAAGGAAAAGCATTTTCTTCTGCAAGCCAACATCTCTTGCACTGCCCTCAGGAAGCAGAGGCAGGCAGAGCTCTGTGAGTTCAAGGCCAGACTCGGAATGGTTTACGGAGAGAGTCGTAGGACAACCAAGGCTACACAGACAAAAGAAAAATCTCTTGCACAAAACACCAAATGCATACTACACATGAAGAGGTTGCCATGGCAACTTCAACTTTGTGACTACAACTCTACAGCAATTTATAATTGATAGGAATGGGTCTTAAGAAACGGAGCCTTAGCTGGGTTTAGTGGGGCATGCCTTTGAAAACAGAAAGATCCCTGAATTCAAGACCAACCTGGTCTACCTGGTCTACATAGTGAGTTCAGGACAGCCAGGGCTACATGGAAACACCCTGTCTCAGAATAAATAAATAAATAAAATGAAAATAAGAAGAAAGAGAGCCTTTGACTTACAGGGGCCTGCGTGGGATGGCTACTGACAGTCATGTGGCCAGCCAAGTCCATCTATCGTCTGTGAAATGACCATTAGAGTGAAGTGCTAAAACAGTATCTTGCAATTAGAAGTGCTAGGTACCCAACAGTGATGAAGCTCAGGAGACACCACCCCAAAATATAACCCCTTTGAGGAAACCAAAGCAGAAAGTGTGTTCTCTGATACCTAGCCATCTCCCTCCCAGGGAGGTTGGAGAAGGGAATTCTGTGACCTTCCCAGTTAGGTCTTAATATTCCCATGTGAGAGGTGCCCACCCTATGCCTGAAGGAAAGGAACAGTCTCACCACTGAAGGAACGAATCTTTCTACCTTCCCCAGGCCCACAGCCTTCAGCCTGTACCTGCTGTGTCTCCCCTGCTTCTAGGCATCATCGAGGCTCTCTACATCTTCCCTTGTCACACACCAAGGTGGGAAAGCACGTTTACCTGCTTCCTTGGGTCTTAGTTTCAAAAGCTCCTGTGCCATGTAAAACTTCTATTTATAAAATGGGTTTAAGCAGTTTCCCTGTTGGCTTACGTTTTGGTACAGGTGTTTCAGCCATCAACCTAGTAATAAATAGGGCAAATCTTTTCTCTAATCGTTATTACTACCACTACTCGTGATGCCTCCATGAAAGACCACTTAGTCTGATACACGGAGCTGGTACAATAGAGTGAGGGATCTGAATATGTCAATGAAGTCAGTACTGGGTCTTAAAGGGTGGAATTGTCTTTCCAATGGAGGACAGTGGATATTTCTCTAAACCAATATGCACAGAAATATTTTCCTACCCAGGCATCTCGAAGGTCATGTTGTAGCTCAAGGGTGAGTGTTATGTAGGAGTTTGAATGTCTACAAGGACAAAGGTAGGCTAAAGACTTACAGCACACCAAAGGTCCAAAAACCGATAGACAGCCTTACAAGGAAGGACTCCATGTTTAAATCAAGACAGGTGTACATGAAATTTAAGAAACTGTTAAAAAAATCAACACTAATCAAAATACACACCACACACACACACACACACACATACACAGCACCTGTAAGTCCTGCTGATCTCAAACTCTAATCTCAGGTTTCAGGTTGAATCTGGGGAAGTCACCAGCACAGTGAACATATTTGGGAGCGTTGTGCTCTCACGTGGGATGCTGCAGACAATGGGCTGATCCATAACTTTAGTCTACTCTAGAAACTTGGATGGATGGGCTAAGAGCCCAGTGTGCTGTAATAACCCTGCAAAGCTTTTGGCTCTGGCTGTGAACACATTAGCATGAACTTAAATCTGTTCCTTTGTTTGCAACAAGAGATATTTGCTTGCACTTTCTGCCCAAATGGATTGGGTAAAGAACCTAAGACCTCAAACAGCAAAATTCACAACTGGTACACAGCAGCCAGTCGTAGAGTTGAGCCCCGAATGAACTTTTTGGGGGAGCGATGGTGGCCTTTCTCCTTAGCTGTCCTTATTAAAATAAGCGATCTCTTTACGGGGTGTTTCTGTCCCCATTAAGGAATTCATGCTTTATTTTCCTTTCCTGGCTCCCCTCTGCTGTAATCTAAACCTTGTTATACGTTATCATTTGGAGGGGTCCCTAACGATGTCACCGTTTAGAAATGTCACACATCTAGCCATTTGTTTCTGAGCTAGAGTGGAGGCTGTGTAGAACGGGGTTTCAATCATTCTTACTAGGACTACTCAAAGCCACTAGAATAAATTTCTCTCAACATATCACTTAGCTTAATGTCTAGAATGAAAGGGAGTCCCTCACTGTCCCAATAAAAGCGAGTATTTACACAACCAACAGATAATCAGAGAACCTCTATATCGAAATTGAGGTTTGTATAAGAGGTAATTAAACAACATGCAACTTAATCTTGTGTTCGTTGTTTTTACATACACACAGATGAATCACGTGTGACACTGATTCATATTTACACTGATTGCGATGCAATAAGTGGATTTCACTCTGGCTAAAATTAGATTGAATAATTAACAGAGGGATGCTTATAACATTACGGAACACCATTTAGTCTTTGCTATGTAGGCCTGGCTGGCTAGGAACGATGTAGAGCAGGCTGGTTTTCAATTCATAAGGATCCACCTGCTAAGGCCTCTACCACCACACCCGGCTACCTCTCAAATGTCACTAAAGATGAGCATGTGGCTCAGTGGTAGAGCCCCCACTCAGCATGTAGAATGCCTTGGGTTCAACTCCCAGCACCACAGTGAATGAAAGAAATACAGAAATGGCGTACTCATAAGCCTATATTGCAGTGTTTGTGTATTTGTTTCATTAGTCAGTCAACAAGTAATTTTTTGTCCATTGTAGACCTAGCATAAATTTAAAGAGAAAAAAATTAGTCTGAAACTTTACAGCAAATTAAACATCATTTAAATGGTTTTAAATAAGTTGTCACCGTGACAGAGCTGCATTAAATGAAGAATATTGTATAACTATCCAGATAGGAGGCTGACAAAGGTTGGTGGGTGTGGTGTTTGCAGTTATTGAGGAATGATGCTTGAACTCCTTAATCAGGGTGGTCCACATCCCTATAAAGCCAGACCAGAAAACATTAAGGAGCAGGTGTGTACAATCTCATCTTCAGACCAGGAGAGATGTTTTTCCTGTCTTTCTTTTCGTTGGTTGGTTTTGCAATTTTACTTCTTTCTTTCTTTCTTTCTTTCTTTTTCTTTTCTTTTCTTTTTTTTGTTTCTTTTTTTTGTTTTGTTTTGTTTTGTTTTTCAAGACAGAGTTGCTCTGTGTTACAGCTCTGGCTATCTTGGAACTTGCTCTGGCTGACCTCAAACTCACTGCCTCCCGAGTGCTGGGATTGCAGGTGTGCACCACCACCACCCAACTCTATCTTGTATTTTTGTTTTTCGAGACAGGACTTCTCTGCGTATCCCTGGGTTTCTCTGTGTAGCCTTAGCTGTCCCAGAACTCCTTCTATAGACCAAGCTGGCCTCAAACTCAGAGAACCCCTGTCTCTGCCTGCCAAGTGCTGGGATTAAAGGCCTGTGCCACCACTACCCAGCTAGTCCCATTTTCTTAATAAAGCCTTTGTGATCTTTGATCCCAAGACAATATTTGGGAAGGAACATGAAGTTACAGTGACTTTACTATCCTGGGAATATGATGCTTTAATAAAAGGCAAAATAACCAAAAAAAGAAAAACCATTTTTTAGAGGGAAATGCTCTCCCCTGCAGCTGAGTTGGTGCAGAAGCTGTCCTAAGCCGGAGTCATGCACTCTGGACGCCAGAGCTATCCCTCATCTTCATCTCACAGGACGGCTTTCCTCCCTATAATGTGGAGATGACTGTCGGTCCTCAGCTCTAGTCTAGTACCTTCCCTGAGAAGTAGTGTGGTATGTGTGCTGGGCCCTGATCTCACCTGCAGTTTCCTTAATCTGACAAGTAAGACAGCTGTTACACAAAGCTTACAGGAGGCTGAAAAAATTGATAACTTTCTTCCATCTTTTCATAATAACCAAATTTTTTTTGAGGCAGTCGCCATGTACCCTGCCTGCCCTGAAATTTACCATGCAGACCAAGCTGGCTTCAGACTCACAGCTGGCCAAGCTGGCCTTGCCTCTCCAACACAGGGATTCAAGGTGTGCACCACCACACCACACCCAGCTATTAACATTTAAAAAAATTCAAAAATCTAAAATACCCATAAGTGAGCATCTCCCTGAGGATCAGGTAGTAGGGTCTGGTCTGCAGGCAAGTGAGGGTTCCTCAGCCTTATGCATGAGACATTACTGTGTTGAACCGTGGGCATTATTTTATCAGGTCCCCACATTCAGAGAGATTGTCTTGGCATGAGACCAAAAAGGGGGGTGTGGTGTCCAGCTCATCTCAGGAGGCAGAGAGAGCTGGCTTCTTCATGTTGGGCTCCCCCGAGTGAAGTGGCTCGTGATGACCAGTAATGGTAAAATCCTTTCCAGAATAAATCCACCTTCACTTCATAGCACGGAAGCAGGAAAAACCTTCATTTTAGTCTCGATTTTCTCTTGTCATAAGGCTTACAACCTGTGGCACACAAGACGGGGAAGATGGATCCTAGCCCTGTTTCTGCGTTAGCTTATGCAATTCAGGGGGATGCGATGGGAAGGGAGGCCTCCATGTTTCACAGATCGATGGGTGGGGCAAGCTTCTGTCTGCTGTTTGGTGTTCTGTGACTGAACCTACGGAGTGCAGAAAACTGTAGAGGGGGGTCACCCACATCTAAAGAGACCTAGGCTTCCATCCCCAAAGTTTATCCCATGCCTACATGCTTCTGGAATCAGTCTTTTGGCCCCAAAGTGTCAAAGCCTGTTGCTTATAAGAGGTTATTTCTTATTTATTTTTTTAATTGGGGAGGGAGGTACCATTGCTTAGACACAGAGCCTAATTGTTTGTGTATTGTCTTTCAAGGAGACACCATTCAGCTAGATCTAAAGCTCTATAAAAGAGCTCACAGGGAAAAGGGGTCTCAGGCCAGAGCAAATAAACAAGCTGTTCTCCTAAATTCCCCTCCTATTGCCTTCCAAGGACACATGTTTATTTCCAGTCTCTGAAACAGATTGAGAGTAATATGCCGGAAGGAACAGTAAGATGGTATTCCATCTCTGCTCTTCTACTCCAAAAAGACCACACCTAAGATGCTGGAGAGCTGAGGATCCAGCCTGAGGCATGAGTTAGCACTGCACTCCTGACATCAGGAAAAAAAGAAAAAGAAAAAAAAAACCACTAAACAACAGTGCTTAGAAATCTGCACTTCTAACTCTGCAGTACCTTAGTTGGGCTTTGGAAGCAGGAAAAAATAATTTGTTTGCTGGGAAAGAGTGAGACCTCCATCATTTTTCTGCCGCTGTCTGGGTTCTGCCAGCTGACAGTACCTAATGCAAAATTTAACCATAAAAAAAAAAGAATCTCCTAGCAGCCCCACTGTTCACCAAAACTAACCAAGTGTCCTTACCGCTGCTCCACCCTGCTTCCTTTTTCACCTACTCGCCCAAAGCAAGGATGGGTGGCAACCACTACATATTCCTCTGGCATAACCACAACCTGAATCTTAAGAAGCAGTGATGTTGACGGAGGGAGCTCCCACCCTCTCTGCACCCCTTGCTTGCCACAGAGAAAACAAGTACACACAGGGTTAGAGAATCCAAAATCAATTCACTTTAATCAGGTCTAAAAGAAAAATCTAAAATCTACCCCGAAATTACAAAAACAAAAACCAGAAACTGCAAATCAGAAAGAAAAAAAAAAAATCACATGAAGAAAAAAAAATCCGGGCTGGGGACCATCTGCACATCGGGGCGCTGCCTTTAACCTCCCGGGATGGCATGTAAAGCCATGCTGCCCAGCCCAGATCCTGAGCACGATTTACAAAGGGCTTCCAATATCCCCCCCATCCACACCAACACTTCCTCCCGGCTTCCCAAACGCTCGGAACAAAGACCTTCTTGAAGCACTTACTGGAGCAGCAGCTTCTCTCAGCGATTGCCTGGGACCACGCAGCAGGAGGGGCCCTGAGCAGGGCAAGTCGGAGTCCCCAGCTTCCCCGCCCGCTGATGTGTATGAGACAACAGCCCAGGAACCGACTTTCCCATCACAGCCTCAGACTGTAATCCATGTGCTTCCCGCGGGCCAGTCCCAGCTGCCTACGGAGCACCACATGATCTGCTCTGACATCAGATCAGCCCGAGACAGCCCATCCGCCAGCCCCTTCCACGCTTGTGGGTTGCATCACTCCCCGTGCCCTGGCTCGCATCGAAGCAGGTGGTACAGAGTAGGGAACTGTTGTTTTCTTACAAAATATTTTTTGGTGGCCTGGTTCCTTCTGTTTCTACCAGAAGGGGAAAAAGCAGCATCAACTGCCTTCGGATTTGTTCGCAGGCTGTGTGTAGCAGAAGCACGGCAGTAACTGGAGACCCACTCCTGGTCTAGACAAGAAGGGGAATGAGTCAGGACGCCAAGCTTATGGGAGTGACCACATCTGCAGAACCCATGGCCACTGCCCAAACCACCTTGCAACAGATCATTTCCTGAACATAAGTTTATGCCACAAGATCTGTGTGCGTGTCTGTATGTCTGTGTGTATCTGTGTCTGTGTGTGTGTGTGTGTGTTTTAAGCAAGTCATCACAGAGTATGGTTCATGGAGGACTCAGGGACATAAATCAGACTTGGTGCCGTATGAAGTTCTCATCATGAGAGAGCTCACATTCAGTCCAACCAAAATACACTTACAGACCCAGACAGACAAACGAGCAGGGAGGAAATCAAGGCAGCCTATTCCCACTGAATGCATTCACTCCAGAGCCATTTATTTATCACCTATATTCAGCTGACACAAAAGGAGCCCATGCTCCTCCCCCAGCACCGAGGCCACAGAGATGTGCTGCCGCACCCACATTTTATATGTGGGGACCAGAACTCAGGGGTTCATATTTTCATAGCAACCACTTTCTCACTGAGCCATCTCCCCAGTCCCACCCTGCTGCGCACCAG
>JABTXL010008488.1:15026300-15056680 GCA_025134845.1 Neodon shergylaensis
TGTCAGCACATATACCTGTGCACCAAATTCATAGTGTCTGAGGAGTCCAGAGAACACACTGGATCACATGGAACTAGGGTTATAGACAGCTGTTAGCAGTCATCTGGGTGCTAGAAATCAAACCTGGATCTTCTGCAAGACCAGTCAGTGCTCTTTCTCCTGAGCCCTCTCTCCAGCCCCGCCCACTCACTTTAAATGCAAGGAGCAAAGACAACGGAATAAAATCCAAGGGTTTGCATTTTCTGTGATTATTCTGTAAACGGACTAATTATTAAGCTAAAATTTAAAAAAATTAAACTACGTATTTTTGTATACAAGGAGTGTATTTGGTCTGAATATCTTGGGATCTTGTTAACATTTATCTCATACATCCAATTAACCTTGGACATTTAAAAAATAATCCTTTTTAGATATCTGCCTGATTCTGTGATCTTTTGACACGCTTCCGTAGCCAATGAGCTAAGCCATGTGGGAAATTTATCCCTCCACACAGGTTTACCCAAAACATATGTAGTTTAAAAAATCTGGCGTATTCAAAAGTCTAATGGTTATTTCTACTCAGAATCCTTAGTTCATGCTGTGATCCCTGTCACCTGGACTCTGGCGACTGCTTCCACTTGTCCTCCATACAGCAAGCAACATGCTCAGAAATTCATTCTCTCTTTTCTGAGACCCCACTAAGGTTTCCTTTCTCATTTAATTCCTTGCTGGGGTTCTTACAACTGCGTCAGTAATCCTGTGCAGATGTTTCTCAGCGAGCGTCCTTCTCCAGAAAGCAATGTGCTTAACATCACTCTTTATTGAGTTACTGGGTTTTCTGTGCGTGCGTGCGTGCGTGCGTGCGTGCGTGTGTTCATGTGCATGCGTGCCCGTGCTGCGACGCACTTGTGGAGGTCAGAAGACAGCTTTCCGCAGTGAGCTCCTGTCCTCCGCTGTGGGTTCCAGGAATCAAGCTCGGGTCGTAAGGCTTGTGCACAAGTGCTTGCACCTGCTGACTCATCTCATTGGCCTGAGTTACCTACATTAGATAACGAATAATTTTTTTAAAAAATATATATCGAGGGGATGCAAATGTGTGTGGGTGACTGAGGTGGCCAGAAGAGGGTGCTGGATCTCCCGAGGCTCAGCTACAAGAGCCACTTAGAGAAAGACTGGCTTCAGACCCGACACACAGACTCTAAGGCGAGCTTAGGTGATGTTTTCTACCAAAAAGCAAGGGAATAGTCTAGAGCGCTGAGATGAGGTCAAAGGTCAAAAGTGTTGCCTTAGAAGGTTCCTGCAAGCCAGCTTTACCACAGCATCATTGCAGGTACTGTGGCCTTTAAAAAGGCCACACCAAGCAAATTAAAATAATATTTCCTTTTCTGCCAGACCTGCAGTCAGAGTGTGGCTCAGTGAGTAAGCTGGTTTCAACTCTGTATCTCCGTACTGGCTTCATATACTCTGTCCACCACAATGGATTTAGTGGTTGGATTTCACTAAGAGCCTGCTCCCAGGAGGGTGGCTGGGAGCAGTGATGGAAGAAGTGTCAACATTACAGCCTAAGAACATATGGGACATACATATTGCTGTCGCCTGCTTTGCTAAACGCAATCTGTCCCAGCATCACAAAGGAATTATAGCTGATTGACTTGCTTCAATACCGAAAAATTAAATGATGGCCAATAAAGTCGTGGCTTTATAATAGACAGCTACCATCATTCCACGGCTGACCTCGGTATTAGAAAACTATCACAGACCATATTGTACAGCTCTTTATACACTACAACACGAGACTCACAGCACTGTGTACAGATTCCTTTGGGGGAGGGGAATGATGTGTGTATGTGTGGGGAGTACACGTGTGCATGTTTAGGAGGTCATAGGTCAACATCCGATATCTTCATCAGTCACTCCCCATCCTATTTTTTATTGATTTTTATTGAGCTCTACATATTTCTCTGCTCCCCTCCCTGCCTCTCCCCTACCTTTTAACCCTCCCCCAAGGTCCCCATGCTCCCAATTTACTCACAAGATCTTCTCTTTTTCTACTTCCCATGTAGATTAGATCCATGTATGTCTCTGTTAGAGTCCTCATTGTTGTCTAGGTTCTATGGGATTGATTTGTGGGCTGGTTTTCTTTGCTTTATGTTTTAAAACCATCTATGAGTGAGTACATGTGATAACTGTCTTTCTGTGTCTGGGTTACCTCAGTCAAAATAATGTTTTCTAGCTCCATCCATTTTCCTGCAAAATTCAAGATGTCGTTATTTTTTTCTGCTGTGTAGTACTCTGTTGTGTAAATGTACCACATTTTCCTTATCCATTCTTCGGTCAAGGGGCATTTAAGTTGTTTTCAGGTTCTGTCTATGATAAACAAAGCTGCTATGATCTCCATGCTATTTTTTTTTTTTGGTTTGTTGTGGTTTGGTTTTGGTTTTGGTTTTTGAAGACAGGGTTTCTCTGTGTTGCCCTGGCTGTCCTGAAACTATCTCTGTAGAGCAAACTGGCCTCGAGCTCACAGAGACCCACCTCCCTCTGTCTCCTGTGTGCTGTTATTAAAGGAATGTGCTGTCACCACCCAGCTTTTTTCTTTTTTAAACTTTGAACCTGGAGCTCATTGCCCCTCCTAGACTGGCAGTCTGGCAACTCCAGCAATCCTCCGTCTCTCCCACTCCCAAGCACAGGTATGCGCTGCCATATATAGTTTTTATAGGAGTAACGGAGATCCAAACTTGAGTCACGTTTGCAACTGTGCCATATCCCCAGCCCATGTTTTTTTGAACAACAGTGGCACATGCCTTCAATCTTAGCTCTCAGGAGGCAGAGGCAGGTGGATCTCTGTGAGCCTGGTCTACAAAGCAAGTTCCAGGACAGCCAGAGCTGTTACACAGAGAAACCTTGTCTTAAAAAAAAAAAAAGAAAAGAAAAAGAAAGAAAGAAAAAAGAAACAGGATCTCATTTAATCCTGATAAGATGGTGTTTTGACCTGATTTAGTCATAATTTTTATCAAAATTTCTAGCCTATAGGAGCTATAGTGTGAAGTTAATTAATGACAGCCAGAAGCAGCAATCTTTTTTTTTTATATAATCAGGAGAACAATTTATTTCATCAGGGTATGTTCAGAGACAGACATCATGAAAATGAACCAAGGAGAAATCCTGAGACCGAAGAATTCGTGAATGAAATAACCACAAACTGGTTTTTTTGCTTTTTTTTAATATTTATTTATTTACTATGTATACAATATTCTTTCTACGTATATACCTGCAGGCCAGAAGAGGGCACCAGACCTCATTACAGATGGTTGTGAGCCACCATGTGGTTGCCGGGAATTGAACTCAGGACCTTTGGAAGAGCAGGTAATGCTCTTAACCACTGAGCCATCTCTCCAGCCCCAGAAACAGCAATCTTAAATCTACAAAAGATTTAAAGTATACCAGAAAATTTGCCCAGTCCCTTCAACAAAAATTAGACGAGACAAAAGAAGGGAGGAGGGGGTCCAGAGAGAGAGAGAGAGAGAGAAAGTAGGAGGGAAGGGGAGAAAGAAGGAGGGAGGGGAGTAAACCAAAAACCATAGTTCTGCTGTGAGACAAAGTTTGAAGGATAGGAATCACTTAATGGAATCTAGTTCAAGCAACTTAGTTTAAAAAAACAAAAACAAAAACAAAAACACATTTTGGAGACAACTGAGAAAAATCTGAATGTATGCTGGGCATTAGAAGATATCAGAGATAGATGTAATAATGATAACAGTGGAAAGCTTAATGAAGAAAATATGAGGGAAGAACTAAAGAATGCAAGAGAAAGGAGAGCATGTTTGTAAATGCTTTCAAAAGAAAATAGAAAGTCAGGCATAAAGGTTCGTACCCAGGAGAGGCGAGAGGGTGCTAACAGGGGGTACACCATGAGTCTGAATTCAAGACTACCCTGGGACATATAATAAGTCCTTTCTCAAGAAGCAAGCCAAAAGAAAGGAGGAGGGGTTGGAGGAGGAAAGAAATATGGCAAGATGTTAACAAACACCAAATCAAAACAGACCATATATGAATTTGAATATTGTGCTATCTTCATAACTGAAATGTTCTATATAATGAACAAAAATTTATTTCCAAATTTACATTTCTCTAAATAAACACTTCTAACTTTTTCTAAGTTTCATGGCTTAACTTTTTAAAAAATATTTAAGTGTTAATTTCAATGACTTGGAATATTTTGGGAGTTATTTTCTCTGTCCTCAGTTGTCTAGGCAATTTATTAAATAATCCCTCTGTTTTCTCCATTTATTATCCTTTATTAAATTATTAATATGGCAGGGTCCACTTCCGAACTAACTGTTCCATTGGTTTGTCTATATCAGTGCCATTTTAATATAATCATAGCTTTATTAGTAACAATAACAAACTAACCTCTCTTCAAATCTCAAAGCCATCATTATCAATTTTCTAAGTAATATTTGGAGCCTTCTTGGTGCCCCTCCAAAATCACATAGTCCTTTCTTTCTTGTTTTTTAATCTGTTGTGATTAGAACCAAGCTGGAGGAAGTGTCATGTCTAGAATCCTAAAATCCTGGTCTTTATTTTCTCTTAACTGTGGGTCCAGTTTGCTCTATTCACATTCTCCAGCCCACTGGTGTTCTTCCTGTTCTCCTTGGTGGCATAAAAGTTGTGTCCTCCTTCTTTTACACAAATCTGAAGGGGACAATTTCATGGTCAGGGCTTCTGCTGCACTTCCCACTGACGGGGTTCCCATTTCATTATGCTGTTTAACACTTCCGGATGTGCTCCGTTTTCTCTGCTTTCTTTTCAAAAGAACTTGTGTGTGTGGTCCCAGACTCACACACACACACACACAAAAATAATCCTCAAATTATTATTTCCCTTATTCTGGGCATTCAGCTGATACTTCCGCAGGCTGTGTCTCTAGCCACTCATCCTGGCAACCCTCCTCACTGCTGGTTGCAAGCATTTGAAATCACCAGCGTTTTCATTGATTCCTTCTGAAAACATTCCTTTAATTTCCCAACGCAGGTGCAGAGCGCGGAATCTCTTCCACACGCATGTATGGTTATCTGGACCCTTGTGAAGCAGTGGTCGGTTGTGTCAGCCTAATTCTTACTCCAGCTCCATTCTGTAAGTCATTAAAACTGAGTCATCCACGCATTTAATAGCCACATACTTTTTGGTCCTCATGCATAAGGTCGGACACAGAGTAAAGGGCAATCTCTGCGGTGTGAGATCAAATGCCGCCTTAGCCATGAGAGCAACTGCTCCCTTCTGGGAGGATTGTCTCATCATGATTCTGAGAGTTGGAACTTGCAGCAAACCTGTGAGAACTCATCAAAACTCGTCGTTTACATCAAGGCAGGACTTGGATAGCTTACATTGCAACTCTCATGGAGAAAATATAAATCTGAAAACATCATCCCTCCATCATTCCAGGTCTGTACCAAGCTCCCCGGGTGGGAGTCTTGTTTGGCTCCCCTGTGATCCACATAGAAATGCCATCGCTCTTCAGTGCCTCAATCCATGTGGAAGGATGTAGCACCCCTTACCCTGCGCGCACACACATCCAGGCACCGGTAGCAGCTCACGGGGCAGCACCACCAGAGGTGGGGCTTTGGAACAGAGCAAATATTTTAAAACTGCAAATGTAGGAACTGCATGATGGACATGGGAAGGGCTTTGTACTCATCTCTCAACTGCTGAATATCCTTGGGGATTTCAGAGTTTAAAATGGCTTATAAAATTATCACATGATCCAGCCATTGTCCTAAGCCAATATGATTTTGAACTATATTCTTAACAAGTATTTATTAATACTTATATTTATACTCACAGAGGAGTGCAACTCTCACCCCTCATCAAGAAAGCCCTTTGGGTAACAGATGGATACTGCTACAGAGACTCACAATTGGTCAAAGTTCAGAGAACTGTGGGTTCTAGTAGAACAACACCCCTTAGGCATGGCAGCGAAAATGCAGCTATGAAATCTCAACATTGTGGTTGCCTGAGCAACACTGGCATCACGAATCTACTAGTTGACATACCAGTGTGGACAGGGGACATTCCACATGGTCCCACCCCGAGATAAAGAGCTACAGGTGGTGAATAGATGCTGAGCGAGGAAGAATAGTTTCTTCCAGGAATGATGGCCAGTCTTGGGCAGCATACAAGCTATGCTCAATGGACTTGGTACAATGCACACACACACGTGCATACATGTAGCAATAAAGAGACCATGAATTGGGAAGGGGAACACAGAAGGAGTATAAGGAAAGCAGAGGTATGGAGTGTTGTAGATGCAATGCTTATGCCTGACATTCTGAAAAGAAAAATAAAAGATTTAAAAAGAATCAGGGCTGAAGAGATGGCTAAGCAGTTAGAAACACATGTAGCTCTTGCAGACCTGGGTTTGGTTCTCAGCACCCAGAGAGTGGCTCACAACTACATGCAACTCCAGTTCCAAGGAATCCTAGCCCTTCTCCTGGGCTTCCTCAGGCTCCTGCATGCCCTCTGATGTATAAAAACTCATACAGGCACATACATACATAAATAAAATATGCTCTTGTCTTCCATCTTACTCTGTGGTCCACAAACAAGGAAGTCAGCACATCATAAGATGTCACCATATAAGAGCAGTTGTGTGTATAGACACTTCCCTCCATTCCTGGGAGAAGGAGAAAGCAATCCCCTAAACATTCTCCGCCCTGCTTCTAGATTTATCTTGACAGAGCTTCTGTTTCATCGCAATACAAATACCCATCCTCTGGGTTCTTTAAAAAGTCTTTATTGCTCTCATGGACCCTGAGGAAGGCCTGGAGTACACCCCAGAGAGCTCCTCCTGTCTGTATAGTCACCCCCACCCTCCCACACCAGCCTTTCAGACTTCACAAGCCTTTCATTTCTCTGAACCCCAATCCTGTGCTAGAGTTCGACAAGCACTGCTTCTGCTGGGAATGGCGCTTCCTGCTTTATTCCTTCACTTAACTAATGTGTCCTCAACTCTAAGACTTAACTTACCAGTTCCTTTGAGAGACCTCCCTTTATCTCCCTAGTGGGAGTGAAGGGTCTCCTCTCTGGGCCACCACAGCATCCTTTGTTTCCTCTTTTGTTTATTAATACTTAGTGATCCTAGCTGCCACTTAGTTGCCCCTCACCACAGTATCAACCCACCACCTTACTGTCTGGACCCAGTAAGGTACCAGAGACACAGGAGGATCTCAATAATAGTTACCTTAGTGCTGTTAATGTAGATCTGAGTAGCATAGTCGTTTGCATTTATGCCCAAGGACCGAGTTCAATATACGGCTTAAGTATCTGAAACACTGACAATTAAAAACTAATCTGCTTTCGAAACACATGAATCCCATAGAAAAATAGGGACAAACTCTCTGTAAGAAAAAAAGAAGCTGATGACGATTCAGTGGTAAATGTATGTCGCCCTCATTCTGAATTTGTACAAAAAGCAGTGACGTCACTGTGCCTGTCCTACACATTCCTTCAAGACCTCCACATGGATGGTTCTCAATTTTGCAAGTTCAAGCACTCAGTTTTATCTTTTTTGTTAAAAGGTGAGAGTCAACAATACTGACTATGGCAGTTTGTCATTGAGCACAGAATACACACATGCAAAAGAACTCTTTAAATAAGCATTTCTCAGTTCTTCCGAGGATGGCAGCTAGCTAATGCCATTTCATTATGGAAAGTACATGCTTTAGAGTCATTGGTGCTATTTCACCCCCAGGACATCAGAGAGATTAGCTCACACGTGATAAACTCCTGTGAGACACACACACATGCTCCAGAACATGAACATGCACACAAACACACACCATTAAAACCAGAGCCTCGCATCCCTGCTGCCTGTCATGTGCACCGAAAACTGCAAACTTCGCAGCGTTAAAGGATGCTTTAAAAGAGCTGGCGCATCCTCCTAATGTAGACTTCCTCTCTCGAGATCGGGCCGAACCTTCTGACAGAACCACCTCACCCCAGCACACCCTCCAGGTCACTGCTGACTGATGGATGGGATGCAGTAGCCACGAGTGCTAGACTATTGTTTTCCAGGGTGTATGGTTCCTTTTCTTTAATAACCGTGAAATGTGATGACTCAATAATTTATTTATTTATTTGTAGGTGTTATGTCTACATGTATGCCTGTGCACCACATGCAAGACTGATTCCAAAAAGAGGCCAGAATAGAGCATCAGATCCCCACCATGTGGGTCCTGGGAAGTGAAGCCAGGTCCTTTGGAAGAACAGCTAGTGCTCTCAATTACTGACCCATCTCTCCAGAACCTCTTTTTTTCTGTGCGTATGTGTATGTATATGCTTGTAAGGGAAAGAGAGATGTGGTCTGGATAATCTAGAACTTAATATGTAGATCAGGGTGGCCTTGAATTCACAGATAGCCACTGCCTCTGCCCTCCCAAGTGTTCTGGAATTAAGGACATGGACCATCATACTTGGATTGGTACATGGATTTGGGGGGTGGGGTTGTTTGGTTGGTTGTTTGGTTGGTTTGCATTGGTATTTAGTTTTTCAAGACAGGGTTTCTCTCTGTAGCCTGACTGTCATGGAACTCACACTGTAGGCCAAGCTGGCCTCAGACTTGAAGATCTGCCTGCCTCTGCCTCCCAAGTGCTGGGATTGAAGCTGCCTAGCCCAGGGATATTTTTTAATATATTTATAATGTTGTGTGTATGAGCGGTTTGCCTACATGTATGTGTGTGCACTGCCTAGTGCCTAGGACCCTCAAAAGGCAGAAAAGGGCCTGTCCTAGTTAGGTTACCATCAGTGTGATGAGACACCATGACCAAAAGCAACGTGGGGAGGAAAGGGTTTATCTGGCTTACACTTCCACACCACTGTTCATCACTGAAGGAAGTCAGAGCAGGAATTCAAACAGGGCAGGAACCTGGAGGTAGGAGTTAATGCAGAGGTCATGGAGGGTTGTTGCTTATGTGCTCACTCAGGGTTGCTTCCTTACAGAACTCAGGACTACCAGCCCAGAGTTGGCCCCACCCCAAATGGGCTGGGCCCTTCTCCATCAATCACCAATTAAGAAAATGGCCTATAGGCTTGCATACACCCCAATTTTATGGAGGTTTTTTTCAATAGAAAATCCCTCTTCCTTGATGACTCTACCTTGTGTCCAGTTGATATAAAACTGACCAGTGCCAGGACCTGACACTCAAGTTACATATGGCTGTGATCCCTGACACTGGAGTTACAAATGATTGTGATTTCCTGACACTGGAGTTACATATGGCTGTGATCCCTGACCCAGGAGTTACATATGGCTGTGACCCCTGACCCAGAAGTTACATATGGTTGTGGAGCACTATGTGCGTGCTAGAAACTGAACTCAGGGCCTCTACAACAACGCTAAGAGTTCTAAACCAATGAACCTCCTCCAACCATGAATTCTTATCCATGTGTTAGATAGAGACTTCTATGCCCCTGGATGCTAGTCCAGGAGCTGAAACAGGGGTGTGGCAGATGCCATAGTACATATTCTTCTTTAAAATTAGTCACACCTTTAACACATCAGGTAGGCATTCTGAAAAAAAGCCTCACATAACTCGATTTTCAGTACTTAAAAAAATTATGCTCAGAAAAATGTTTTAAGGTGATGAGCAATCGCTCACACAATATTCAGGCCCCTGAGGCAGGTAGAGATTGTCATGAGGTTGAGATCAACATGAACTGTGTAGTGAGTTCCAGACAATTGTTTGGGTTATACAATGTCATACTCTACAAAGCTAAAATTAAAAGTGGACTTATCCAATGACCTCACAGTTTCACTACTTGGGATAAACTCCAAAAAACTGGAAGCAGGGATCCAAGCTCATACTGGCACACCCATGCCTACAGACAGCAGCATTATGCAAAACAAGAAAAGATGGAAGCAACCCAACTACCACTGCATGAATGAAAAATACACATGTTGGGGCTGAAGAGGAGGCTCAGTAGGTAAAGAACATGTAGTGTTCTTACAGAGGACTCAGGTTCGGTTTCCACCACCCATATGATGACACATAACCTTCTGTCACCCCAGTTCCAAGGGATCTGATCACCCCCTTTCTGACCTCCCCAGGTCCTAGATGCACACGGTGCACTTACATACAGGCAGAGCTCTCATATGCATGCAAATAAATGGGAAAGAATTTTTAAATTTACATGCTGGCATATTAGTTAGCTGGGAAAAGGAAGGAAGTTCTGGCAAAAGCTACAGTATGGATGAGACTTAAAGACAGATGCTAATTCAATCAGTCACTAAAGTACAAAATCTGTACGATACCCCCTTGTGTGAGAGAGTGAGTGCATCAATATTCAGAGAGTGTAGAAGAATAGAATGTAATAATAGAACAACCATCATGTAGCCCTGGTTCATACAGTTCCATGGAAGAAAAGAAGGGAGGGAGGGAGAAGGGAGCAGTGATAAAGAAGCAATCGCAGCTGGGTAGGCAGGGATACTCCCTCCCCAACACCCATTGGAGAGTAAAGGCTAGGTGACTTATGTAGCAGCCCTGTGTTCCCTGCCCAACTCCGCTTGTCTCCAAAGAGAGACAAAATGGATTTGTAGGAGACAGAGAGGGAATTTGAAACACGCAGTATGTGTGTACTGATCCTGCCATGGATGCATGACACGCATGCTCTCATCTGCTTCTCATAACAAACATGTATTACCTTCATTTCATAAATAGCCAACTATGGCCCAGAGTAATTAGTACTTCCCAAACTCATAATGCTTGCAAGAGTTAGGACTAGGATTCCAATCTACTTATTTTGTACGGTGTTACCCAGGCTCATCCGACTGTCTGGTACAGCCCACTGTGGTCTGTAGATTTGGTGCCTGCCCCTGCCTCCTCCTTGGAAAGAACTCTATTACCCTGAAATTAAAAATCTATGTCCAGACTCCCTTGCTGGCAGACAAACGAGACGCTTGGCAGAAGTTGATTACTGCATGAAAGCACTTTAGAGTGGAAGGAGGGCCCGGAGGAAGAAAGAGCCCCTCTCCTCTGCACTCAGCACCTCCCTGGCTCAGACAGCAAATGTATACATGAAAAAAAGAAATGAAACCCGCTGACTGAAAATTACTTAGTGCAAATCCCACTTCCTCCACGCAAACTTAGTGATACTTCTCCTACAGGAGTGTTTGTTACAGGATTCACTTGGCTATATTGTCTAGGAATAGACAGGGTAATAAACAAAATAACTATATTTCTGCTCCTATTAGTCAATCGGTGAGATTTCTTCCAACAAATGGGCCCAATTCTTCCAGACAACCAGGAGACTTCTCTATCAAAATAGCATATTAAGTGCATAATATTCCTACATATGAAATCATAATAAACATCAACTTATTTTATATGATACTTCAAGCAAAGGCCTGGAGATATAGCTCAGTGGTAGTGAATCTGCCTATCACATAACAAGGTCCTGGGTTTCATCCTCAGCGCCACAAAAGAAAGAAAAGACAAGACAATAAGATTCTCCAATTAGAAATCAGTGCAAATGAACCATTACTTGTACAGAACCGCTCCAAAGCACTTTGTTTAGCCTGTCTCAAAAACAAGTCACTCTGCCCTTGTTCTAGTTTCCTTTCTGTTGCTGCGATAAAATACTCCTGACCAACTCAACTAAGAGGACGAGAGGGTTTATTTCATTTACAGGTTATTGTTTATCTCTGAGGGAAGTCAGGGCAGGAACCATGGAATCAGAAACCATGGAGGGCTGCAGCCTCTGAGTGAGCATAGGTTATTTTCTCATATAGCTCAGGATCATCTGCCAGGGAATAGTGCCGCCACAGTATGAGCCTTTCTACATCGATTAATAATCAGGATCAGCCCCTCTCACTTGCCATAGACCCAACCTGATGAAATTAATCCTTTTTTTCTAAGTGATTCTATGCTGAGTCAGGTTGATTGCTAATGCAAACCCGCAGTCAGAAAAGCACTTCAGGCGTCTGTGTGTGCATTGTTGCATGTGTGTTCCAACACATTAGAGAGAAGGGATGTTCAGGAATCCGTTACCTTAAACTGCACATATAAAATCTGATGGTGCAGAGGAGGGAAGCAGCTAATTGCTCAGTGCAAAAAAATTGTTTTCATTTCTCTTTCATCTTGAGCTTTCTTAATTATGAAAGATAGAATAATCTCTAGCAAAAAAATTCTAATGTATTGTAGTCTAGGAACTTCTAGCTTTTTGCTCTTTATTTTTTGTTTTCCAAAATATTAATTCATTTCTAATATGGACCTAGTGATACATATCAGCCACCCCAGGACTTGGGAGAAAGAGACAGGAATGTTCCAAGTTCAAGGCCAACCTCAACAACATGATGAATTCCAGGCCAGCCTGGGCTACATGAGACTGTGTCTCAAAAATACATAAATACGATCAGGGTTGGCTAAGTCAATGAAACACTGGAAACATAACCCTGATGACCTCAGTTCTTTCAACCCCAGAACCCACATAGAAAGCAAAATGTAGTAACGTACGTCTGGAATTCCAACACTTCTACCATGAGATGGAAGGCAGAAACAAGAAATTTTTACAAAAACTCACTGGCCTGCTAGTCTGGAGCATGTACATTCCATTAACACAAACAACAATAAAGACGCTGCCTCATCAAGTTGGAAAACAAGGATCAAAGTATCTGGACCGAAGAGATGCCTCAGCAGTTAAGAGCACTGTCTGCTCTTCCAGGGCACCCAGTTCCATTCCCAGCACCCACATGGCAGCTCACAACTGTCTGAAACTCCAGTTCTGGGAGATCTGAAACCCTCACATCAATGTACATTAAATAAAATTAAAAAGAAACGAATAAAGGTATCCTCCGCATCCACATTTGTGCTGTAGAATGTACACACGTACACAAAGAACAATAAATAAATAAAAATGGGACTCTAGCTGGGGTGGGCGGTATAGCTTAGCTGCTAGAGGGCTTACACGCATACATAAAGCCCTGGACTTGGTCTCTAGCATGACAGAAACCAGGTAAGGTGCTCGCACTGTAATGTCGGCACTGGGGAGATGGAGGCAGGGAGAACAGAAAGAAGTTCATGGTCATCTTCTATAATATAAGAGTTTAAGGCCAGCCTGAGGCGCCTAATATTCTGTTTCAACAAGGTTTTTCCTTTGGCACATTTAATTTTTTTATTTACTTTTTAATTATATTTTTATTACTTAAAACGATTTTCAAATTTAAATATATTTTGATCGTATCCTTTCCTTCCCCCCAAATCCTTCCAGATCAAGGCCCTCCCTACCCTGGTCACTTTAAGTTCTTTCTCAAAAAGCAAACCAAAACCGAAAAGAGCAATAACCCTGCCATCCTTGACATTTAATTATGATACTTAACAGACATCTTTGCAATTTAAGATGACACTTTTAATATAAAATCCTGTGATTTAAAAGTCTACCCCAGGCTGGAGAGATGGCTCAGTGGTTAAGAGCACTGGCTGCTCTTCCAGAGGACCCTGTCTCAATTCCCAGCATCCACATGGCAGCTCACAACTGTCTGTGACTCCAGCTTCAGGAGACTGGATACCCTTAGAGGTATGCAAGCAGGCAAAATACCAATGCACATAAAAAGAAAAGGATTTTTTTTAAAGTTTACCTCAAAATAAAATAGGCTATAATAAAAAAGTTTCGAATGTTTAACAAGTAATGATATAATAAGATAAAGATCTTATCATAATGTTTTCAAGATAAATAAAATTATTGAAATAGCATAATTACTTCTCTTGAAAAAAATTTTTTTTTCTCAGGGGTAGGCCAAGACAGGGTCTCATGTAGCCTAGGCTGGCCTCAAAATCCTCTGACCCTCCTGCCTCCACTTCCAGAATCCTGGGATTATAGGTGAGTGCTAACCCTCCCAGATTAGTTTTTAAGTTATTGCTTAATAACTAATATGTCTTTAATATAACTGAATTATTTGAATAAGCTACTGATATTATTCCAGTGTTATTTTGACACTAGTTTGTCTTACCTTTCAAGTATAAGTTTTACTCAGTGAGGATTTTTTTAATTGATAGGACAAAAAGGTTTAACCAATAGTAACATAAAATGTAAATTTAATTTTTAAATCTTTTTTGTTTGTTTCTTTGTTTTTTGAGACAGATTATCTCTACATAGCCTTGGCTGTCCTGAAGCTCACGCTGTAGATCAGGCTGGCCTGGAACTCAAAGATTAATTTTTAAAATCCTAACACTTTCAAGTTGGGGGGGAGGGGTTGATTTTGTTTTTTGCTTTTGTTTGTTTGGTTGGTTTGTTTTGTTTTTTGAGGCAGGGTCTTACTATGCAACTCTGGCTGGCTTAGAACTAGCTCTGTAGACCAGGCTGGCCTCAAACTCATGAAGATCCACCCTTCTCCGCCTCCTGAGTGCTGCAATGAAAGGTGTGCGCCACCACTTTAAAGTTTTTAAAAAGCAAAATTGAAACAATCCTCCAACAGAACCACATTCTTCTGTTTTCATTTTAAAATTGTGGTTCGAAAGGAATCATGAGCTCTTATTATCCAAAAGAGAACAAAGAAAGCTAGTTAAGAAGTAACAGATGGGAGTTTAAAAATAAGGTACTCATTTAAAACACTCTATAATAAGCGTGTATCGGTTTTATAATAAAACAATAGAAGCAATAGAATAGCATACTAATTAAATCCCTGTCCTCCTTTATATCAAGGGAAAATTCTTCCATTTTTCTGCTCTCTTTGGCTCTGTATTTTTCCATGTTTCTAAAATAGAAGCAAGGGGCTGGAGAAATAGCTCAGTAGTTAGGAGCACTCATTACTCTCTCAGAGGACCCGGGTTCAATTCCCAGCACCTGCACGGTGGCTCAGGATCTCCCACAACTCCAGTCCCATGGCATCTGACTCTCTCTTCTGACCTCAGTGGGCAGGAGGCATGCATGTGGTGCAGCAGACATACTTGCGGGCAAAATCTTCATATACATATATAAAATAAAATAAATAAACCTAAAAATTTTTAAAGTAAAAAATATGTATCTTTAAAAAAATAACAAAGTGAAAACAAACTGACTAGGCAGAGGAGCTACAGTGTATGTGGATCGACTGAGCAGAAAAGGAAGAGGATGGTGGGTAGCATCTTGCTCCAGAGGCCAAATCACCTCTTTGCATACTTTGGCAAAGCATTTGTTCTGCTGTTATTACCACAATGCATTTATTTATTCATTTGTTTTGTGTGTGGTGCTATAGATCGAACCCAGAGCTTCTGCAGGCTAAACGAGCAATGCTGTAAACCTCCAACCCAACGTGTGGACTTAGTGAGACTCACAGTGATACCCCAAAACCTACAACCACCCGCTGCTGCTAGTAGCCATTTTAAAACTGCCAGCAACGGTGATCACTATAAACTGTCAGTCCTCATCAATGCAAAATTTTAAAGTTTGCAGTGATACTAGCCTGCATATCACTAAGGGTGTTTTACATGTTTAGTTGTGCATTGCTCCAGTTCTGATACCCTGCCTGTTGCAAAATTTATATCACTGCCAACTGCAAAAGGAGTTACATGTTAGGACCTACTGAAGGGCAGAAGAAGCGAGTCCGTGATCCCTGAGAGTAGTTATCAGTGTCTATCCGTTACACAGAACATCTGCAACATTATTCCAGACCCATCTTTTAAAGAGCCAGACTCATATCAAAACAGGTACAGGCATCTCTGGGAGCAAGAGGCTTGCTTCCCCTCCTCTTTGATTTTCCGTCATCTATACACTCGTCCCTAAGAAGCTCACAAAATAAAGTCAATTTTTTTTTCAAAAATGTGTACCTCAGAGATGTCAATCTCCAGTGGTGGTGAGCTTGAGAGGCCTGGCTCCTCCCTAAATGATAAATTAGCCTTTATTACACTCCATTCTGAACTAGTGTGGAACTGTTTTATTATAAGCATAACAGACCACTGAGAATTGATGGCTACTGGGAGGGAGGGAGTCGTTTCCTTCATTGGTGTAAACCACTAGTTAGTGGCCCGTGTGCCAGGAAATTGCACACACCACCCCCACCACATGCAACCCTAATTAAACTCAGTGCTTCAATTTAAAAAAGATATGACGCCCATATCCTTGAAATCCTTTAGGAAGGGACTAGCTAATTGACACCACTTGTCTTCACAAAAGACCTGCCCACCGATCGGCCTGCTGGTAATCTAGCTGCATGGCTTAGAAATCTCCAAGGCTGACTTAAGACCAAAGTGGAAATCTGACACTTCCTGGAAACAAGTGGGCATCACCAGGGACACACCGGCATTCCTGTTAACAAGGAATCCAGTAACTCCTTCCCAGGAGTCAAAGGTAATTCAATATTTTATAGTGTTCCTCCTCTCCAAATTAGCCAAAGAGTATTCTCTGTCTCTGTCTCTCTCTCCCTCTGTCTGTGTGTGTGTGTGTGTGTTCCTCTCTCCTCTCCCCCCTACACTCTCTTCTACAGGGACAAACAAGGCCATACACTACAGTCAGCTTTCCCAACTGTGTTGAAAAAGTAAACAGCATTAATATGAGACCCTCTGGGGAGCAACCTTGCCTGCCACTCTCATGAGTAACTCTGATGCTACCCTCACGGATCAAAAAGACAGAGCTGTTCTTTTTTTACATTGTGATAAAAGGCACAAAACATAAAATTTGCCAAATTATCCATTTGCTTTCTTTTGTTCTCACAGAGCCCAGGCTGTCTTTAAATTTGGTGTGTAGCGAAAGCTGCCTCACTGTCAAAGGTGTTGGGATTACAGGCATGAACTCAACCAATTTAGCTTTTATTTTGGTTTGGGTTTGATTTGGGTTTGGGTTTGGATTGGTTTGGTTTGGTTGAGACAGAGTCTCACTTTGTAACTCAGGCTGGCCTCAAACCCACAACAATCCTCCTGGTCCACCCACAAGTGCAGGGATTACATATGTAAACCACCACACAGGGCTTCCAATGTAACCATGTTTTTCCTGTAAAGGCCCTTATCCATAAGCCTGTCTTACAGCCCTAGAAAAGGAATCTCAGGACATTTTCTCCTGTGTGTTTTCATCTTACTCTATTGTACTCTGTGATGCCAGCTGAGGCTGTCCATACAGTGAACCCACACTGACAGGATGGGAGGAGATTAGCCATTCATTTTTCCAGGTCTTTGAGCAGCACATCAAATCCGGGGATCATCCCGCCATGCTTTTTTAACCTGCCTGTGAGGGTCACAGTGATTTTCCCAGCTCTGTGATCATCAAGAATTTCAAATTTGCTAACATAAACATGCTTCGTCATCACAGATAAGATCCGATCATGGCTTTGGATAAGGACCAGCTTGATAAAGACCTGGTGTTTGATGCTCTTGAGAGCCTTCGCCAGGACCTTCATGAACACCATTATGACACAGTAGAAAGATGGAGAGGGCTGCAGAGATGGCTGAGTGGTTCAGAGCATTGGCTGCTCTTCCAGAGGTCCTGAGTTCAATAGGAGCAACCATGTGGTGGTTCACAGTCATCTATAATGGGATCTGATGCCCTCTTCTGGCGTGCAGGTGTACATGCAGCTAGATATACATATAATAAAAACTTAGTTTTAAAAAAATAAAGGTCCTTGGACTTCCCACAGGGCAGGGACCCTGATTGATCTTTGGGCTGACGAGGGAGGGGGACTTGTTTGGGGGAGGGGGAGGGAAATGGGAGGCAGTGGCGGGGAAGAGACAGAAATCTTCAATAAATAAATTAATTAATTAAAAAAAATAAAGTATCCCCATGAATAAATAAATAAATAAAAGACCGCACCAACTTAAACATGTTTTGAGCACATAGCTCAGCAGCGTACACTTTCACACCATTTAAGAAACAGAATACACTTCGTACCCCTCACCGTAATTACAGGCTACTTTCTTTTTCTTTTGTTTGGTTGGGTTCTGGTTGTTGCTTTTTGGTGTCCCGCATACAAGCTGTGTCTTTAAATTTAACCACTTTGGGTACTAGAAAGATGGATCAGTGGTTAAGAGCATTTGCTGCTCTTGCAGTTAATGAGTTAGGTTCATAAGCTACATGGTAGCTCACAACCATCCAGTTCCAGAAAATGGAGGGACCTTTTTTTTTCCACATCTAACTTCCATGGGCAACAGGAATGTGTGTTACAAATATACATACACGCAGGCAAAATATTTATACACATAATATAAAATGCATAAATTTGACTACTTTGTATACCTCCTAAATGAAACCAGGCAGTATTTGTCTTTATTTTATTAACTTATTTGGGGGTGGGGGCTAGGAAGCAATGTACACGCCCCTATGTACTCGTTGAGGTTAAAGGAGAACTTTTTAGGGTTGGTTCTCTCCTTCCACCTTTATGCAGGTTAGGTAGATTGAATTCAGGCTGTCAGGTTTCGAGGTTAAGTGCTACCCCACCTTAATCATAGTGGCTAGAAAACGGAGTGGCAAGTGCCCCAGGGAGGATGTGAGGGATAAACAGTCCTTAGCCACTACTGACTGAAATGTAAACTAACTGAATATCAGAATTGAAGTTCCTCAAAAGATTAAAAATTAAACTAGTCAGCACCACCACTCCCTGGCAAATTCCCAGCAGAGACCCTGGCTCATCTGTGTTTATTGCTGCTCTACTCACTAGAGCCAGGAAATGAACCCAGCCTGTTTATCAGCTGATGAACGGCTGATGAAACTTGTGGTGGATATACACACAAAACGGAATTTTACTCCTCTGCAAAGAAAAGTAAAACTATGAAAATGTCACAAAATATTGTACTGACTGAGGCAATTCTGACCCAGAAAATCAAAAGGCCCATGCCCCTCTCAGCTTTGAATTCTTAGATTACAGGAAAGGAGACATACGAGAAGTAGAGGGGACCCCAAGGGGGGGTAGTTTTTAAGCGTGTATCAGTGTAAGAAAGAGGGGAAAGGCAGGGAATATAAAACTAAGAATATATGAGAAAAAGTCCTATAGAGAGCTACTGATCTGTAAACTTATTAATGACACATTTTTTGGGGGTTTGAAGTAACCTTCTATTTAGTTGGGGGCTTCATCCCAGCCCCCCTGACATCCATCTTTGAAATGCTGAGCAGAAAACTCCATTCCAAGCTCCCTCCTCTGAGAGTTGCCTCAGTCCAAACTCCAACTCTGAGGAAGCCCACCAAACAGTGACCCCTCCCCAGGGAAGGTCAAGTCCAGTCCCACAGACTACTTAAACTGTCCCCCAGAAAATAAACACATGGTCTCCCCTCTTCCTCTCCGGTGGTCATGTCAACTTTCCTTCCCTCCCCCACCACCGTGTTTTCCCAGGACCACCCGAGAGCACAGGCATTCAATTAAACTTGGATATCATTTAATTCGGTTTGATTTGGTCTGATTGGGATTATTTGCGTCAGTGGAGAGGTTTGTTGGCAAGAAAATACTTAACACTACTATGAATGGTTCGTTAAGGTTACCCCCACAAGACAGAAGTTATTAAATCAAAATCCCAAAGACAGAAATGGTAGCTCCCCCATAAGTTGTTGCTTAGGGAAGCTTCAGCACCCCTACCCCCAAATAATACAGGATATTGCCAGTGCTCTTTATGCCCACCAGAACCAGATGGCAAAGACCCTATTGCTGGAAACATCGCACACTTTGCTTCCAGGGCGCAGAGAACTCAACAGAACTGCACTGAGATTTCCTTTCTGTTGACTAGCTTCTGTAGTGCCAGGAGATGCCATTCAGCCTCCTGGGAGAGAAAAGTCATCAACAGTCTCACCTAGCTGTGGACTCTGAGCTGTGATAACAGTGCCAGGCAAAATGTCCTCACTGTGCAATAGTGGCAGGACTTGCAAGGGGTAACCAACCACTTTCTGATTGGATTTGAGGACCACTCCATGGGAAGGAATTCATACTTGGCACTATAAACCTAGTCCGGAGCATATGACTGGAGAGAAGACAGGCCACAGAGGAATATCAGCTATGGTTCTGTTAAATGGACATGATGGCAAGCTGTCTTTAACATTCATGATTATATCCATAGATTATTGCTGCTTTCGGTCTTCACTGGAGAAGCCTTTCAACACTACTCCCACACCCCCAGTGGGCAAAGTAAATGCAGAGACTCGTAGCTCGTGCCAGAATAAGCAACTGTTGAGTGTTCAGCCCTAAGGGAGACCTAGAGGAGGGGACAGAAAGAACGTCCGAGACAGAGAAAGATAGGAGCCCTGTAGACCATGTCTCAAACCCTCTCTGGGTTTGAGAGGGCATTGCTCTCAGGAACTCACAGCAGCTGTGGCTACCTGCATGAGGCACCAGTCAAGACCATGGTGGCTTACACCTTCAATCCCAACACTCAGAAAACAGAGGCAGGCGAATGGATCTCTGTGAGTTCAAGGCCAGCCTCATTTACATAGTGAGTTCCAGGACAGCTAGAACTACGTACAGAAACCCTGTTGCAAACAAGCAAAAAACACATACAAAATGACACGCCATTCTTCTCTGAGGGACTATTGGCAATTAATGATTGATTCCTACAATGGAGAAGCCACTGACAAGTTCCCACGTTGCAGTAAATAAGCCCTCACCCATACTCATACAAGCAATCTGCATTGAACTCAGTTGGTCATAAAAGAGGTGAGGGGCTTTTGGCAGAAATGGGGGTGGATAAGAACAAATAACACAAAGTGAAAATGACCAGCATTCATTATATACATGTATGATTATCAATAAATAAATAAATTTGGGCATGGTGGCTCACGTCTTTAATCCCAGCACCTGGGAGGCAGAGGCAGATGGCTCTCTGTGAGTTTGAGGCCAGTTGGTCTATATAGCCAATTCCAGAACAGTCAGAGATACATAAAAGAGAAACCTTGTCTCAAATAAATAAATTAAATAATAAATAATAAATATTATAACCATATGACTCAGCTATATTACTCCTTAGCATATATCCAAAGGACAATTTTTTAGTTATATAGCTGTTTTGTCTGCATTTATGTCCATGAATCACACGTACTACGTGTGTTTAGTACTTACAAAGATGAGAAAAGGGTGTTAGATCCCCTGGAACTGGAGTTGTAGATGGTTGTGTAGGGCTGGGAAGTGAATCTGGATCCTCTGCTGAGCCATCACCCCATCCCCAAAACTCTGTACTTGCCGCAGAGACACCGGCACATCCATGTTTATTTGGAGACTATTTACAATAGCAAGGAAATTGAACCAGCCTAGCTGTTCATCAGGAGAAGAAGAGGTGACAAAAATGTAACATATACACACAATGAAACTTTCCTCAGCTCTGAAGACAGATGAAACTGGGATTTGCAGGAAAAACAGGTAGACCTGGAGAGTATTGTGTTAAATGAATTAACCTAGACTCAGAAAAACAAAAACCATGAGTTCTTGCTCATATACAAATCCCAGCTTATAAGGTTTGTATGTATGTAAGTGTGAGTAATGAGAGTGGATACAGACTCTGAAATGAGAGAGGAGAAAACAAGAGATACTGAGAAAAACGGGTGGGGAGGGCAAAAGGACCCATGTACCATGAAAGGGGAGAGAGACCATGGGTATAAGACAGTACAGGGAAAGAGGGCTGAGGTGGAAATACAGGGGGATGGAGAAACAACAAAAACAAACTATGTTTGAAAAATACCAGCCGGGCAGTAGTGGCACATGCTTTTAATCCCAGCACTCGGGAGGCAGAAGTAGGAGGAAATCTGTGAGTTCGAGGCCAGCCTGGTCTACAAAAGCAAGTTCCAGGACAGGCTCCAAAGCTACAGAGAAACCTGTCTCAAAACACAAAAAAAAAAAGAAAGAAAGAAAGAAAGAAAAGAAAAAGAAAAAAAGAAAAAGAAAAGTATCATAACAAAACTTAACCCTTGTATGCTTATGCTTATGCTTATAAAAAAAGAAAAGAAAAATAATCAAGCCAGAAGGATTGGGAATTCATCAAAACCAGCCCGGGCTACAGAGATCAGAGAGAGAGAGAATATCAGAAACAGATAGCAAAAGAGTGAACATTAAAAAAAAAGAAAGAAAGAAAGACTAACCATTCCCAGCAGTGCAAATCCACAGACCTCCCATTGCTCATATCCACAGCCCAGGGGAGCCTCAGATTTATTCCTTTCTACTGCAAGCATCTGCTTCACCAAAGTTGCACTGACGTCATTTGCTCTATGACATAACTTATTATAGGTGTCAGGAGTCCCTACCCTCCCACGATTCTGGTTGGTTGTCTCTTGTTTGATTGTGCTGGCTCCATTATCAAAATGGAGACATCTCTTTCCAGCTCACTGTCTGCCTAGCTGCTGCATGTTTCCAATCGCCCTGGAAGGGAGTTAGCTTTTCCAGAAGTTAGCACGAACAAGAATCAGGTAGACTTACTTGAATATTTGGGTTGCTTCAAATAAAATCTAACCTAATATGTTCTAAAAGGAAAATAACCTTTCAGATTTTTTTTAGCCTTTCATTTTGTATTGGTTTGAATACCCACTAGGCTCATAAATTTGAATGCTGTTTGAGAAAGAGTAGAACCATTTGGAGGTGTTGCCTTGTTGGAGTGGGTATGTCCTTATTGGAGGAAGTGTGTCACTGGGAGTGGGCTTTGGGGTTTTAAAACCTGGTGCCAGCCCAGTCTCTCTCTCCCCCCCTCCTCTCTCTCTCCCTCACCCTCTCTCTCTCTCCCCCTCTCCCTCTCTCTCTCCCTCTGTCTGTCTCTCCAGTTCCAGTGTCACACTTGCCACCATGCTCCCTGTCATGATAACGGACTGACCCTCTGAAACAGTAAGCAAGCCCCCAATTAAATGCCTTCCTTTATAAGTGTTGTCATGGTCATGGTGTCTCTTCACAGCCACAGAACAGTGACTAAGACATATTTTCATTTCTAATTTGCCATTTTGATAAGGCTGTGTGAAGGTGACATGCTAACATGAACATGTCATGTACAGTTGCAGGAGCATTCTCGTAACACAAGACTGGAAAAGGTCCGTATGGCTATCAGAGGGAGCCATTAATACATCTGTTTACTTTCAGAGCTAGAGAGATGGCTCTGACTGATAGCACGTGTTATAGCACAAGTGATTGATAGCACTTGTTCTTGCAAAAGACCTGAGTTCAGTTCCCAGCACCTACACAGTGGCCCACAACCATCTGGTAACTCCAGTTCCAGACAATCTGATAACCTTCTTCTGGCCTTCAATGGCACCAGGCACACACTGGTGTATGTACATACAAGCAGCCAAACACTCATACACATAAAATCTGATTTTTTTAATTAAATAAATGAATTTACTCATAAAGAGATGGATAATAACAGTTAATTTTGGATTGTGTATTGGCACATTTTGTATAGTATGCTAGAGTATACATGTACTGTGAGATACTTTAAAAAGATAACGATATAGCCAGATACGGTGGCTCATGCCTTTAAGCCCAGCACTTGGGAGGCAGAGGCATGCAGATCTCTATGAGTTCGAGGCCAACCTGGTCTACAAAGTGAGTTCCAGGCCAATCAGAGTAGATACACAGAGAAACCCTGTGTCAAAAAAAAAAAAATCAAAAAAACTAACAAAAAAGCATGACAATATAACAGATTTCACATATATAAATTAAAAACAAAAATCCAACTGTTGAAATTTTTTTCCTCTTCTTCTTTGTTTTTTGTTTGTTTGTTTGTTTGTTTTTCAAGACAGGGTTTTTCTGTGTAACAGCGTCCTGGAACTCATTTTGTAGGCTGCTGACCTCAAACTCACTGAGATCCACCTGCCTCTACCTTCCAAGTGCTGAAATTAAAGGCCTGCACCACCACTACCACCCGACCATTTGTTGAAATATTGATAGTATGTTTATATGAGAGGTTAAAACATCAATTCTACCCATTGTTAAGTACACATATGAGGTAAAAACATGAAAATAATGCATTAATTCATCATAATGGTGTAGAATGTTACCTAAGAAGAAGAGGGTAAACGCAAGCAGGAAATAGGACAGGTGAGGCCACAGGACACTGCCTGTTTTCTGGCTTTTTAAAGCAGGGTCTCATGTAGTCCCAACTGGCTTCAAACTATCTATAAAGCTGAGGATGACCTAGAACCCCACGAGTGCTGAAATGATAGCTGACTGCTACGCGCAGAGACAAGAGTCCTCACATGTCAGTCCACTGTGTGTGTGGCATTCAGTTAGCTCTGTGAGCTTGGAGACAATGGTACTTGACTTTCTGTCCCCATCTGTAAAGTATGTATATGTGTATGTGTACATGTGTATGTGTATATATATATATATATGTATGTATGTGTGTGTGTGCCTGTATGTTTATGTGTGTGTGTGTGTATGTATATGCATGTATGTACTGTGTGTGTGTATGTGCGCACGTGTATGTGTGTTGGGAGGACTGTGAGAGTAAACAAGTTAAGACTGAAATCTCAAGGTCCAAATCAGGAGCAGAAGGAGAGAGAGCACAAGCAAGGAACTCAGGACCGCGAGGGGTGCACCCACACACTGAGACAAGGGGGATGTTCTATCGGGAACTCACCAAGGCCAGCTGGCCTGGGTCTGAAAAAGCCTGGGATAAAACTGGTCTCGCTGAACATAGCGGACAATGAGGACTACTGAGACCTCAAGAACAATGGCAATGGGTTTTTGATCCCATTGTCTTTGTGGGAGCCTAGGCAGTTTGGATGCTCACCTTACTAGAACTGGATGGAGGTGGGTGGTCCTTGGACTTCCCACAGGGCAGGGAACCCTGATTGCTCTTTGGGCTGACGAGGGAGGGGGACTTGATTGGGGGAGGGGGTGGGAAAGGGGAGGCGGCGGTGGGGAAGAGACAGAAATCTTTAATAAAAATAAATAAATAAATAAATAAATAAATAAATAAATAAATAAATAAATAAATAAAAAGAAAAGGAAAGGGCTTAGTCCTGGAACGCGGACAAACACAATTTGCTTTCACTGCTACTCTCTCTGTAGTTTTGCACAGCTTGACTGTGTCTCGGGCGTGGTTTCCACTCTCAGGTGGAAACTACCTGCAGAGAAAGTGGGAGGAGAGTGAGGCGCTCTCACGCTCTCGGGCACTTAACCTTCCGCTTCAACAACCAGCAAATCCTGGCAAGCGGTGTTTCCAGCCTTCTTAAGCCCCCTGCCCAGAAACACACTTGATTATTTCTGAAAAAAACTCTAAATTCCTTCATAAATATTGCAGTTTGTAAGTTTAGAATATAAGAACTTAAAAAACAGCTGACAGTGGTGGCGCGCGCCTTTAATCCCAGCCCTCGGGAGGCAGAGGCAGGAGGATCTCTGTGAGTTCAAGGCCAGCCTGGTCTGCAGAGAATAGACAGGGCTACTCAGAGAAACCCTGCTCAAAAAAATAAAAAAAAAAAGGAAAAGAAAGAAAAAACAAAAGGGAAACATCATTGAATGCTGAAAAGAGGTTTAATTTATGATCATTAAAGTATGCTAGTTATAGACCGTCTGAATGTGGGTGACAGTTGCATGGCTGGGGCAGACTGCGGGGCCACTGGCAGTGGCACCAGGATTTATCTCTACTGCTTGTACTGGCTTTTTGGGAGCCCATTCTCTTTGGATGGATACCTTGCTCAGCCTAGATATAGTAGGGAGGGCCTTGGACCTTCCCCAAAGCAATGTGCCTTACCCTCTCTGAGGAGTAGATGGAGGGGAAGGTAGAGAAAATGGGAGGAGGGGAGGGAGTGGGAACTGGGATTGGTATGTAAAATGAAAAAAAGATAGTTTTCTTTTTAAAAAAAAATGAATTATATAAAAATATGCTTGTTTTATAAGTATATATTCTTTAAATTCTACAAATACTTAATACTATCATCAGATTTTGTAGTTTGCTACTGTACAGAAAAGCCAATATATTGATTCCTCTTAGAATCCCTTGTTTCTTTCATAATTATAACTGTCTTCTTCCTTAACTACAGTGCCTCTGTCACTTAGGTTCCCAGGCTTGAGTCTAAATTGAAGTGAAGGAGCTGGATTGATGCACCGGCAATAGGATTTAAAAGTCTTTAGTCTGTAATATTGCAGTTTTGCAGAACCTAATGGCCTGCCCTTGAGTGGATGCCCAAGCAAACTCATTTCCCGTGGGGATCTCCGCTAATGCGCTTCTGCCTGCAGCTGCGACTGAGGTCTAAAGCCTCCACTTCAGAACGCAACGCCATCTTCTGGCGGACTTCCTGGGAGGAAAGAAACCTTGAAGGGCCCACTGCAAGGAACTCCTGGTTTGGGGAAAAGACACTGTCTGACTGGGTTGTGATTCTCGTCTTCCTCCTACTTTAGGATTGTGGCCATCTGAAGGCAAAAATGATCTAAAACAGAAATAGGTATAATGAACAGTTGGAATACTTCACATTCCGGCGCGAGGAAGAGAATGCTAAATCCCGTCTCAATTCTGAGACTCTCAGAGGCTAGAGAGACGGCTCAGAGGTTATGAGCACCTGCTGCTCTTGCAGAGTCCTCGGGTTCAGTCCCAGCATTCCTAAAACAGCTCACAACTCCAGTGCCAAGGGACCTGACATCCTCTTCTGGCCTCTATAGGCACTAGACACACACATGGTGCAAGTACATACATACAAGCCAAACATTCATCCGCATAAAATAATGTCTGAGGATCCCTCTTACATTCCTAAAGGTGAGATGATTCTGTAAGTAAATAAAAGATCTGCATATTAAACTCCACTGTCAATAAAAACTTTTAATTTTTGTTTATTTACTTAATATAAATTTTACTCTATGTATATAGTTATTGTGCCTGAATGTATGTCTGTTAACCAGGTATGTACCTAGTAATGACAAAGGCCAGAAAAGGGCATAAATCTCCTGGACTGGAGTCACAGACAGTCATGAGCCACCATGTGGATGCTAGGGTTGACCTCAGGTCCTTTAGAAGAGCAACAAGTGCTCTTAATCACTGAGCTATCTCTCCAGCCTTAGTAGGTGATTTTTAAAAAATAAATAAATAAAAAGCAGGCAGTGGTTGCATACATCTTTAATCCCAACACTCAGGAGGCAGAGGCAGTCTATAGAGTGAGTTCCAGGACAGTCAAAACTACACATGAAAGTCCTGTCTTGAAAAATCAACAAACAATTAAGCTATCAGGTTAGACGAATGGCTCAGCAGTGAAGAATACTAGCTGCTTTTGCAAAAAACCAGAAGATCAGAGTTCAGTTCCCAGTGCCCATATCAAAAGGTCTATAACTGGAACTCCAGGGGATCAAACATCTTCTCTAGCCTCTGTGGCACGTATACGCACATGGCAGGCACACAGACACAGACATATACAAAAGTAAAATAAAATGAATCTTTGGGGTTTTGTTTGTTTGTTTGTTTTAAAGATGTATTTATTTATTAAGTACACAGTGTTCAGCCTCCATGTATGCCTGCAGGACAGAAGAGGGCACCAGATCTCATTACAGATGGTTGTGAGCCACCATGTGGGTTGCTAGGAATTGAACTCATGACCTCTGGAAGAGCAGTCAGTGCTCTCAACCTCTGAGTCATCTCTCCAGCCCCGCAAAAAAATGAATCTTTAAAAAAAATTCTATTTATCTACCAGTTAGTTATTTCATGTTGCTACAATAAGGTGTACATAACTATGGACACCATGCCAGGGTCTCACCAGAAAGCTTGCCCCACAGTCCTAAAACAGTGTTGACAACTGGGGACTACAGATCACTTGCACTGAATGATGTTAGAATAAATTTCCCCAAGAGCAGACTTCAATTTCTGAACACTTTGGTACAAATTTGATTTCTCTAGAGGTTCCTGTGGGCCAGAAAGCAGAGGTAAGTGCCAGAAATGCCTACAAATGATAATGTTGAAAATTCAGATACCATTATCAGAAGCTATTATGCATCCAATTTCCTACACACACACACACACAGAAAAAAAATTCAACAACCCAAGGTAGTTCCAGGCCACAATGCCCTGGGTGGTTATCTAAGAGGCACTCCTCCATGGCACAGTAGCCCCTAAACAAGCACACAAACAACGCAGCTGACATACTTTTATGACAACACGCATAGTGACAACACGCATAGTGATCCATGTCTTTATATATATATATATATAATATATATATATATATATATGTATTATGTACGAGTGCTCTGCATATATACCTGCCGGCCAGAAGAGGGCGCCAGATCCTATTATAGATGGTTGTGAGCCTCCATGTGGTTGCTGGGAATTGAACTCAGGACTCCTGGAAGAACAGCCAGTGCTCTAAACCCTTAAGCCATCTCTCCAGCCCCAGTGGTGCAAGCCTTTAATCCCAGCACTCGGGAGGCAGAGGCAGGAGGAGTTCTGTGAGTTCCAGATCAGCATGGTCTACAAAGTTTCCAGACAAGGCTGTTACACAGAGAAACCCCTTCTCAAAAACAAAACAAAAGAAAAGAAAACAAAAAAAAAATACAAAAAATGAGGAATTGGTTCCCTGGCACTTGCTCCAAGGAGACTATCAAAGCACCAGTATTTGCCTCCCTGCTCCAGGGGAGCTAGACATGACACACTGTGTAAGGTCATAGACAGCGCATTTGTCTGCCTCACAGACCTCAGTGTATGTGATTTTGAATCACCCACAGATGTTTGTCACTATGGTTCATAAATTATATTTCAGTTTTATTTAGCTAGTCACTGCAGTAGCAGGTGATGGCTGGCAACGTTTAACTAATGCATGTTTGTAGCACAATAACGTATTATGGGTTCCTCCCCATTCACACTGATGATGATTTTTTTAAACTATAATCTTGAGAGTTAGGAAGGCTGGCATTAGACCAATTGACAGAAGCAAACTGGGAAACTTTACTAAAGACCCTGACGCAGGTTGCCGACATGGGTCTCAAACCGTGTGACTCCCTTGTCTGCTGAGCTTTTCTCCACACCTCATTTGCATTGAGCCATCCAATTTCAGCAACCGCAGAAAAGAGGGAAGCTGGTGTCTGCCAGCTTGAATGGCTCCTCCAGACCTCAGTATGAGGGACTGGAGGGATGACGTGGTATTTAAGGGTATGGAGAGATGGCTCAGCAAGTAAGGGCATTGGCTGCTCTCCCAGGGAACCTGAATCTGATTCCTAGCACCCACATGTTGGATTCTGACCATCTGTAACTCCAGTTGCAGAGACTCTGTCTCCCCTTTCTGGCCTCCAAGGACACCAGGCATGCACATGGAATACACATGCAGGCAAAATATCCATATACATAGATATGTTTGTTAAAAATCTTGGTGTAAGGGTTGGAGAGACGGCCCAGTAGGTAAGAGCACTTGTCACCCAAGCCTGATGAACTGGGTTTGTATACTAGAACTGACATAAAAAGCAAAGGTGCCTATTGGCTTGAGCACTTTGTAGGAAAGAGACGGGGAAATCGCTAAGGCTCTCCAGCCACCAGCCTACACCAGGTTTAGTGAGAGACCCCACCTCATGGTGACAAAAACAATGAAGACACTAGACATTCAGTGTCTCCATAGACGCATCCCAACACAGGCTCACACCTCGCTTTCTGTGATGATTTCACCATTGTTGATGGAGTTCAAAACACGCTACCCCCAAACACAGCACCTGGGCAGACTGAGTATTTGAAGCTGGAGGAATCTAAAGACCATCCAACAGGAATTTTCTGACCTTCTGCTGAAACAGGCCTAAAACTTTCCTGTGAAGGATGACTTCCTGAGGCCAAGAGAGAACCACGCTGCTCCCTGCAGAGAGAGGGACACTGAAAGGAACCATAAGGCAACACACTTGCTGTATTTTCCAACCTGTTCCCGCTATTCTGTACTCTTCATCCTTTTTTTGTTTGTTTGTTTGTTTTGTTTTTCGAGACAGGGTTTCTCTGTGGCTTTGGAGCCTGTCCTGGAACTAGTTCTTGTAGACCAGGCTGGTCTCGAACTCACAGAGATCCGCCTGCCTCTGCCTCCCGAGTGCTGGGATTAAAGGCATGCGCCACCATCGCCCGGCTCTTCATCCTTTCATAGTCCTCCATGACTTTCCAATTCCCACCAAATCTAGCATTGAAGACACCCAGGGTTAGGGCCAGTGAGAGGGGCTCAGCAGTCTTAAAGCTACCTGCGATCAAAACAGATGATTTCGGTTCAGTTCCCAGGAGTCACCCTGTCGAAGAGCAGAACCAGCTCTCACGAGTTGCCCTTTGACCTCATCATACACATCCTGGCATGCTCAAGCCCACAGATGCACATGCTGATTAGTTAATTGGTTCATTAATGTAATAAAAATCTCTCTTAAAAAGGAGAATCTGAACTGGGCAGTGGTGGCGCACACCTTTAATCCCAGCACTCAGGAGGCAGAGGCAGATGGATCTCTGTGAGTTTGAGGCCAGTCTCATCTACAGAGTGAGTTCCAAGACAAAGAGAGAGGAGAGAGAGAGGGAGAGGGAGAGAGAGAGAGAGAGAGAGAGAGAGAGAGAGAGAGAGAGAGAGAG
>JABTXL010008488.1:15060251-15073221 GCA_025134845.1 Neodon shergylaensis
CTCCTCCTCCTCCTCCTCCTCCTCCTCCTCCTCCTTCTTCTTTCTCTCTCTCTCTCTCTCTCTCTCTCTCTCTCTCTCTCTCTCTCTCTCTCTCTTTCTTTCTTTCTGCCCTGGCAATGCTGAAGCATGCATGGGCAGTCTGTATATGGCAGTTCTGTTGAACTTGTCCATAATGGGTTTCATGGTGGTCTAAGTTGCTGAGAACGACTAACCAGGTCTCTCCCTCAAGAGGGCACCAGATCTCACTGTGAGCCACCCCCACAGGACCCTAAAGTCTTCAGGACATTTACCTTGTGGGCCAGTCTGTAGAAACCCAGGGCATTGTGTGTGCCAGGAAAACACACATCACAGGGTTACATCTCCAGGCCCTCACACATTTTTAAAAATGCTTTATTGTTTACCAAACTTGATGGGGAGGACTGGGGTAGAGACAGGACCTCTTGTAACTCGGGCTGGCCTAGAAGTCACTAATGCAGCTCTGGGATGATTCTGAACTCCCGGTCCTCCATCCTTCACAACCCAAGTGCAAGGGTAACAGGTGTATGCCACTGGACCCAGTTTCTGTGACCTGGTCACTAGCCACTACTTTAATTTAGAGCTGAAATGGGAATTCTGGTCCCAAGATGAAGTCAGAAGAGACTCTTGGCATTTCCAGTGAAAAGGTGGGCTGGGAAATACGGGAGACAGAAGAAAGATCATTTCCAGTGAAAGAAAAAAGAACAATGCATTTAGATTTCAGTTTTGCTCCATAAATGCTTGCAACTGCTATGCCCTTAACTTAATGATACAAATTATCTTTTTTTAATATTTCAGTTTTTATTTGTGTGTACATGTTTGTGCAGATGCACGTGGATGCCCGTATTTGTTGCAGATACTCTTAAAGGCCAGAAGAGGGCATCGCATCCCCTAGAGCTGGAGTGGCTGTGAGCTGCTGATGTGGGTGCCAGACACCGAACTCAAATTCTCTGCAAGAGTGGCAAGCGCTCTTAACCTCTGAGACATCCCTCCAGCCCCAAGGCCAGTTCTTTTAATACTGAGACACAAGCAAGTCTCTGGACTGACTTCTGAGCTCCAGCTGAGCCTCCACCCACCCTTGTGCCCAGGTTTTCCATTAGTGGCATCAAAAGGAACTGAGAGTGTGGTCACAAAGACTATGAAGGAGATACAGGCCCAGAGAAAAGTCTGTGAACCCAGAGGGGATGTCAGGAAATAAATCTAAGTGAAGTTGTAGGTTCAACTCCTAGGTGAATGGACCTGTGTTCCCGAAGGCACTGAGGGTTCGCTCCTGACTGTGATACCTCCCATGAGACCAGGTAGGTAGGAAGTCAGGCCTTACTGGCTAGATCCTCTGTAAATTGTGGGAATGAGAAAATCCCTGTAAGATGCACTTTGGCAAAGTCCTAAGGATGATTCCCAGAGGAAAATACAAGTTCTACAGCTCCATCATGAGAGCCCAGAGGAGACTATGAAGACAATGCTACAAGGAGCAGAGGGGTGGCGAGCCCCTTTGCTTTGAGAAACTAGACCCCAGGCCTGTCTGCCTTTCAGACCTAGCTGACTCTTTGCTCTACAGTCCTGATCGCTTAAACTTCTGAACAGCTAAGCAGCTGCCCAGAGTTTAGTGAAAACAACCACTCTAAATGGCTCTCAGTCTCGACAATTAGCAACTGCTGAGTGTGGTGGCACATACCTTTAGTCCCAGAACTCTGGAAGCAGAAGCAAGAGGATCTCTGTGAGTTCAAGACCAGCCTGAGCTATGTGGTGAGTTCCAGTTCAATCTGAGCTGCACAGAGACTCCTTGTCTCAAGACAAAAACAAACAAACAAAATTTAGCAAATGTTTTAATTATACATTTTACTTAATTTGCAAGAGTGATAAATGGTAAAGGGTTAGTATCCCCCATTCAACGAATAAGAACACAGGTCGGCAGAGACTAGGGCCACAGCCAGTCAGAATCTCTCCTGCTCCTGTAACAAACACAGAGACTGACCTTGAACCAGAGTCCAGGTCTTCAAACACGCTCAACTGCACAGGTACCTTTTCTTTGTAATGTGTTTTCTTAAATGAACACTGTCATCAGTGTTCCAAAATGATCCCACATGTCATTATTTAAGTCCAATTGAGCACTTCCTTTCTATAATTTGCAAGTTTAATTCCCCCTAATGAGATATTGAATATGCATAGAATTAAACTATATCAAGTAATTAAGCATTTGCCAAACAAACTTCATTTTAACGGTAAATTCCTGCCGCAAGATGGCACTAGAAGGTCAAAAGGCGTCAAAAAAAAACCATTAATTTTCACAAGATCTTAAGAACAAGTTAGTGTCAAAAGATATTGCCAGGCAGTGGCACAGGCCTTGAATAACATCCTTCGGGAAGCAGAGGTAGGTGGATCTCTGTGAGTTCAATGCCAACCTGTTCTACGGAGAAACTTTGTTTCAAAAAACCAGGGGGTAAAATATTTAGGGATCCTGGAGAGATGACTTAGTGGTTGAGAACACTACTACTCTTCCGGCAATTCCCAGCCCCAACACAGCACCTCGTGGGGATCCTATGCCCTCACACAGATATACCTGCACTCAAAACATAAAATTAAAACAAATACACTTAAAAAATAAAAAAGATGTTTAGAACGGGGCCAGGTAGGATGCTGCAGAGCTGTAATCAAAGCTTTAGCATTCACTTTGGAGGTGGAGACAGGGGGATCAGCACTTCAAGGTTATTCTCAGCTATGTAGTGAGTTTGAGGACACCTTGGGCTACCTGAGACCTTGCATCTAATGATAATAATAATAACAATAAATTTAGAATTGCTTTCATGTTACCTGATGTCTTTTCCAATCAATATTTTTATAAAGTTATTTACAAACACAGCCAGTAGCTATCATAATCTTACAAACGTGCACACCTATTTCTTCATAGGCATTGTATGTCCCAGTGATAAGTGTCTTTTATGGTGGGGTTTAACTCGGTGTTAGAGCACATGCCTGGAGTTCGAGATCAGCGTGGTCTATAGAACAAGTTCCAGAACTGCCCAGGCTATACACAGAGAAAGCCTGTCTTTAAAAAAAAATCATACTAAAAACTGCTCTATGTGGAGTGTATCAAGGTTCATGAAATATAGTTACAGAACCAAACGGCAAGGGAGTGTTGAATGAACAGGAGACCCTGGAAGTAATCTGAACACACATACACACACACACACTTCCCAATTAAGAAAGGGGACTGACATTCTAGGAACAGGGCAGCGGTATGGGGTAATAATCTGATTTTTATACAGCTTCTTTCTTTATTGTCTTCATCTGATAATGTTTCTTAGGAAATGCTGTGATAAATATTTGGATTTGGACACTCCACCATGTGCTGCTCTCTCACGACGGCTCTTGCAGCATTGTCTGCTATAGCACCATGTTTCAAAACAGAAACAACTGGAAAGAGATGGCATTGATAACTGGCCGCAGAGTCAAATATAGTTAGAATTGTATCAGTATAAACTGAAGGAAGTCAGTCACCCCTACGGGACCTAGGAAGGCGTTAAACAAGGTAAGCGTTCCATGCTGTGGTGTAAAATTCTCACTATGACTGTGGTCAGGGAGCATGCTTGCCCATTCTCTCAGTAGCTGCTGTGTCAGACTGCCTTAAAAGCTAGCTTGCGGGGGGGGGGGGTGCCTATCATACATCTATCAAACAAAGTTTGATAGGATGAGAATGATCCATCCCTGGGGTTAATTGTCAACATGTTATTTAGGGAACACATTGATTATAGAAGGATTTGCTGGTAGAAGTTTGCACTGTGTCAGATAACTTGTCCTGCATTTAAGGTAAAATGAAAAAAAAAGACTTTAACTAGATAAAAGTGCTGTATTCCTAACATAATGATAACTTACATGTAACCATAAATTTACACTTAATCATACGCTTAAAGCAACGTAGTTTTGGAAAGATTACAATGCAAAATGACAGGGTCTCACTATATAGTTCTGGCTGTCCTAGAACTCACTATGTAGACCAGGCTGGCCTTGAACTCACAGAGATCCATCTGCCTCTGTCTCTAGAGTGCTGGGATTGAAGGTATGGGCCACCATGCCAGGCATATACCTGGCTCTTTTCCCTAGGCATATACCACTTGTTGGTGTGGGGGATGTGGTGATTTGGGTGGCAGAGTGCCTACTTGACATGTACGAAACCCTAGTTTCAATCTCAGCTGAGATGGTACATTCCTGTAATCCTATCACCTGGGAGACGGAGACGTGAGGGGCACAACTTCAAGACATCCATGGCTACACAGAGAATTCAAGGACGCCCAGAGCTGCATGAAATCTTGTATGAAAACATGTACTATGGGGTACGGAGGGGCTGGAGAGATGGCAAAGCAGCTAAGAGTGGGACTGGAGAGATGCCTCAGTGGTTGAAAGCATTGGCTGATAAATCTTCCAGAGGTCCTGAGTTCAATTCCCAGCAACCATCTAGTAGCTCACAACCATCTCTCGTGGTATCTGGTGCCCTCTTCTGGCATAAAGGTGTACATGCAGATAGAGCACACACGTGCATAAATCTAAAAAAAAAAAAAAGAAAGCAGCCAAGAGTGTGTACTGCCTTTTCACAGGACCTAGGTTTCTGGCCCAGCACCCATGTAAAGCACCTCACAACTGCCTGTGACTCCGGTTCCAATATCTCACTCCATGGGCACAAATACACAAAGTCAAATCTTTTATGAAAAAGCATAAGTAGGGACAGCAGGTCAGCCAGACCACCCGAGGTGAAGCCTCACAATGCATGGGAATACGGAAGGACAGAACTGACCCCACAAAGCTATCCTTGACCGCCTGACTCTGGCACTCTGATAGCCAGTGTGAGCTTGGGGCAATCAGTTCTCATCCCTATTCCTCGACTTTTCCATTCACAAAGTCGGTGAGATTAAAATGCAGACTTCAGAGTCAGAGCGCTCAAGTAAAGACCATTAGTTCCTGTTTAACTACACGGCCCATGTCGAATGATTGAGCCATCTTTCCAGCATTTTCCAGTTTTCTCCTATGTGAAATGGGATAATAACTTTATTTCTTGCACAGGGGAGGTGAGAAAGAAACTTTCCAACTCTACCTAGAGCGGTACATTGTACCATTGATTTTTTTTTAAGTGCTTAGTAAAATTAGCTTATTTGTTTTGTTTCTGTGTGAGGAGACATGGAGTCACTCTGTAGCCCAGGCTAGCTTGGGATTTACTATGTAGCACAGCAGGCCTCAAATCCATGACAGTCTTCCTGCCTTGGCCTTCCAAGAGCTAGGAGTACAGGCATGAGCCATGGGCATTGTAATGCCCAGCTCATCCTTACTATTCATCAGGTGGGGTACAGGACATGATCCCCCAACACTTGTCACCTTGACATCTGAGTTTTTGAAGTGAAGCACACTAAGTAAACTTCAGGAAAAAGAGGTCATTTCCTCTCAGAAAAATCCTCAGGCGAAGTGTGGCCACCTATGTCCCAAGGGGAGGAATGGCACACACAGAGAAGGAATCTGAACAGGCAGGTCTTACTGCATTGTCACTTGTCTAGGGCCATGGGTCACATCCCCCACCTTGTCCAACCATATCCCCACCCTCTGTCCACTCTTCACCCCCACAAGCATTTTTAAAAAAAGTTTTCGGGAGGGAGTGGGAATTTGGATTGGTATTTTTAAAGTAATAAAATAATAATAATAATAATAAAAGAAGAAGAAGAAAACTAAATAAAATCTCACAAATAAACAATAAAAAATAAAAAATAAGTAAATAAAAAAGTTTTCCTGGCTCTTCCAGCCTTCATCCCTAATGTCTCTTACACCATGTTTGAATACATTTGCTCTTTCTGTTCATTTGCCTTTTAGGATATACCTGATAAGGAAAAGATACTGATTTTTCTCCCCTGCACTTCTAAGATTACTAATTTGAAAGAATCTTCCTTTCCCCCCTCTTCGACAGTCCGTTTCCTGGGGCCACTGATCTTATCTTTCTACCATTTCATCTTTCCAGTTATCTCTCTAGCGAGTGGAGGGTAGGCACCTTTAGGGCAGGGGCTGTAAACTCAGTGCTGGTGACAGGGCCTGTGAACTGAAGTGGGTTGGTCCTGATGCGTGGGAGAAAGGGAGTTCTCTCCAAGGAAAAACAGGCTCAGGGTGTAATATTTTCTTGACTGCAGCTAGACAAGTGTACCTTTATATAAAACGAATGTCCCTCTCCCTCCAAAGAAAGCACCAAAACAATAAAATATAATAGGTTATATTAAAAATAAAAGATAACCTGGATTTACCTTCTGCTTTTGACTTGCAAAAAGCTTTACGATGGCCGCAGAAATTTAGAAGCAGGAATCCACTGACGTCAAAATTTTACAGGAAAAGTAAATGGGCCAGAGGGAGGCTGTGGTTGTGGGGCAATGGAACAGTGCTAAGTGGGGTCCAATTACCGTTCCAGGCAGAGTTGGGTCAAGGTTTAGGGGAACAGAGAACCTGTGACTGTTTGGAAAGCAGTCCTAACTACACCCACACAGTAATAAAAGACTGGACAAGGCGCAGAAATAGAGCAAGGAAGGCTGCAGCAATTCCCTGGCAACCATTTGAGTCTTTCATTCTAACCTGTGGCTCCCAATTCTCAAACCCTGAGCTCCAAATGCTGTACCACACTGCCTGGACATACTACCTGGCATGAACTGTGGCAGGAGGATACGGAGGGCAAGGAACAGCACGGAGAAGGGCATATTCTAGTGTCTGGCAATCTTGGGTATGGAAGAAACACTGACCTTAGTGACTGACACCCAGGCCTTGGCCCCTGAGCTAAGCATCAGCCTGAGTCCTCTGTCATAAGGATGCAGAAAGTTGAAGCCTTAGTGGAGAGAATCAGACATGGGTAAAAGAATGAGCTCATTACGCAAACCAAAAAGGTTAGACTAGAAAAGGCTTATGGGGCTGCCAATTTGGTGATTCTAGGACTTTTTATGGCCGACCTCACTAAAGCTCAAAGAAGGAAGATAGCACTGTGTGGTCAGGAAACGCTAGAGAAAAATTTGTGGCAGCTAGGATTAAGTTAGTCACCAAAGGATGAGAAGGATTAAGTAGCAGGGGGTAAAAGGAATGGAATTGGGGGGTGGGGGAGACGACAGAAAAAAAAACACTTTAGCAAAACCCTAGGGACAAGAATGCACCCAGAGATCTGCTAAGAGTGGAGGGGCTTCAACCAGATGGCCAAGAGCTTAGGAAGTGACAACCATCTGCATACGGAGTCCCAGCAGAGGTGTTGGGGGAGTTTGGGGAGATTTGCTTATGGGGGGTTGTAGAATGAGTGCTGGGGTCTCAGCCGGGAATGCTACAATAAGGTTTGGAAGGTCAGATGAGGTAGACTGAAATTTTAGCTGTTTTTAATATCAGTACAAAGCTTTTGTTACTTCTTGGAACCTAAGATAAAAGCCACTCATGCTAGAGACACATATATCCTCTCCCTTTCTCTCTTCATCTCTTTCCTTCTGTCTAGTGCTGCGGGTAGAATCCGTGGCCTTCTCGACACTAGACAAGTACTCCAACACTGAGTTACACACACACACACAAAACCAGAGCATGATGGGGCAAAACAGACCCCCTTACAAGGAATTTAAGCTTTGGTTCTATTTTTCTTTGCTTTTCTTTTTTGAGTTTTGCAAGACAGGATTCCTCTGTACAGTCCTGGCTGCCCTGGAACTCACTATGTAGACCAGACTGTCCTCAAGGCCAGAGATCCACCTACTTCTGCCTCCCAAGTGCCAATTAAAGGTGTGTGCCCCCACCACCTGGCAGAATACAGGTTTTTAATAGAAGAGAGAAAGTCGGCATTTTGCTCTTGGGTCTTCTGAGTTTTGATTCTCTACCTGCCACAGTGTCAGGAGCCTCGAGCTGTTCCTACTTTTCAGATATTTACCCATCAGTCTGTTCTTCACCAGACATTCACCCCACCAACTCTCCTCCCCGGGAGATACGTGTGGACATGCTCCCCCCCAGCAAGCACTAGTTTATATCCAAATGCGGGGTCCGGATAGCCAGGACAAAAGATGACAACCCTTGCTTTCTAGGTCATCAAATAGTAAGCAATAAGGCCTTTTCCTTTGAACCCCAACCCTAGAGGACGCAGAAACTGGGCCTTTCTCAAGCACTCTTCGAGGCTGGCTGTGATTGTTCCTTCTCACTGCTGCCCTTCCTTTCACACGGTACCACTGCTCTCCCTGGGTCTCTATCCTTTCTCCAGGTGCAAGCCTACTGCTTTAAATGCCCCCGGGCTGCTTCTCCTAGACACAAAGAGCACTTTCCTCTCCAAGTGTAGATATGGAAGGACTGTGTCAAGTGATGTGTGCAGCGCTGGGGACCACTGAGTAGGACAGAGTAAAGAGATCGCACTCACAGATGCATTGGGTGCGCGTTTTATAAGCACATGCATGGAAAAGGCAGTAAATAACTCGGTTACATGGCACTTGCTGAGATTCCGGTTCACTGCCATGATGACTCATCAGATTTTAGTGCGTAATCTCTGAAAGGTGGCTGGTGGGTATTTCCTACCTAGAGAGCATCTGTCTGAGACCCTACAGGCTTTTTTTTTTGACTGTTTTTTGATATGCTCAGTCACAAACACAACAGGAAAGGGCGGTAGGGGGAGGGGGTCGTCCTGCAGCTTCCCCCACTCATTGATCCCGTCCTGAGATTGTTCTTCAGTTTACCTGAGATTTGCCTCTTAAATATTTGCTTCACTCTAATAGGAAGAACCATTCATTCTCCTGGTGAAACAAATCCCCACGGCTGAAACAAACAAGGGTTTAAGGCTTTACTTTGTCTGCTTGCTTGCTTGCTTACTTTTTATTGGAAGATCCTAACGAATTTTGCTCATTTATAATCGCTGAGTGATATGTAATATTGGATTGAGGGCAATTTCTCTTTAAGTTTCTAAATCAAAAAACAGAAAGAGTACACTGTTGGTCCTGATAGGTGTTTGTGGTCCGTAATTCAGACCCACGGCCTTGAGAACGCTAGGCAGGTGCTGCAGATGGGATTCTGTCCCAGCCACAACTACTTCATTTTAAATCACTTTAATCACTTCAGTTCTGTCTTGATGGACTACCTGCAGTTCTTGATCATAGCAATGGAGAGTACTTAGAGGTGCTGTGATAGCTACACATAGATGACCCTGGCTTCTCTGAAGGCTGAGGCTGGAGGAGCCCAAAATAGAACTCCGTTTAAGCAACATACAAAGACTCAAAAAAAAAATTTTTTTAACATGGCACGTGTTTAAAAGGCCTGTGAGGCAAATAGCTGTCAGTGATCCTGCTCCGTAGCACAATGAAACATGTATTTTGAGTGGCTCACTGTTCTCAGGACATATCCAGAACAAAAGTGTGCTATGAGAAACTTCAGCCCCATCATCTGCAGGGGGTGGGAAATAAAACCAAGTCGGAATGTTATCTACACATCAAGTTAATGTGGTCGTACGGTTGACCATGAGACAAAGGGGAAGCAAGCTGTAGAAGGAAGGGATTCAGGAAAGAGGACTCTTATTCGTGCAAATGAACCCTCTTCAGGAACTGAGGACCTATCATCATGGGCACAGATATGTTAGGCTGAGGATGGCTGAGACAGCAGAGCGCTTGCCTAGAGTGTATGGGACCTGGGTTCTTTCTGTAGCAATGGGGGAAGGGACATACACCAATCTTCTCAGGATCGCTATTGCTCCATTCATTCCCTTAGCATAGCCAAGTCTACCCATTCTGAATCAGATCCACCAGTGCTAAACAAACTTAGAATTGGTGAGAATTTATCTTTTTATAATTTTTATGGGAGATTTTTTTAGACTTATTTTTATTTATGTGTATGTCCCTGTGTGGGGCACATGTGTGGGTGACAGAAGACACCGTCAGATCCGCTGGAACTGGAGTTCCACCACAGGGACCACTTAAATTTGCTGTGTCACGGTTAGTGTGTGGTCAGAATGCTTCTCCATGGAGACAAATGTGGTAATGTGACTTTCAGATGAAAAACCCTGGAGTTTTCCTCAGGTACACCTTGTAAATTGTAGACTCTTGGGGGAAAAGTCTTCAAAAACAGTTCTTAGGGGGGGTAGCTTTGAACCCTAGCACCATCACCCACACTCAAGAAAACAAGTCGTTAACTGAAAGTCGGATTTAAATACAAAATTGAAGACATTAAAATAATTTTAATTTGGAGAGGCGTTTTCATTCTTGTACATTTCACAATATGAATGACATTTTCCTGTTACCAATATTGATGAGACATGCATAGGATGGCTCAACAAACACTTATGTACAAAAAGAGCCTTGACTGCAATGGCCGATGTAGAGCTCCGTTTATAGATTGCCAGGTCTGTTCAGTGAAATAAAAACGAATATGTCCATAAGATACGGAGCTATTAACCAGCTGTGCCCAGAATTTTCAGCCTTGGGAATTCCCCAGGTGCTTCCTTTTCTTTACTTCATGCTATTGCTCCTTTCCACCCTAAGGCACCAGAGGGTTAAAGCCTGATCTGTCTTCCACTTCGGTCCTGCATTTTTAATTCTCAACATCAGGAAATTAGATTCCAAGAAACGGAAGCAGACATTAACGAACCACCATTAAAGCAAGTCCCTTCCCATCAGAAGCACTTTGCTTTGTTATCCACACCTAATATTTAATGTCCAATATAAAAATAAACCCACGCTTCGGTTTTAGTACTTTTTCATGAAACTTTGCTCGGCTCCCCAAACCAACTGTTCCTCCAGCCCCCGTCCCCTCCACAAAAGGTATTCAGCTCAGCAATTATGCACACACACCATCCATTTTCACATGCAAATACACAGCACATTAGCCCATTTGAATGTGATTTTTACATTTAAAATCCACTGGCTAAGCTTTAGAGATCCCAGCCAGTGGGCTAGGGATTAAGATTTCGTTTCTAATTATCATTTCCTTTTGGTGCTAATGTGTTTGTTCCTTATTAGTGCCACTCACTGGCTTGGACCTAAATCAGATTAAAAGAAATTCCTTTGATTTGCCTGGTTTCAAAGATACAAAAGAATTTCTCACTTTGCAGAATCCCCACGGAGTTTTGGGTGAAGAATGTATCACCTCAGGGTGTTGATGCTTTTCTATAATTTAGCCTGTTGGGAATTCCTCGACCTTCAAAGCTGTGTTTGGGCAGCTCCCCTTCTGCTAGGGAATGGGAAGGTACTCCGCTGTGAATCTCAGGCCATTGTTAACTGGCCTCAATTCCTGAAATAACAACACAAACTGCAATTGTTTTAGAAATTCTGCAAGAGTATGACTATAGCTGTAGCAGCCCCCAGGACTGCTTAGCATTGGCTATCTGAGCACACTGGAAGTATCTGCAGAAACAAGAAAAGAATGATCTTTTGCCAGTGAATAAATGAAGGAATCATTTTATAAAGCTTCCTATTGTTTTTGGATTATGTACGATTAAAATTTAAATTAGCCCGTTCAAACTATTTTGATTATAAAACTGAGAATCTTTGTTCAAACTTTTATAAATCTTCAGATGAGGCTGAATATTATTTAACATGCGAGCCTGAGTGTAAATGAAGGAGCATGCCATCTCTGTTGCATCAATATAAGAAAGATAAAGATGTCCTTTACCCACAAAGCATGGAGAAGATGTAAACTTGGTTTTCAAGTCCCTCAGGAACTGCTCCCCCACCACCTCAAACAACAATTCGTTTGGATACTGTTGTCATATGTATTGTAGGTGGCTGCTTTAAAAAAAAAAAGCAGTCTTTCTTTTCTCTCTCTTTTTTTTTGATACAAGTTTTTATTGGTGTCTTAAAAAAACGGGGGAAGGGGTAGAGTGGGGCTAGAGAGATGGCTCTGTGATCAAGAGCACTTGCTGTTCTTCCAAAAGCCCAAGTTCCCACAGCCACATGGAAGCTCCCAACCATTTTAACTTTAGCTATGAGGGATCCAACACCCTCTTCTGCCTTCCAAGGGCACCACACACACATTGAATGGACACACATTCAGGCAAACCACCCATGCATATAAAATTAACTAATAAAATCAGTTGTATTGAAAAAAGATTGAATTATGGAAGAAGCAAAGAAGGAAGGAAGAAAGAGCAATGCTGACTCTGCTTGTTAATTTAGGGGGGACGAAGGAGGCAGGCGGTACCCAAGGAGTACAGCTGAGAAAACTGTTCAACCACAGGCGAGGGGGAAAAATTGTGCCAAGTCAACAAACAGTAAAATACAAAGGAAAAAACAAGTACTGAGAACCAGACACTCACAAATAACCAAGCAGCAGGACTGACAAACTCCCAGCTTCATGAGGGCCTAACTCATTAAGCCAGTAAAGGTATCTTGTATTTTTTCCCTGTTTTGTGTGTGAAAGAGGGTATTGCTGTGTAGTTCAAGCTGGCCTTGAACTCCAAAAACTCCTACCTCAGCCTCCCCATTGCTGGAATTGCAGGCCTCCTCCTCTTCCTCCCTTTTAATTTAATTAACTTATTTATATTTTATTTATTTTTGTAGTTGTTGCCATGGGCAATACTGGGCTCCAACTTAGGGACTTGTGCATGCTACCTAACTTTCCATCAAGGAAGTACTTCTCTAGCCCTAAAAAGTCTTTGGACTATCAGATTGGCAAATACAAAACAGAAAATGAAACGATTTAAAAAAAAAACTTGCCATTAGTAAGTATGTGTACAAACACATGTACACGCCCTGTAAGAAGCGTGCACACACATCCTCCCTGGCCCAACCCTAAAGGTGCTGATGCTCCAGACTGTGACATCCCATCAGCCCCCCTCCTCCACCCCATCCCCACATCCACACCCATCTCAGCGAGTCTCTGCCTCTGCCTCCCAAGTGCGGGGATTTAAAACCTCTGTGTATGGCTGGAGGGATGGCTCTGAAGTTAAGAGCACTGGTTCCTCTTGCAGAGGACACAGGTTCAATTCCCAGCACCCACATGGCAGCTCACA
>JABTXL010008488.1:15082092-15102522 GCA_025134845.1 Neodon shergylaensis
GAAGAAGAAGAAGAAGAAGAAGAAGAAGAAGAAGAAGAAGAAGAAGAAGAAGAAAGAAAGAAAGAAAGAAAGAAAGAAAGAAAGAAAGAAAGAAAGAAAACAAAACAAAACATAGAAGACCAACACTTATAAAGTGTTTTGTGTTGTGCATCATTTGGTAATGTGTGCATGTGCATGCACCTGGGGAGGATGAAGATTGATATCTAATGTCTTTATCAATCACTCTGTATCTAATTTTTGGACCAGAGTCTCTCAATGAATCCAAGCTCACTGATTCAAGCAGGCTGAGTAGCCAGTGAGCTGCAAGGAACCAAACCCTGGTATCCACCTCCCCAGCGCTGAAATCATAGATCCTGGAAGCATAAATCATTTTATAGCCATGCCGAATAACAAACTCAGTTCCTCAGACCTGTGCAGCAAGATGTCACCAACTGAGCCACTTCCCCAGGTCCCTTATGAAGTATTTTCTAGGTGGCAGTCAGTTTACAGCATTATACAGTTCTTACAATAGGGCCAATGAGTGGGATTAGACAGTGAAGGAGTCTGCCACCAAACCTGACAACCTGAGTTCAAGTCCCAGAACCCACAGAACAAAAGGTGATAACTGACTCCTGAAAGTTGCTCTCTGACTTCCACACATGCCCTGTGGCATGCATGCATACACATGCCTGTACACACGTACATACACACTAAATAAATAAATAAATGTAAAAATGTAAATAAAGCGTTCACAAGGGTTCTGTATTACACACACATCCTTTCCAGTTTACAGACAAGGAGCTAGGAGGCATGGTAACCTGTGCTGCCAGAGGTTGAGCAAAGATGGGGGTTAAACCCAGATCACACATCTTCAGAAGACGGCATCTTTGCGTGTCTTTATTTTCTTTTTAGACAGGGTCTCATTTATCCATTTACCCCTGGCTGGTTGGCCTTGAACTCACCATGTAGCTGAGGATGGCTCTGCACTTTTCTGATCTTCCTGACTCTACCTCCCACATGCTGCTGGGATGACAGGTCTGTGCCAGCGTAGCCAGCCTATGCAGACCTGGGTACCAAAGCCCGGGCTCATGCATGCCAGACAAGAACACTAGCATCTGAGCCGCAGCAGGATTTTGGTAAGTAGAGTGACTTTGTGAGGAGAGCCTCAGCTCCCACCAACACCACAGGCTAACGCCATTTCCTTGTGATCCTTAAGGAAAGGGATGCTGGGAAGCTGGAGAGATGGCTCAGCCATTAAGAGCATTGGTTGCTCTTCCAAAGGACCTGGGTTCGATTCCCAGCACCCACATAGCAGCTCACAACTGTCTATAACTCCTGCCCCAGGAAAATCCAGTACCATTTCTGGCCTCGGTGGGCACTACACAAACATGGTGTAGACACACACACTCTCAGAATACACATGAAATAAAAATAAAGGTTGGAAAATATTTGGAAAAAAAAAACAAAATGAAAGAGTTGATTTCTCATTTCTTCTTCCTTTCTACTTTCAGCAGAGCTGGCTCCAACTAACTGATGAGACCAGCAACCTCTCTGCAACACAGCCTCCATCAGTACACAGAAAAGGAATAAGTCAGCCACCAGCGGACAAGCTGTAGAAGCTGGTTCTCTCCCTTCACCATATGGAACTTGGAGACTAATCTCAGGTCATTAGACTTGACAGCAAGTAAGTACCTTTACCTGCTGAGCCATCTTACCAGCCCAAGTTTCAGTTTTAGAAGATGAAGCTTGTGAGATCAAGGTATACTGGTGAGATTATACTAACATTACCAAATTATACACTTAGAAATGACTGAGCTGGTAAATTTTTGTTGTCTTGATGTATTTTTGCCACAGCTGAAGAAAGTAAGTGGCTGAGAAGATAGCTCGGGAAATAAAATGTTGGCTGCGTAGGCATGAAGAGCCAAGTTCATCGCCCAGGCATGGGGGTGCACACTTAGACTCCCAGCACTGGGGAGGGGGATCCCTGGTGTTCACTAGCCAGTCAGCCTAGCCTTAGTAGCAAGCTGTTTCAAAAACTAAGGCAGATGTCTTCTGGCAAACGGAACCTAAGGTAGACCTATTGCAGCTGAACACACATACACATATTCTGTCACACACACGCACAGGAACACACACACACCTGTAACATAGACACAATAAGTAAACAGAAATAAACATGGTATCAGTGACACAGCCAGTACTTAGCTCAGTGGCTCAGGAAGATGAGAGCTCTCCTCTATGAATAAGGGGCTACGAGAGTAGGAAGCTTCCATGGAAGAAATAAGATGGATATCAATACTTGAAGATGACTGCAAGCTTTGAAAAATAGATGAGAAAAAGATGAAAATGAGCAAAACCGTAGAGGTAGAAAGAGCCACAGCATGGGGAAACAGGAAGGGACACTGTTTCTTTTTCACACAAGCAAAATATGCAAAGGAAAAAAAAAGAAGCTTAAAGCCCCACAAGTCAAGGACTGGATTCATTGTAGAGTTATTGCCACTGCTGACCCTTCAGACCAAAGGACTGTATGAGATTGCTCTCGGGACAGAACACAGTTGCTTCAGTTCTAGACAGCGAGCGCATTATGATATATCATTAGTAACAACTAATAACAGTAATAATCTAATAAATGCAACAAAATCTACGACACTTCACAAATAAACAAAAATTAAACCAACTGGGCGCAATGCCCAGATGACTTCCCACACACTCCAGCAAAGTACTACAACTAAATATGGAAGCAACTGTCTTACAATAATGGGGAGAGCAGGGTGAAACAATGGGAGACGCCCTTCTCTGTATTACTGTTTATTTCTGTTTTAAAATTTAGAATAGAGACTGGAGAAATGGCTCAGCGGTTAAGCACTGGCTGCTCTGCCAGAGGACCCGGGTTCTATGCCCAGGTCCTACAAGGCAGCTCACATCTGTCTGTAACTCCATTTCTTGGGGACCCGATGCTCTCTTCTTTCCGTCCTGAGGCACATACGTGGTGAGCCAATACACATGCAGGCAAAATACTGACACATGTAAAATAATAAAATAAGTTTAATAACATTTAAGTCCAGGCAGTGGTGGTGCACACCTTTAATCATAGCACTGAAGAGGCAGAGGCAGATCGATTTCTGTGAGGTTGAGGCCAGCCTGGTCTATAGAGCAAGTTCCATAGCTAGGGCTATATGAAGAAATCTTGTCTCAAAAGAAGTAATGACATTTAATAATGTGGGTGCTGGAGAGATGGCTCAGAGGTTAAGAGCACTGCCTGCTCTTCCAGAGGTCCTGAGTTCAATTCCCAGCAACCACATGGTGGCTCACAACCATCTATAATGAGATCTGGTGCCCTCTTCTGGTCTGGTGTCATCCATGCAGATAGAACACTGTATCCATAATAAATAAATAAATCAAAAAAATTAATAATGTGAAAACATTTAATAAAACAAATTGCAATTATTATCAGTGGCAACTATTAGTGAACTATTCTTTAAAGCCCTATCAATAAAAAAAAATGAGAATCCCGCATAGCTATGATGAAGAAAAATTGGGACTGCCACTGGGATGGGGATGACTAACTTATCTTCAATTGAAAATAAACTCCCTTAACTCAGTTCTTCACAGGGCACTTTCTCAGCAACTTCCCCTGACTGCTAGTCACTCTAAACACTGCAGAAGGAAAGGTTCCCTCGGTGCATCCAAGACAGCCACACGTGTGCCAAGGTAGCCATGCATTTGATTCAGCACAAATCATCAGCTTAGTAGATTTTTTTGTACTTTATTTATTTCATGCAGCCCTTACTGGCCTGGGGTTTGCTATATAGACCCAGGTGGTCTCAAACTCAGAGATCACCTGCCTCTGCCTCCTGAGTGCTGGGATCAAAGGCGTGCGCCACCATTTCAGGCTCAGTGCAGCTTTACCATGCAATTTAAAGCCAAAACAAATGAAACTTCTCTTAGTTATGACAATGTATAATACTGGAGACAGCATAAGATTTAGCCTGAAGCCAGGCCCGTGATAACGACACATCTTTGATCTCAGCACTCAGGAGACAGGGGCAGGCCTCGTTCACATTTCAAGTTTCTTTAGGCCAGCCAGAGTTACACAGGGAGGCCCTGTCTCTAAATACATAAATAAAGAAAGAAACTGTATGAGTTACATAGCATATAATGTATTTTATAATTAATCTATACTGTATAACAGTTATTCTCTGAATTATATATTATTTAATTTTACATAAAGTCTATAAACATAAACTAAGTATTTATAAACATTGAAAGAAAACCCATCTCATCATTTATGCATAATGATGATTGATAAAGAAGTTTAGCTTTAGCTGGATATGATAGCATACCCCTTTAATCCCAGCACTCAGGAGGCAGAGGCAGACAGGCTTCTCTGAGTTTGAAGCCAGCCTGGTATACAAAGTGAGTTCCAGAACATCCAGGGCTATATATACAAAGAAACCCTGTCTGGAAAAACAAAGAAACAATAACAAAAACCAACAACAACAAGGAAAAAGATGTTTAGTTTTGATTTCTGTACTTTGGAAGTTTACTTTTACAATAATAGAATTCTTAAGTAAAAGTAAACAGAGAACTCATGTTCATTTCCCAGCTGACCAGACCCAAATAATCACACAAAAACTATATTAATTACAACGTTGTTTGGCCAGTGACTCAAGCACATTCCTATCTAGCCCTTATGTCTTAAATTTTACCCATTTCTATTAATTTATGTATCACCATGAGGCTGGGGCCTACCTACTGGTTCTGGCATCTTTCTCCTTCAGCAGCTACATGGTGTCTGCCTGAGCCTGCCTTCTGTCTCCCAGCATTCAGTTCAGTTTTCCTGTCTAGGTTTATTCTGCTCTGCCATAGGCTGAAGCAGTTTCTTTATTAGCAACAGTAATAAAAACATTTTCACAGCATACAGAGTGGAATCCCACATCAAGTAAGTTTAATTTCTGCCTCTAAAGATATGAACACAATATTCATTCTGTTTATCTTAAAATTTTTGCAATCTCTTCCTTTAGAAAAATATCCAGATAGGAGAAGGGGAAGAATAATACTGAACATAGTTTAAGAGCTCTATTTTGAGGTGGGAAGGATGGCTCAGCAGTAAAGAGCATTGGCTGCTCTTCCAGACAACCCAGGCTCCATTCCCAGCACCTACATGGCAGCTCACAACCATGTGTAAGTCCAGTTCCAGGAGAGCCAATGCTCTTTCCTGCCTTCCTGCCACACATGGAGCACAAATATGGATGTAAGCAAAACACATTTGTATAATAAAGATAAATAAATCTTTATTTTGGTTTTTTGAGATAGGGTTTCTCTACATAACAGCCTCAGCTGTTCAGGAACTCACTTTGTAAACCAGGCTGGCCTTGAACTCACAGAGATAGCTTGTCTCTGCCTCCTGAGTGCAGGGAGTAAAGGTGAGTGCCATCACTGCTTAGCAAAAATAAGTAAATCTAAACAATGTTTTCAAAGTATCAATGTATGTGAATGTCTATATTCACATGTTAATAAAGATTTTAAGGTTTTTTTTAATTATAGCCATGTGGAGATGGTGCACTCCTGAGGCAGGGGCAGGCAGATTTCTGAGTTAAAGGCCAGTCTGGTCTACAAAACAAACTCTGGGACAGCCAGAGAAGAAGCCTTGTCTCAAAACAGGAAAAAATGAAATTAAATTATGGTAAAATTAAGCTGAGGATGTAGCTCAGTTGGCAGCAGGCTTGCCTAGCATGCACAGAGCCCTGGGTCCTAAACCCAGCATGGCATAAAACTGGTTGTGGTGGTACATGCCTGTAAGTAATCCTCGTCCTTTAAAGGAGGAAACAGGAGTTTACGATCATCCCATACACCAAGTATATGTCAGCTTGGGTGTAAAAAGACTGACTCAAAAATAAATAAGTAAGAGGAGTAAAATAGGGCCGGGTGGTGGTGGCGCACGCCTTTAATCCCAGCATTCAGGAGGCTGAGACAGGCGGATCTCTGTGAATTCCAGGCCAGCCTGGTCTAGGAAGCAAGTTCCAGGACAGCCAGAACTGTTACACAGAGAAACCCTGCCTTGAAAAACCAAAAGTAATTAATTAATTAATTAAAATGGTAAAATTTTTAGAAAAATAATAAAGCAGAAAGTATAAGAGAAAGGCACCGGATCTCAACCTTCTGCCTCCACATACAAACACACATGTGTGCACACATGTGCACACACATAAATGCATGCATGCTTGCACACCACACATACACACCAAGAACATGCACGTGCACACACACACACACATACACGTGCCTACACATGCACATGAGCGCATTTACACACAACCCATTAAATTACAATTCTCCACTCCCTCCCCTCATTAATTCCCTGGCAATTACCACTTTTCTTTCTGTCTGTTGTAACAGGGCAGGACAGAGGTTCCTCCATCTTACATTCTTGCTGAAGCCATTTTAGGTTGAACTAAAATTGATTTCCATGATGGAGAATCCCATGGAAAATTACCCAGCTCTGTTCTAGGAACTGGAAGCCAAGATGTCTCAACTAACTTAGCTTATGGGAAACTGCTTGGTTGCATAAAACCTCCCCCTGCAGCTGCCAAGGGAGATACCAAGATGCATTTTTTTGTTTGTTTGTTTTTTTTTTTTTTTTTTTTTTTTTTTCCTTTAAAAGCTCCTTTCTCTAAACTGTCAGGGCTACACTAGAGTCCCTGAATACCTGTGTGTAGTACCAACTGACAATTGGCTATAACCTGTGTCCGAGTGCTCACCTCTGAAGGACTCCCGTTTTCTCTGAGCTCGCCAGAGAATGTAAGGTCTATGAGTGATAAGATTTGTTTGTCATTTTGTCATTGTATATTCTCAGAACATTTAACGGTACCACAATCACCCCCAGAATATTATAACTTAAATATTTCTATGTTAGTATAACTACTCAAACTGAAATAGAATAGCTGCTGTAAGAATTACTATACTCACCACCTTTAACTAAATCACAGAGGAGTTTTATAGTCTACAATAAAAGCCCTTCTTTTGAAATTACACTAAAAAACTTAGATACGCAGCTGGTGGGATGGCTTGTTATATATAAAGATGCTTGACAGGAAGCCTGATAACCCTGTTCAATTACAGGAAGGCACATGTTTTCCCGTCCGCCACAAGAGTACCTAACTCGCCAGGCGGTGGTGGTGCACGCCTTTAATCCCAGCACTCGGGAGGCAGAGGCAGGCAAATCTCTGTGAGTTCGAGACCAGCCTGGTCCACAAGAGCTAGTTCCAGGACAGGCTCCAAAACCACAGAGAAACCCTGTCTCGAAAAAACCAAAAAAAAAAAAAAAAGGGGGGGGGCACCTAACTCATAACATACACACATGTAAACACTCATACACAGAAATCAGCAAATGAATGAATATTTTTATTTTAATTTTTGTATGTCAGGTCCCACTATGTATACAAGTATGCACTAGGTGTGTGTGTGTGTGTGTGTATGTATGGTGTGAGTGTGTATCTTTGCGGAGCTATGTTTCAGGAAAATTCACAAAGAGATACAAGTAGCTGTCATACATTGTGGAGGCAGAAGAAAGGCTAAGTTAAAAGAGAAACGAAGACACCAACAAGGGATGGATCACAGCTACACAGCCAGAGGTGACCCAATCAGGCTTGAGGCAATTATAGTATACTAAATCCGAAGCTGTTTACAAAGGCTCACACTACGTGACTGCAGAACCAGAAGATTTAATGCAATGAAATATTTTATGAGTTTACCTTTGTGTATTAAATTTGAAAGAGCTAATAACTAACATTTGAAGAAAACACAGGCAAGGTACGGAAACTCCCTCTCTCATGGTTACACTTCCCTCCAGAAGAGCCCTTTCAGAGATCTCTCTAGAGACCCTGGCTTTGGAGCTGCATGATCCCAGGTGCTTTTGACGTATCTTTTCTGTTAATGCCTGCAGTGTGACTTCCATCACACCTGCCTCTGAGTCTCTAGCTAGATGCAGTCGGCCTGCCACATTCATTTCAGGACTCGCGATTGCATTGTTCCCCTCTCCTTAGCAAAACAGCCATAGCTTGAGAATTATTCCCCCCTGCTTCCTGTTTCTCTCCTTGCAATTTGGAAGCTTACAGCCTTTCTCTCCTCACTTGCCATAACGCTGCCTTCTGAGGGGCAGCCAACTCCCCTTGAGTCTGCTCCAGGATAATAAGAGTCTATTATCTTCATCACAATGGCGCAGCCCAAGAGTTATGATGGAATTTTCCATCCTCAGTCCCACCCATTCCTCAGCATCCTGACTCCCTCTTACCTTTTGTATACCCATCCCAGAGCTTGATCTGGAAGGATGGGTTTCTGGTTTCTATGAAGCAGGAAAGGAATAAACGGAGCCAATAGACACCTATGTGGGGGCAGTTCCTAAACACTGACACACCCGGGAGCACTTAAAAATAAAATAATGATGATGATGATGATGCTAGCCTCTGTCCTCCACCAAGGACAAGTCCTTCAGTGCACAATAGCTTTTGTAATTTGTCCACAGAGTCTCTAGGCAGCAAACACTTGAGCAATGCAGCCCACAACAAAGTGCTGGGAAATACCTTCATTTTTAAAAGTACACTACAAAACCACCTATGTGCTGTTTCTATCCAATTGCATGGGTGACTGTATTATCGGTTTAAAGATTAAACTACTCACTGAGCACCTGTGATCAGCCATCCTGTTAGACACCCGCTGTCAAAGAGGCTTCCTATTATCAACAGCTCCTAACAGAGCAATTGAGGAAGCACACATGTGATTCCATTAAGCAGAAATGACACGATCGGGGCTGGAGAGATGGCTCAGTGGTTAAGAGCATTGCCTGCTCTTCCAAAGGTCCTGAGTTCAATTCCCAGCAACCACATGGTGGCTCACAACCATCTGTAATGGGGTCTGGTGCCCTCTTCTGGCCGTCAGGCATACACACAGACAGAACATTGTATACATAATAAATAAAAAATATTAAAAAAAAAAAAAAGAAATGACACGATCAGACATGATTGGAGAGAAGAGGGCTTGTAAAGGGAGGGGCTAAGGGGAGTGAAATCTATTGGGAAATACGGCAATGTAGCTGCAAAAGGGACAACGTAGGCCTGAACTTGGACGGTGTAAGTGAGATTGGAAAAAAAAAAAGCAAGAAGGAGGATAGGCCAGGCAGTAGTGGCACATACCTTTCATCCCAGCACTTGGAAGGCAGAGTCAGATGGATCTCTGTGAGTTCGAGGCCAGCCTGGTCTACAGAGCGAGTTCCAGGACAGGCTCCACAGCTACAGAGAAACCAAGAGGGAGAGAAATCAAAGGTAGTTCTAGGTTTCCTGATCAGATAATGGTTGCCATGAGGGTACCACCCAAGATGGGGAGCAAAGACGACAGCCAGAGTGGCGTCCAGCTAGTGAGGTCTATTCAGCCAAGTTCTGTCTGCAGGACCTGATGGAGAAATACACAGATAAAAGCCTCGGGTACAAAGAGGGGATGTCACTGAAGATACCTACTGAAGGAACAGTAGTCTGTCACGATCACAGAAGCTGCAGGAACGGATGACCGGTCTGAGGAAAGTATAGATACATGAGAAGATATGAAGCCAAGATAAAAAGCAGAAGCCGGAAAGATATCACCAGTTGGTGGTGACGGGGGTGAGCAATAATGCGACAGGAGAAACACTGGTGGGAAACCAGGGACCACCAGTCACGATGACAAACACACTCTTTAGGCACCGGCCTCTCTTTGTGACTTCTGGATTCACCAAGCAAGCAAAGGGCCCCACTGGATTGGACCATAACCTCCACTGTATCAAATCATGCACACTCTGTTAGTGTGTTCGATTTCCCGCTGCTGAGATATTTGCATCTGTGTTTCTGGGCTCCAGAATGACAGCTGACATAAGGTGGTGGCATTCCATGTGCTATTTAAGGATGCAGGCTCTCGTGTCTAACATATGTGGGTGTGGATCACTTTTTCTGCAGTTTACTTGTCTTTGATCTTGACAAATCTGCTAAGCCCGGGTTTCTTTTTTCTTTTCTTCTTTTTTTCATTTGCTGGGGATCAAACCCAGGGCCATGCACAAACAAGGCAAGTGTTCTAACGGCAAGTCACATCACCAGCTCTTATTCCTTTTTTGAAACGGGATCTCACTATGTAGCTTAGCTGGCCTCAAAATGGAAGATCAACATGCCTCTCTCTTAAAAGCTGGAACGGCAGGCTCTGTTTTGTTTTATATTGACTTTTCGTTTGGTTGGGGGGGGTTGTTTTTTGGTTCGCTTTTTGAAGATGAGGCTTCTCTTAGTAGCCCTGGCTGTCCAGGAACTTTCCCTGTAGACTAGGTTGGCCTCGAAGCCCTGTGCCACCATGTCCAACTATTGTTTTCCTCTTAAGACAGGCTCTTGTTCAAATGGAACTTGAACTGGTAGCAATTGTTGTGTCTCCCGAGTGCTGGGATTATAAGCAGGCCTCATTACGCTTGACCTTTTTAGCTCTCTCTTGTGATGGCTATCATGGCTGAGAGTGAGGAGATAGTCCACTTGGAGAGCAGAGCTTGCCCCAGAGAGTCAGAGGCATGCCAGCTAAGGAAGTACAAGCATCAGGGCTTCAAAGGGAGTGGAGGTAATTGCCGCATAATGAGTGGTGTCTACAGCCTTACCATTCTGAACCCACATTGATCTTATCTGACCGGATGGGTGGCGTTCTCTAGCCTCACTGGAAACAGCTCCAGGAAGGAAAGATGGTTCACGAAATTGAAACTGCTAAAGGTCTCATAGGATGAAAGATGTTGGCAAACCTTTTTTTTTTTTTTTTTTTTTTTTTTTTGGTTTTTGCAGACAGGGCTTCTCTGTAGCTTTGGAGCCCATCCTGGAACTCACTCTTGTAGACCAGAACTCGAACTCACAGAGAGATTCACCAACCTCTGCCTCCTGAATGCTGGGATTAAAGGCAAGTGCCACCACCACCCAGCTGTTTGCAAACTTTCAACCAAAACATCCCTCTTGCTGGTTTAATCTCACTGTCAAGCTTGGCCTTGGCCCAGGCTCTATGAGAAATCAAGACCAACGAGCGAAGGTAAAAAGGAAAGAGAGCACACACAGCACCACCAGCCTGTGGGAGTCATTAGTTCCTGTGGTTTTAGAAGTGTACACACTTATACCCCTATTTTTAAAGACTGATCCTACTTGCGTTTGTGGAGTCTGTGTACCTGCCTGAGTGTATGGCATGGGTACAGGGCTGCCGCCAGATGCCAGGAGAGGGCTTCATGTCAGCTGGAGTTACAAGCTGCTGTGAGACAGACGTGGTTGCTCGGAAACAAACCTGGGACCTCTGAGAGAACAGCGAGGGCTCGCAACTGCTGAGCCAGCTCGCCAGCTTGCCAGCCTGACCACTTCATTAGTTCTGAGAAATCATCTCACAGCATTGTTGCCCAGGCAGGTGTGGGGCCTGTAGACTCTCAGCGTCCTCCCACTTTACGTCCAAAGTGCTGTTAACTACAAGCCTGTCCCTGGGCCTGACTCAAGTTCACATTTCAGGTAATCCCATAAGTCCACGTAGTTAGCATCTTCCTTCCTGTCTGGAGTTCTGCTACTCCACGGTGCAGCAGAACGCTTTCACCAAGCAACCATTTCAAGAGAGGTCTTTATTCAGCATGTTCCATTCCCAAATGAACTAGGGAGAAAGAACCTTATGGTATGAAAGCAGAGGCAGCTCCAGCTAAACTCAATTTCCAAAAATTCTCTAAAAAGATTTTAGCTTTATTAGCCCATCTTTGGACAATCTTGGCAGTGAAAGGTCAGTCGAATCCAACTTATACTGGATCATAAGTTGCAGAAAAATGATACGAGTCTTCTTCATTAGAGCTGAATAAAGGTTAATGGATTTGAAAAATTGCATTTCCAGGAGTCTGGCTTTTAATGCCAAGTGCCTGGCAACAGACCATGCATTCTATAGGAAAACAACAGATGGACGAGTCTGTGTAAAAGATGCTGCAGAAGATTCCGGGAGATTTGGTACATCTTTAGTGAAACAAAGGATTTCTTTTTTTACGTTTGTAATGACTTTAGAAAAGATTAGAATAAGAAGTAGCAGGCTTCACTAAGGTGTTTCCATACATAAATGTTCATTATTACACATGTCCTTTTCACATGCCTTCTACATTCCTCACACCTCCATATCCTTGACCCCAGGAGACAAGACAGGGATGGGGACCTGAAGGAGGTTCGGGGGCCCTGGAGCTAGTTCATGCCTGGCCACCTTAAGGACAGTGTCTCAAAACAGTAAAAAGACAACCAGGGAAGTACCTCGGGGGCAGAATAGAATGCCTGCCTAATAGCTCGAGAGGCATTCAATCCTCAGTACCTTATTGAAGAAAAAAAAATGAACAAACGGTTTTCAAGGACAATCAACAAAAGCAAAGTCATTGTGAAAAATGCCAAAATAGGATTCATTACTTTCTGTGTTAATTTAAAAAAAAAAAAGAAAGAAAGAAACTAAGAAAATTTAAATTGCTCAATCCTGCTCAGGTAAAACAAAAGAATATTTGCTTAATTTCATTAAAAGAAAAAGTAAGTTCCAGGTGTAGAAATCACCAGTAACCTAGGTCAGAAAGTCTCTTGTAACTTCTTCCAGCTGTGTGTTGAGGTAGGATGTCCTTCTGTATATGTGTTGCTCTTATTGGTTAATGAATAAAGCTGCTTTGGCCTGTGGCAAGGCAGAATATAGCCAGGCTGGAAGAGATATAGAGAGAGAGTAGGCAGAGTCAAGGAGACACCATGTAGCTGCCAAAGGAGACAGATGCCAGAAATTTACCTGGTAAGCCACAACCTCGTGGCAACACACAGAATAATAGAAATGGGTTAGAATGTAAGAGTTAGTTAATAAGAAGCCTAAGCTAATAGGCCAAGCAGTGTTGTAATTAATATAGTTCCTGTGTGATTATTTGGGTCTGAGCAGCCAGGAAATGAACATGCAGTCTCAGCTTACAGTGTGATGGCATGCACAGGGCTGTGTTCCAACTCCCTCGGCCTCTAACTGAAACACTTCTCCATCCCTCCAACCCTAAGCTGGGAACATCAGAGAAACTATTTCTGATCCTCTATCATAGCAAAGCTATTAGTCTCTGTTCCAACCTGGACAGTTCTGTTTGCAGCCTACAAACAGTTCAGATTTGCAACGCAATAGCTTAAAACATGTAAGCCCAGCAGCGGTAGTGCACACCTTTAGTGCCAGCACTCAGGAAGCAGAGGGTGGCAGATCCCTGAGTTTGAGGCAAACCTGGACTATAGGTGAGTTCCAAGATAGCCAGGTCTACATAGAGAAACCCTATCTACATAGAGAAACCCTACATCAGAAAAAACATATATTCCCCTCCCACACCAGCCATAGCTTACCAGCTACCATGGCCAAGTATATATATATATATATATATATATGTGTGTGTGTGTGTGTATATATATATATATATATTCAATACAGAAGACTGTGAGAAGCCCCAGATTCAATCCTTGCATAGCAAATAATAAATAAGTAAAATTTATGGAAAACACTGGCTAGACTCACACTGTTATTATCTTCATGGTCTAGTATATAATGGAAGATTTTCATAGGAAGTTGACAGAAATAAACACCCCAGAAATCAAAGGATTACACCATACTTTATAAATGTAATAACATAGTCATATTGACACAAATAACCTAGTTAAGTGGTAAATATTTACATAGTTTGCATGAAGTCCAGGGTTCAATTCTTTTTGTTTTGTTGTTTTTTTTTTTTTTTTTTGAGAAAGGTTTCTGTGTGTGGCTCTAGCTGTCCTGGAACTCACTCTGTAGACCAGGATGGTCTCTAACTCACAGAGATCTGTCTACCTCTGCCTCCCTAGTGCTGGGATTAAAGGTGTGCACCACCATTACCTGGCCTTGGGTTCAATCTTAGCATTGAGAAAAAGAAAAAAAAAGATTGATATAAAAATAATGATAATGGTCCTAAAACAAGAAAGTTTACAAACTTCAGCACAGGCACTGCTGGGAAATAGCATTATAGAATTTGGGGCTTCCTAATGAAAAGGCACAGAACTTTACATCCAAACCCTGTTTTCCAAGCTCTGTTATTCTCTATTAATTCTCTTATTATCACTATAACATTCCGAATTGAAAGCATCTCCCCAAGTACTGTTATAAAAAGAGAGCTGGGAAGGTGGAAAGATGGCACTAAGGTTAAGGAGGACTGGCTGCTTATTCACTGAACCCCAGTTCCTTTCCCCGCATTCCTATGGCACTCACAACTATCTGTAACTCCAGTTCCAGATTTTTCAATGCCCATCTCTGGCCTCTGAGGGCACCAGACATATACATGGTGCACAGACATACATGTAGGCAGAACTCTCATCCACAAAAACAAACTATCTGGGGCTAAACAGATGGCTCGGTGGGTATTCCATGGTAATTTGCAGGGCCAGCTATGCAAGCCCAGCAGCTTTGAGTTCAGTGCTGAGGACCTGGTGGAAGAGACAACCAACTCTGCAAGGATGTCCTCTGACCTAAATTTAGCATTAGTAATTGAACTCAGCATCTATCACTGAGGTCCAAGCCCCAGCCCAACAAGCAACATTAAAGAGGAAGAAAACAAATAAGGAATTAACAAATATAAATGTATACCTAAGTATATAGGTATACTGGAAATTGTATACCTAAGACCAAAGGTCACCGTTCAGTTTATCACCTTGAGTTTTCCACAGTGCTGCAGTCAGGTGAGTAAGAAGCAGCCTTTGATGGAACAGTGTCACTCCCAGGAATGATCTACCTGGTGACTCTTTCAAAGACCTATCTATACGCCATACTTACACAGTTCTTTTTGTTTGTTTTTGATTTGATTTGAGACAGGGTCTCACTGTGTAGACTAGACTGATCTTGAATTCACAGAGGTCAACCTGTTTCTGCCTCCTGGGTGCTGGGATTAAGACCATGCATCACCACACACAACTTTAGAATAGATTTTTATTTCAATAGCACAGTCTAGAGCACAGTAAAAAGCAGGTTTCTCCCTGTGTAGGCAAAGGGAGGCTTGTGCGACGATGAATTTTTCCACAGAGCACACTTTTTGCGGGGATATTTGCAAAGTGGCTACCCTGGGACTGTGGGGTTGTAAAGACTGGGATTGGAGCAGTTTGCTCTTCCCATTCACAAATTTGTAAAGTTATACCACATCCTTCAATAACTCCTTCAACTTAAACATTGCAGTAAGCTGGGCAGCGGCATACGTCTCTAGTCCCAGCCAGCACTTGAAAGGCAGAGACAGGCAGATCCTAGCCAGCATGGTCTACATAGTGAGTTGTTTTTTACTCTTTGACTCTTTTGGGGGGCCTGCCACCCAACTCCCAAGTAAATGCACATGGAGACTTATTTCTCTCTTATGAATGTCCAGCCTGGCTTGGCTTGTTTCAAGCCAGCTTTTCTTAACTTAAATTACCCCCATCTTTCTTTTACCTCTGGGTTTCCACCTTTCTCTATGTCTGCATACCTTTCTTTACTTTTTACTCCATGCCTGGCTGTATATAGCTGGGTAGCTGACCCCTGGAGTCCTCTCTTTGTTCTCTTGCTCCTCTCCTTAGCTCTTTTTCTCCTTCTACTTATCCTCTCTGCCTGCCAGCCCCACCTATCCTTTCTCTCCCCAGCTAGCTACTGTTGGGCTCTTTAATAGACCATCAGATGTTTTAGACAGGCAAAGTATCACAGCTTCACAGAGTTAAACAAATGCAACATGAAAGAATGCAACGCATCTTTGTATCATTGAAACAAATGTTCCATGGCATAAACAAATGTAATACATCTTAAAATAATATTCCACAACAGGGAGTTCCAGGACAGACAGAGCTATACAGAGAAACTCAGTCTCAAAAACAAAACAAGCTGGGTGTGGTAGCACATACCTTTGATCCCAGCACCTGCGAGGCAGAGGAAGGCCGATTTCTGGGAGTTTGAGGCCAGCCTGATCTACAAAGTGATTTCAGGACAGCCAAGAGTGTCACACAGAGAAACCCTATCTGGAAAAACAAACAAACAAACAAAAAACAAAATAGACAGATAAAAAGCACAGTTACATTGTTTTAAAAACATGTTAGTATAGTGAATGACAATTGGCTAACGTAAGAATCAAGTAAGAATCAATAGTCAAAACCATGTGAGTTTCTTTTTTCACAACATTGACATGTGCAATGTTTATTTGTAGTTTGTTTGTTCGTTATTTTGGAGACAGGGTCTCTTTATCCCAGGCTGGTCTCCAACTCTCTCTGTTCCCAAAGACGACTTCAAACTTTAACATTTATTTCTATTATATGTGCATTGGTGTGTTGCCTGCATGTGTGTCTGTATGAGGGTATATGATCCCCTGAAACTGGGGTGCTGCCATGTGGGTGCCGGGTATTGAACCTGGATCCTCTGGGGGAGCACCCAATGCTTTTAACCATTGAGCCATCTCTCCAGCCCTGACTTTAAACTTTTGATCTTACTGCCTCGACCTCGAAAATGCTGATATTACAGGCAGATGTGCAACCACTTCTGGTTTAAGTGCTGGAGATGAAAGTCAAGGCCCCAGGCACGCTGGGCAAGCACTGTACCAACAGAGCTGCGACGAGTCTTGTTTGACATCAGCACCCACTATCTGCAGTAGAGCGTACTTTGAAAGAAGGCTCACACGTCATCCCACAGGCTGTTCTTACGAAACGTTACCCTCCACCCCTTTCGGTATCAAGCGTTGACGTCCGGGTCCTTCTCCTTGAATCTAGATGAACTTGGACCATCTTGATCAACAGATTAAGGCAAAGTGGCTCCAGAGCTAAGGCATAAGAGGCTTTTCACGTCTGCGAAACTTTCCTGGAACTCTTACACTTGGCGCTCAGTCACCGGGCAGTGGGAACCACGTGTCTACTTAGAGAAGATTCACCCAGGTCTGCTCCGGCCCCATCCAGCACTGGCCCCAAACGTAAGATGTGTCAGTGGAGACAGCTTACATGATTCCTGCCCCAGCTGAGGGGTTACCGCAGCTGATCCCGCGGTCTAACCTAGCTGCAGACTAGTGATATAAAAGCCAGAGAAACAGGTTGTTGAACTCCAAGCTGCTATGTGTCACTAGACATAGGTAATTAGTTCCTCAATGTACCATGATCTGACCATCTAATAACTACTTATAAGACATAAAATGCTCATTTTCTTCGTACTTCACAGTGAATGAAACCTAAAGTCCCTTCTTTTTTCCTCATTAATAGTCAACAAAACTAACTTGGAAATTTTTTTTCTCTCTCTTTTTGGTTTTTTTCAAGGCAGGGTTTCTTTGTGTAGCCCTGGCTGTCCTGGAACTCATACTGTAGACCTGGCTGCCCTCAAACCAAGAGAACCGCCTGCCTCTGCCTCCCAAATGCTGGGATTAAAGGGCATGGACTACCACTACCGGACTGGAAGCTCTTATTAAGTTAAACATACCTACCATATTGTCTTAGTGAAGGTTACTATTGCTATGATTAAACATCATAACCAAAATTAAGCCAAGGAGGAAAGGGGTTTTTTGGTTTTTTGGTCACATTGTAGTCCATCATTGAGAGAAGTCAGGACAGGAACTCAAGCAGAGCAGGTTCCTGGAGACAGGAGCTGATACAGAAGCTATGGAGGGGTGCTGCTTACTGGCTTGCTCCCCATGACTTGTTCAGCATGCTTTTGTATAGAACCCAGGACCACAAGCCAAAGGATGGCACCACACACCATGGGCTTGGCCCTCCCACATCAATCACTAATGAAGAAAATGCCATACAGCTGAGATATCCAGCCTCGTGGACTGAACTAGAGGATTCTTGGATTTTCTTTTGGTAGACAGCTGGTGTTGGATTAGCTGGACTTCAATATGTAAGCCATTCCAAATAAATCCCATATATCTATATATGTAAAAAAACGTATTAAACTATCAAAATGTTAAAAAAGAAAAGAGAAGGAAAAAGAAAATGCCCTACAGGCTTGCCTACAGCCCAATCTTATGGAGGCATTTTCTTAATTGAGGTTCCCTCCTCTTAGATGACATTAGCTTATGTCAAGTTGACATAAAACCATCCAGTACATATATGATCCTGCAATCCTATTCCTAGACAAAAACATATCCAAGAGAAACATAATCCTATACTCACACAAAATCCTACATACAAATATTTAATACCAACTTCATTCATAATTACCCTAACCTGGACACAACCCAAAATATTCATCTAGTGAATGGCCAGGAGTGTTAGACCACACAATAGATACAGCTCGGCAACAGCAAGGAATAAAACGTTGACACATGCAATAACTTAGACGGCTTTACAGGCTGAGTGAAAAAAAAATCAATTTCAACTGGATATATTCCAGGTAAGTCTACTCATCTGATGTTCTGGGAAAGGCAAAAATGTAAGATCTTGGACTGCGGATATAGTGCAGTAGCTGAGCCCTTGTCTTCTTTCTTCTTCTTCTTCTTCTTCTTCTTCTTCTTCTTCTTCTTCTTCTTCTTCTTCTTCTTCTTCTCCTCCTCCTCCTCCTCCTCCTCCTCCTCCTCCTCCTCCTCCTCCTCCTCCTCCTCCTCTTCCTCCTCCTCCAGACATGGTTTCTCTGTAGCTTTGGAGCGTGTCCTGAAACTCATTTTGTAGACCAGGCTGGCCTCGAACTCACAGAGATCTGCCTGTCCCTGTCTCCTGATTGCTGTGATTAAAGGCATCCACCACCACCACCCAGCCAAACCCTTGTCTAGCATAAATCGGCTCCTGTGTTCAGTACCCAGCACTGGAGTAAACACACACATACACACACATACACACACATACACACACATACACACTCAGAAAACAGCCTCTGACTAGCAAGTGTCAAATGTGAGTGGAATCGTGGCCCACAAGATTAGCAGATGAAATATTATAGCGACAGAACTACTCTGTACCCAGATGGTGATCATTACACATTTAATATTTATCAAAACTTGTCACGCTATATGTAAAAGAGAATTTTACTATACACAAATTAACAGCAAAATGTAAAACCTGGCAAGGAGACCATGCTTGTAATTACAGCAGTAAGAAAGGCAGGAAGATCAAGAAATCATGACCCTCCTCATCTTCATAGCTAGTTATAGACCACCCAGGCTACAGGAGGCCCTGTATTCAAAAAACAATAAACAAAACCAAAAAATTAATTTGAAATATAAATTTAAATGTTTATAATTTAAATGTTAAATTTAAAGATTGCTATATTCATTTATTGTTTTTTCTCCCTTTCACTGTCCAAACTCAATCATCCTCTCCTAAAATTCAAATGTTTTGTAGAATATGAAAATTCAAAATTTAATATCTTTTTGTTCAGTTATGGGGGCAGAATATACAAGATGCAAGTGTGTGTAGGGGTGGATGGGTGTGGCGTGGTGTGGGTGGGTGTGTTCATACAGATATACATATATACACACCCAAATATATATATATAAATATATATATATTTATATATATACCTCAAGATACAGCATCTTCATCTTGACAAGTCTATGCAATAATAGAAGAAATAAAAAAAAATAGAAAGTCTTGACACTGAAAGTATAAGTACTTTAGGGGGAGGAGAGAACCTGTTCAAGAAGCTTCTCCATGAACCCAAATTATTCAAACTTGACGTTTTTTAGGAGTGCAGTACAGAAATAACTGGGTAGTCCCCACGAGAGACAAAAACAAAGTGTGGCGGTCTCTGTCCTCAGGCACCCTGACACTGCTGAAATGCTCTTTGAGAGAACAGAAAAGTGGAGAGAGAATTGAAGTTATTCTCATTTGATGGATTTGAGTAATTTCACTTCTGCTTAAAACCCACAGTCAAGTCAAGGCAGCTCAAAAGAGAATTTCATGAGAATAATTACGCCAGCTGGGAGCGCCAAGACGGCTGGAAGGGGCTCCCTTAATAGTCTCAGTGCCAGGATCAGAAGAGCAGGGCAGTAAACAGTGGCTGTGAGCTAAGCCACCAAGACCCATTTTAAATCCCCAGGCTAAAACTTTCTGTCTGTGAACTTCAACACATAGTACAGTTTTCCTACACTCATCCTTCATCAACATGAAAATGAGAATAACAATATCTCTTTCCCAGGACTAGTGTGAGCTGAGCACTCACTAGTGTGAGTGGTTCCTTGTAAACACTTTATTATTGCCACAGAAGAGGTCTCTAAATCATCACAGCATAAACAAAAAGAATACCTTTTGGCTGGGTGGTGGTGGTGTATGTCTTTAATCCCAGTACTTGGGAGGCAGAGGTGGATCTCCGTGAGTTTGAAGCCAACCTAGTCTACAGGAGTGAGTTCCAGGACAGTTAGGGCTGTTACACAGAGAAACCCTGCCTCGAAAAACCAAAAAGAAAGAAAGAATAGAAAAGAAAAGAAAAGAAAAGAAAAGAAAAGAAAAGAAAAGAAAAGAA
>JABTXL010008488.1:15117717-15139142 GCA_025134845.1 Neodon shergylaensis
ATACATACATACATACATACATACATACATACATACATACATACATACGTGTGTGTGCTGTGTGTTTTGTTACATGACAGGTTGTTGTGAAATATTTGTAAACTATGTGAAGATGGGTCACTGTGATTGGTGCAATAAAATGTTGGATGACCAATGGTTAGACAGGAGAGGATAGGTAGGATTCCTAGGGAGAGAAAGGAAGAGAAGAAGGAATCTAGGCCCACAGGAGAGGGCAGGGAGACACTGAAGAGGTCGGACATACAGTACAGAGTAAAGGAAACCAAGCCATGTGGTAGAACATAAATTAATACAATGGGACAAGCCTAAGCTACAGCTAAGCTTTCATATAAGAAGTCTCTGTGTTGTTATATGCAGGCTAGCGGTCCCAGCAAAAACTACAGCTACAAGAGTTAGTGTTAGTAATTAAGATTAGAGCAAAAGAACCTGGCTGGGCAGTGTTGACACATATCTTTAATCCCAGCATTCGGGAGGCAGAGGCAGGTGGATCTTTGTGACCAGATCCAGCCTGGTCTGCAAAGCAAGTTCCAGGTCAGCTAGTTTTACACAGGAAACCCTGTCTCAAAAAAATCAAAAATAAATAAATAAGCAAACAAACAAATAAATAAACTGAAATTTTAAATTAAGATCATTGTAGGGTGCCATCACACACACACAGAGAGAGAGAGAGAGAGAGAGAGAGCCCTTGTGAACATTCCCCAGCTACTCCTATTACAGCATATTTTTAAAGATACAAATATAATATAATCATAATAGAGACACGTTACAATCCACAAATCTTCTTCCAAATTCCCTTTGTTACTTTGTGGCTGAACGACTTTGTCACCCACGTGTGTGTGTGTGTGTGTGTGTGTGTGTGTGTGTGTAAAGTCCTATATAGAGAAGTGTAGAGACAGATGCCTGTAATCCCAGCTACTTGGGAACATAAGGCAAGATGCCCTCAAATGTAGACAGATTCACGTCTCCACAACCACAGACAACATTTTGAACGGCTCCTTTCTCACCCGTTTTATAAACACCTCCTCCAAACACTAATTTGTTCTCCGTTTCTAAAATGCTATTCCAAAAGCATCCTGTGAGTGGACTATCAGCATCTATAATCTTTTGAGGTTAGCTTCTTTTGCTCAGCAAAATTCTCTGAAGATTTATCCATGCTGCTGAATGCATTAACACTTCATTCCTTTTTATTCTGGACTAGTGGAAGTTGTGGTCTTAATCCCAGACAGCGGAACGTGTTTCTCCATAATCCATTTTAAGACTCTAAACACATGTGTCTCCCAGTGAAGGAGTGCCATGAAGCTAGTACAGGCTTAATGTCACATCCAGGAGCACGGTATGAACTTTCTGAGTATGGCCGAAGATGATCTTGTTAATGGGAAACCTATAAACTTAGGAAATACTACTGGGTTTATTCAGTCACTTGGCCAGCATGAACTACTTTGACCTTGAGGGACAAGGGTGGTAATCTTAGCTCCACTGAAGCCTCCAGAAGCAGCTTCTGACCTTCTTCTCCACTGGGATAATTTCCAGGCTTCACGGGGCACTGTGCCTGGTGCATGAGCAGCCAGTGTGAAAACAAGCTGAGTGAATCAACAGGATGAAAGTCGTCCTTTATGAGCCTGAGCTAGGGTTCAGAGAACTTCCTATCGAAGACCAGACGACCAGGGAGTGTAGTAAGAAAGTATCACTTAGCGGGGCAGTGGTGGCACACACCTTTAACTTCAGCACTCAGGATGCAGAGGCGGCGGATCTCTGTGAGTTTGAGGCCAGCCTAGTTGACAAGGGCTAGTTCCAGGATGGGCTTGAAAGCTACAGAGACACCCTGTCTTGAAAAACTAACTAACTAACTAACTAACTAACTAACGAAATAAATAAATAAATAAATAAATAAATAAATAAATAAATAAATAAAATAACATATCACTCCTGCGGAGCCTCCAGGAAGCACTGAAGGAAAGGAACACTGAGGAATACCACCAATTCAAGCCACCTTGGGCTTCACCACTACTCAAAGGGCTCTATGAGGTCCTCCAGAAAACGTGTAGTACTCTGCAGGAGTACTGCTTCTAAAAGAGGAAGCCAAAAAAAAAATAAAAAAATAAAAGAGGAAACCAGAATGCAAAATGTACAAATATGCATATCAGAATTCTGCCAAGTGACTGAGGTTCTTTCCTTCAAGACAGTAACTCTTGGTAAGGTTATGAAGCGAAGACAGAAAAGGAAATAGAGATGTATATCGTGAATGGGTGGGAAAACACACACCCAACCCTGTTTGAGTTTTATTAATTAAAATATGGACTAAGGATCTGGAAATAGAAGCAGAGTATTCAGAGGCAACTAGGAAACATTTGAATAGCAAATTTCATTGGTTTGCAGATGGTACGTAAATGTGACTTTGCAAAAATAGACCAGAAAGAACAGGGGGAAATGAGAGAAATTTATTTCAGAGACCGAGAAAAAAAAAATCTAGATGTCAGAAGTAGAACAACGCTTTTCTTACTTTTGCTAAGAAATGCCTTATATGCTCATGTTAGAGATAGTTACCGCTATGTTTCTTCTTCTGTTTAAGACATAAACAAACTTTCAGCTTGTGTCATTGAGCTCTTCCCCTCTCTCTTCTTTGAAAATGAGAATATGAAGAAGGCAAAGAGAGCAAAATGAGGAAAAAGAATTGTGTACAGGGCCGGGCAAGCTTGTGGTGTAATCCCAGCACGCTAGAGGCAGAGGCAGGCAGATCTCTCTGAGTTCAAGGCCAGCCAGGGCAACACGACATACACAAGGAGATCCTGTCTCAATAGATAAATAATTAAATAAATGGAAATTTAAAGATAGAATAGTGTACAGGTCAGCTATTAGACCAAGCATCTCTAAGCTGAGCTGTTTCTCTGTTCTGGCTGAGAACCAGGGGCTCAGGATGTCCATAGTTCCCTTCTGTCTTCTCAATCTTCTTCACTTCAGCCCCTCAGGTCTTTCACGTCACTTTCCTCCTTGTCAAACAAGACAGCTGCCTCTGTCTTATTTGGGGGTTTTCACCCTTTTTCTCCTTGTTTGCACAGCAGGGTCTTCCTGATGAGCACCTATGACGCTGATCTTGTGGTTGGTCCTGTTCTAAAGTAAGCCTGAACAGGGGCACCACTGTTTCCATTCTTTTTTTTTTTCCTTTTTTTTTAAAGATTTATTTATTTATTATGTACATAGTATTCTGCGTACATATGTCCAATAGGCTACTAGAGGGCATCAGATCTCATTACAGATGGTTGTGTTTGCTGGAAATTGAACTCAGGACTTCTTGGAAGAGCAGTCAGTGCTCTTAACCTCTGAGCCACCTCTCCAGCCCCCTGTTTCCATTCTTCTAAGGTTCTTTTTGTTTGTTTGCTTGCTTTATTTTATTTTGTTTTGTTTTTTTTCATGACAGGATTTCTCTGCATCTATCTGGTTTTCCTGGAACTCACTTTGTGGACCAGGCTGGCCTCAAAAGCAGAGATCCTCCTGCCTCTGCCTCCTGGGAACTGAGATTAAAGACATTTGCCACCTCTTCCAGGCCTCTTCCAAAGTCCTAGACAGAGATAAATTTTGTTTTCCGCAAGTCATGAGCCCCTGGGCTTGACCCAGAATATTCAAAATAAATAATAAATAATGGTACTTCATAGTAGCTGGGATAAAATCCAAACTCTTCATTTAGTTTACCGGGCAAGGGTCTTCACAATCTGGTCCCAGTCTTTGTGGGAAGTCATGCAACTTCAACAACCACTGTATATATGCTGGGGCAGTTTAAAATTATTATTGATGCTCAGTTAACTAAAAGACTCTATAGGCCTTCACTTGCCCTTTCTTCCTTTGCCTTTTGGTTCTACCCACCTAGTCATCTGTCTTCCTTTCCTTAAAATTGTTTGTTTCGTTTTTTTCCGCTGAGGGTTAAACTCAGAGCCTCATGATGCTGAGAATGCGCTCTGTCACTGAGCTCCACCTCCGGACTCTTTCACTGACTGGGCCACTCTTACAAAGGGTCTTGAGTTGCCTCCAAGAACACAGCAAGCTTGCACTCATGGTGGACCACAGAAATACTATGTCGTAGTCCCAAGCCTCTGACCAGTGAACTTTTCTCCTGCAATGCTTTCACTTAGCCTTGTAGTCTAGATTGTGAGTCTATACTAATGAATTTAATCAAGGGAGATAGATATTAACATCAAGCACATTTTACAGTGAGAAAGCTATAGGGAAAGTTGAAGTCTGCACCATCCAAAATCTTAGGCAACAGCACATGTGACAACTGAATGCCTGAAATGTGTCCAAATGAAGATCTCAGTGTAAAACACACCATAAGACAGCACAAAGAGAACAAATTGCCTCGTTAAAATTGATTTACATTAATTACACACTGAAATGTTTTTGATAAATTGCTTAAGTGAAATGCAATCCCCTATTTCCTTTCTTTGCCTTTTCCAGGGCTGGGGAATCACAGCCAGGCCTTGGCACGTGCTGGACCACTGACCTACACTTCCAAGCCTCATCTGTTCTAGTGTTCTTTAGCCTGACTACTGGAGAATGTATAATTCCTTATATGAGGGGAGCCAAGGGAGTCCTCAGTGAATGTGCATTGTTGACATGGGCCCAGCCACATCAAGAACTTCATCATTATCATCACAGGAATGCCCCCCCCACCACGAGTGAGGCTTACAGGGAGGGCAAATCCTTCCTCTGATCCAAGTGTCCAAGTGGATCAGAATGTTAGCAGTATATGTGTTAGTTAGGGTTTCTACTGCTGCAAAGAAACACCATGACCAAAAAGCAATTGGGGAGGGAAGGGTTTAATTGGCTTACGCTTCTGTATCACTGTTCATCATCAAAGGAAATCAGGACAGTAAGTAACTCAAGCAGGGCAGAAACCTGAAGGCAGGAGCTGATGCAGAGGTATGTATGACAGTGTGTGTGTGTGTGTGTGTGTGTGCTGCATTGACTTGTTTCACATGGTTTACCCAGCCTGCTTTCTTATAGAACCCAGGACCACTAGCCCAAGTATGGCACCACTCATGATGGGCTGGGTCCTCCCCCATTGATCTCCAATTAAGAAAACACCTCACAGCTGTATCGATGGAGGCGTTTTTTTTTTTCTCAATGAGGCTACGTTTTTATGACTATAGCTTGTATCTAATAGGCCAAAAACCAGTCAGTACAGTGAGCAAAAGCCAGCAACAGCAGCTGCCTCCTCCAAGATGTTTCCAGCCTGAGACGGCTACCTATGACGACCTCTAGTGGAGCCTGGCTAGCTCTATCTCTGTGCTGTGCTTGATAAATTCGCTGAGGTTCTCGATAGTTTCATAGCTGTGGCTCCATCTGAGCATTCGCAGCCCACCTGACCCCAGCTTGCTTTCTTCTTTCCCTTGCTGGCCCTAATCGGGTTTACGGGACCCACATTGGCCTGGCCAAAGAACTTACATCCCACATCATGCGTCTATGGGATGGAGGAGCTTGATTGTAGAAATTGCTTCAGGTCACCTTGCTAGTGTCAGAGGCAGAATTAGAGCCAAGTGGTCACAGGATATCTATATTATAAATTAATGCTAACTGGTAATTAAGAGATTTTAATAACGCCATCAACCAAAATGCTATCAATTAACATATTCTTTTTTTTTTATTTATTTATTAAAGACTTCTGTCTCTTCCCCACCGCCGCCTCCCCTTTCCCTCCCCCTCCCCCAATCAAGTTCCCCTCCCTCATCAGCACAAAGAGCAAACAGGGTTCCCTGTCCTGTGGGAAGTCCAGGGACCACCCACCTCCCTCCAGGTCTAGTAAGGTGAGCATCCAAACTGCCTAGGCTCCCACAAAGCCAATACGTGCAGTAGGATCAAAACCCATTGCCATTGTTCTTGAGGTCTCAGTAGTCCTCATTGTCCACTATGTTCAGCGAGACCAGTTTTAACCCAGGCTTTCAATTAACATATTCTTAATTTGTCTTGCAACGTACATTGTTGGGCAGACGTGTGGTTATTTCTGGAACACCGCCAATTTTTTTTTTCAAAACAGGGTTTCTCTGTAGCTTTGGTGCCTGTCCTGGAACTAGACCAGGATGGCCCCAACTCACAGAGATCCACCTGCCTCTGCCTTGCAAGTGCTGGAATTAAAGACATGCGCCATCACTGCCCGGCTAACACAGCCAATTTTACCACATTATATTACTTGGAAACTATGATTTTTCAAAGTTGAGGTTAAAAAGGAAATGAATTTAACATGTCACATTATAAATATCTGAGATGCTGCAGGGAGAAGAATAAGAACACACTATTGTGCCACCAAGATGGCGCAGTGGGTAAAGGTGTTTGCCATCAAGGCTGATAACCTGGGCTCCATCCCAGTAGAAGAGAAGGACCAATTTCCAACAAGCTAACTCTGATCAACATATGTGTACCTCCCCTTCCATAATAAATAAACATTAAATACCTTTTAATTAATTCATTTACATTTTAAATTAAAATATAATTAGTCAGCTCTCCCCTTGCCTTTCCTCCTTTCAACCCCTTTTTTACCCCTCCCCAAATTGGTAGTTTCTTTTTCTTTTCTCTCTCTCTCTTTTAATTTATTTTTATTTTATAAACATTAGTGTTTTGCCTGCATGTATTTCTGTGTGAGGGTGTCAAGTCCTTGGAACTGGAGTTTCAGACAGTTGTGAGCTGCCATGTGGGTGCTGGGAATTGAACCCAGGTCCCTTGGAAGAGCAACCAGTACTCTTAACTGCTGAGCCATCTCTCCAGCCTCTTCTTTTCTCTATTTTGGACTTAAGATTTTTTTATTGAAGAAAAGTTTTTTTATACAATATATTTTGATCGTCTTTTTCCCTCCCCAACTTTTCCCACATCCTCTCTACCTTTCTATTAATTTAACTCCATATCCTTTCTTTCTCTCTTTTTAGTTGCCTATAATTCTTTGTCTAGGGGTAGGACCTCATGATAATCTTCATCTTCTCTGTTAGCATGTCTAATGATTTTGTCTCATTCAAGTCTTGTTTATGCAGTCCTTTTTAAGAGAGGCTGTCCCACAGCAGACTTCCTGGTATTCTGGCCTTACAATTTTTTTTTTGCCTGCTCCTCCTCAATGTTCCCTAAACTATAGGTGCAGAAGTCTTGCTGCAAAGATATCCATTGGAGCTGTGTAGGCAGAAGTTCTTGTACCACCTGGTCCCACAGCCATATAGTCCCAAAGAAATACACAGAGGCCTACATTAATCATAATCTGGTTAGCCTATTAGCTCAGGTTTGTTATTAACTAGCTCTTACAACTTAAATCAATCCATAATCCTTGTCTATGTTTAGCCATGTGGCTTGGTACCTTTTCTTAGTGCAGTATCTTCTTCTTGCTTCCTCTGTGTCTGGTGGTGACTGCAGATTGAGTCATTTCTCTTCCAATAATTCTCCTAGTCTGGTTGCCCTGCCTATACTTCCTGACTAGCTACTGGCCAATCAGCATTTTATTAAAGCAGTATGAGTGGCAAATCTTTACAGGGTATTAGAGTATTATCCCACAATAAGACTGGGCTCTGTTGACCTCTGCATTGTGTTCAGTTATTTTTTTATTGATTGTTAATGGTTTTCATTTGCTGTAGAGAGATGCTTCTTCGATGAGGGTTACAGCTACACTTATCTGTAGGGATAAGAATAGGATTTAGAATGCAGTTAAGGAATTATGCGGGCCTAGCAAAGTGGTGATAATTCTCTTCTACAATCCACTACTCACTAGCCCGGGTGGTTGGTTAGGGATTAGACCTGATTGTCCTGTTGACTGGGCCTTGTAAACATCTTTTTGAAAAATACATCATAACCTTTTGACAGCACTTGTTTCTTCATTAAAACAAGAATAGTTTTAGGGTCAGGAATAGAGCTAGCCTGTCTAGCATGCACAAGGCCCTGGACCCTGGGTATGAAAGCAGGTATGAGTGATGCATGCCTTGTAACCATAGCACTTTGGAGTGAGAGGCAGGAGGATCTAGACTCCAAGGCCAGCCTCAGCTAGGAAGCAAGTTCAAAGCAAGCCTGGGCCATCCAATACCTTGCCTCAAAATAATAACGAAAATTAGTTTTGAGGAATTATTTTGTATACATCAGTAAGGAGGGAGGGGATAGGAAAAGTCTCGTTCTGACGGAACTGACATTCCCGTCCCAGGTTTGGGAGAGGAGACAGATATTAAACAAATCAATCTATATTAAATTTAAAAATTACATGGGCAGGTGAACTTAGCATAAGAGGACAGAGACTGACAAGACAATGGTGGAGGTGAAGGTGCTGTTTCTAAGAGGAGGACCTGAGAAGATGTCTCCGATATGCTGGCATTTGCTCTGGGATGCAAATGAGGCAGTGGAGGCCGATGTGAACTTATTTTGGGGATGAGCATTCCAGGCGAAGGAAAGCAGGTGCCACGGACCGAATGCAGAAGCAAAAGGCGATTGTGGTCAGAGTGGCAGGAACAATGGTAGGAAATGAAGTCAGAGAGAAGAGGGGCAAGGGTGTTCACGGAGGGCTCGATAACACTGGACGAAATTTGGATTTCATTTTGATGGAAAGCAACAGTCGATTTTAGAGGCAAGGAGTGGTTAAGTTCTGAGTCACACTGCAGGTTTTATAAGAAGAGGGTGTAAGACACTGTGGACATGGTCCAGTTAAATATATTCATGTTGATTCTGATAGTGTCAGTGCCGAAAATGACAAACGTCCACTAAGGCTGAAAAAATCAGAGGGTAGATTAGAAATGTGGCAAAGAGCCAGGTGGTGGCGCTCGCCTTTAATCCCAGCATTCCCGAGCAGAGGCAGGTGGATCTCTTTGAGTCTAAGGTCAGCCTGGTCTATAGAGTGAGTTTCAGGACAACCAGGGCTAAACAGAGAAATCTCATTTCAAAACAAACAAACAAACAAACAAAAAGGAAGCATGACAAGGAAAAACAGCAATCATCGTGGCCCGAGTGTTGGGGTTTCATCTGTGTAGCCTTGGCTGTCCTGGCACTTGCTCTAGTAGACTAAGCTGGCCTCTAACTCAGAGATCCACCTGCCTCTGCCTCCCAAGTGCTGAGATTAAAGGCATGCACCATAACTATGCAGCAAAACTTGTTCTTTTTTTTTTTTCCCGAGACAGAGTTTCTCTGTAGCTTTGGAACCTGTCCTGAAGATAGCTCTTGTAGACCAGACAAAACTTGTTCTTATGTGTAGTAATTTCTCTTGCTTCAAGAACTGTTTCTGTTTCATTTTGTTTGAAACAGTGTCTCACTTTTCGACTCCTGATAGTCCTGTCTAACCCTCTCCGCTGATGAGATCACTGATCTATACCACCCAGACTGCCTATTAAAGGCAAGTTCCTTTTAAACTTTATATTTATTTATTTTGTGGGGTCAGTGGGCAACTGTAGGGTGTGGTTCTCTCCTTCAACCTTAATCTGGGTTCTGGGGATTGACTCCGGTCAGCAGGCTTTTTGGCAATCACCTCAACCTTGCTGGTCCTAACCCTTAGCATCTGCACAAGGCTCGAGTCAGGCTTGGTAATGTGTCTCAGCTGCATGGAAGTCTGAAAAAGGCAGAGAGTTCAAGGCTGACCTAGATAACATAACATAAAACTAAAAATAAATAAATGAACTTGACTGTCACCTGCTCTTGTCATTTTTTTTTAAATCATCAATGATGGGGGAAAATCTACCTTTCCATCTTGAAAAAAAAATCAGTGACACTGCATCTTTTAACTAAAGTTTCTTAATCCTGTGGTTTTCTCGGAAGGACTTAAAAAGACTTACCTATTCTGGGACGTGACACACAGAGAGAGGGTTTAACGTTGCAAAGTAAGGTGGAACAAATGAATCAAGGTTGAAGAGAAAGGGCAGCGTGGAAAGGACTGGTCCCTCCTTTTGCTGGGGCCTCAGCAGCTGTGGCTTCTCATTTTGCACTTGGCCTCCAGCCCAGCACCAGTTGCCCCCTCCATTTACCTCCCTCCTGCATCTTGCCCCAGACACACATGCTCAGGCCTATGCTCCTACCCTTTCGTCCTCTCCCTACAGCAGAAGTTCTAGGACATCCCCGCTAGACAAAGTGTTCTTCCCACCAGCCAGCATCACCTTAACAGAATTTCCTGTGTTTGGACAACATGCTTGGCTGAATGAGAGATCAAAAAGCATTGGTCACCACAAGAATACGCACTGTGGATACTTTATATTTTGTATCTCAGAGAATATTGAAACTTCAAAATATAGTTGCTATTTACATCTTCCCATCTGTGCTGGGCTTTCATATCAGATGAACTTTAAATCTGATGCCTGGCTTGGTCACTTACTGGTTATAGAAACTTTCATCTGTTTTCATTTCTGTGCCACAGGTACCTTAGCCAGAATGAGGCTAGCATTATCTGACTCTAATGTAAATGATAAACGACATCATGTATTGAAAAAAAAAATAATGCAAGACTAGGCAAGTACTTTTAAGTGTTTTCTTATCAGGCCACAAATGGTATCTTCTGCGTGTTTGGGGCTAGCGAATTAAATAAATGAGCTAACAATAAACATGACTCCAATTCTTTGCCACCACAGAAATCTGAGAACTTTATTAAGGTATTGAATAAAAAAAAGCTTGGTACCCTTCCTTCCTTTTTCTTTCTTTTGTTTTTTTTGAGACAGTGTTTCTGTAGCCCTGGCTATCCTGGAGCTCATGCTGTAGACCAGGCTGGTCTTGAACTTGGAGATTTGCTCTACCTCCCTAGTGCGGGGGTGGGGGCAAGAGGGGGGAGGTGGGCACTCATATCATGCCAAAGGAAGAAATTCCACACCTGACCTGAGGTCACAATCAAAACATAAAGTTGGGGACTGGAGAGATGGCTCATCAGTTAAGCAAAACAGTATGCTTGTTTAGCATTCAAAAAGTCCTGGGCTTATTCCCAGCATCATACATGTGCACACACGCGTATCTCCCCCACACTTAACCAAGTTCATCACTAAGCTATTATCACTGATGTGTGTATTAGGGTTTGGGGTGTGAACTCAACGATATAGTTCTGTTTTGTTTTGTTCTGTTTTGTTTTGTTTTGTTTTGCAAGACAGGGTTTCTCTGTGTAGTTTTGGAGCCCGTCCTGGAACTCACTCTGTAAACCAGGCTGGCTTCGAACTCATGAAGATATGCCTGCCTCTGCCTCCTGAGTGCTGGGATTAAAGGCATGCACCACCACTGCCTGGCAGAAGTTTATAAATCATTAAAAATCCAAATTTTAAAACAGTTCTGATCCCACCTGCACAGGACACTAGCCGTCAGCTGTAGACCTGGTCCAGACCGACAGCTTAGACGGGAAAGACATGAGAAGTGGTTGCCTGGCAGCATCCTATCAGGAACGCGGATGCTGGAGAGGAGTCTCATTCAGCTCTCCATGACGGAAAAGCTGCGCCTCGGTCTGCAGCTGATAAAAGATATGCTCCCCCAGGGGACAACGCCTCCAGAGCAATGTGATCTGAAACATCTTTTCTATGTTCCATAATCTCACTCTCATATCACCAGCAATATTAAGAGCATTGCCCAGCTAGTCTTGCTCATGTCTAAGGGAAATGAGAATGAGGTGATTTCAGGATAATAGGTTCCCCAACTGAAAAGATCTATCATTTCCTGAAACTGGTACAGAAGCCCTCTGTAAAATGCTTGTCTTAGACCTTGCATGTCTACCTCTTCAAAACACAATAGTTTAGAATTGCCGCCATATCACACTGAATGTTGTAGGCTGTCATTTTCTCTTTACAATTTTGCAACTCAGAAAGGGACAATATTCTAGGCTTTTCATCAATCTGCTTAAATTGTTTTGCTGATCATGGTGGTTGGCGCCTAAAATCCTACTAGTTGAAAGGCTGAAGCAGGAGGACAATGAGTTTGAGGTCATCTTGGTTACATAGTGAGACCTTGTCTCAAAAAACCAAAACCAACCAAACAGTCACGGTCCCCAAAGGTCTCTCCACTCCTTCAGAATCAAGATATAACAGTTTTATGTCCGCCTCCCAAGACCGTGTGCCTTCTGACCTCCAGCTTCAGGACTGTCTCCTGCCACTAATGCTTGTTCCTTCAGTACTAGCCAAATTGGCCTCTGGGTTTCATCTCAGTATCCGGGGCGTGCTCCCTCCCAAGGCCCTCACCCTCAGTCATTAGGCCTGAACGTCTCTCCACTGTGCCCAACTTTGGATCTTCTAGTGCCTTGCTGAAATGTTATTGCTGTCTCAGCGAAAACTGTGACATTTCTAGCAGCCAGGCCCTTGCACGGAGGCCAAGAGGGAGCATCCTTACCCAGGAGGAAGAGCCAACCAGCTTGGATAGCATAGACTGCTGAAAATAAAACAAAGAAACAGAAAGGAAGTCTCAGTATACCTTCCCACTACTTCCTGGTGCTCCCTCTTATTCTTCCTGCCTTTCTATGGTGTGATAGAGTACTTGTAGCTACCTATGCATTGCTATCTCCTTACTATACCCTCAATGAGGGTAGATAACGTCATTTTGCTACTGATGTTTGTCCCTTGGTAGCTACATATCTAATATGAATTAATGAATGAGTGATATGCAGAACTACTGTGGTTATTGATTGTTGTTTGGTTGGTTAGTTTCAGGTTTTTTGCCTTGTTTTGTTTTATTAGATTATTTATTTACTTTTATATATGTGTATGGGCGGTCAGAGGAGAGCCTGCAGGCTCCAAAGCTCGTCTCTACCACGTGAGCCGTGGGGATTGAACTCAGGGTTGACAGGCTTGGCAGCAAGTACTTTTACCCTCTGAGCCTTCACCGCCTGTCTTTGTTTTTGTTTGTTTTGTTTGTTTTCGGAGACAAGGTCTTGTGTGTCCGTGTGTCCCTGGCTGACTTCAAACGCGCTCTGAAGCCAAAGATGGCCTTAAACTTCTGTTCCTCCTAATTCCATCTCTAGGTGCTGGGTTGAGAGCTAGGCATGCACCACCACGCCTTGTTTCTTCCTGCATACTCAACAAGCCCGAGCCCCATGGCCAGCCCCTATACCGTTACTCTGCAACAGCTGATGTAGGAAAACACTTTAATGAAAGTACACTCAGACAGCAAGAGAAACAGGCAGGGGCTGAAGGAGAAAAGAGGACCACTGAGAGTATCTGAGGACAAACGTATGCAGTGGGCAGCTTTGGAGCAGGCCAGCCCCTTCCATCGCGTTCACCAACATCAAAGCTCAGATCTTGGTAATTCAGGAAAACTCAGACCTCAGAAATCCCGTTGACTTCTAAAAACCCTGTCCTTGTCATTTCTCATTCATGTTTATAGAGCTCTCCACTTCCTCTCAGAGCAGTAGAGCCAAAAGAAATGACTTCAAGGGCCTCGAAGAGAACAACTAGCTAAATATAGCCGCATGGTACTGTAAAAAACACCAGCCATGTAAGCCTGCCAGAACTGGATCGCATCAACAAGGAGCACATCGAGGCTGTAGAGAAGGTTAAGGAACGAGGAATCTCGACTCCCTGTTTTATACAAGAGTTAGAATTTTAGGGAACAGGGTCCAGGGTTTCAGGCATGTTAGGCAAGCCCTCTGCCACTGAGTCACCCTCCAGCTCCAGAATCTCAAGTGACCTAGCCTTTAACTGTCCTTTCAAAGTGCAACCTGGATATTTAAAGGCAGGGACTATGTGACTCCAGACGAAAATACACTGTATCACCCTGGAGGCTGTGTGTGCCTTCCCGGCTGCTGCCAGGACACTTGTGTGCTAATGGAATCTGCCTCTCTGCTAATAGCTCACTCTCTGATCAGCGTTTTCAAGCACACTCTGAAAGAAGAGCGTGAAGACCAGCTCAAATCTACTTTTTCAGGCCAGTCCAAAGTGTATGGTCAGTAGAGATCACAGGTCAATAATAAGAAGCTTGAGGCCAGAAGGATGGCGAACCCAGACGGCTCTTCAGGCCGACACCGGGTCTCCCAACACCAGGCTTGAGCATCAGCTTTAGGATAAGATAAACAAACAATGATAGCTACATCAAAGCCAAGCAGCCTTGTCTGAATATATGGCTTCCTCTGTGCTGTTTGCCAGGAAGGGATGAAAGGAGAGGTCCTGTTGTAGAGAAGGGGAGATCTTTTTTTTGCATAACTGCAGTAGGTAGAGGATGGGGAAATGAGCTCAAGAGGGAGTACACTGGCAGAAGAGAGTAGGTTTGTTCACAAGAGAATACGATATGGAGCTAACGGGAGTGGATAAAGCCAAGTGGTGTGGAATAGCTTATTCTCTGTTAGAACCCAGGCCTGCACCTTTAGGCCTTGATAGGTCCTCATGTGGATTTAAAAAAAAAAATTTGAAAAAAATATTTTGAGCATTCTCTATAGTTAACATAAGAGAAGTCTACTTCAATGATGATCACAGTGCAGAGCCATGGTCTGGGGTCATCCTAAAAGTCTCAGGTCCACTGCAGACCCACTGTGAGCAGAGTTCAGCAAGCATGATGACATAACACTTGCCTAGTAGGCACCAGGCCCTAGATTCAACACCCAGAACTGAGAAGACATTGCCAAACGGGACTCATCCCCCAGCACCAGGTCATTACCTCTAATGCCCTATGCTGAGTGGGTACATCACCAGTTCCTGTGGACTAGGGAAGGGAAGGAAGGAAAGCAGGACAGATATACAGACACCCGGTACACCAGAAAACCAGACATCACTTCCACTCATCTCTTATGTATGAAATTTTTTGGGGGGTGGGGGTAGGGTTGTCAAGACAGAGTTTCCTGGCTATCTCGGAACTCATTCTGTAGACCAGGCTAGCCCCAAACTCAGAGGTCCTCCTGCCTCTGCCTCCAGAGTGCTGGGATTAAAGGCATCTGCCACCACCTGGCTTGTTTGTTCCTTTTCTTTTTAAGGAGGGGTGGGAGAGATTTTTTAGAGCGGTACAACCAAAACGTATTTTAAAAGTCTTAAAAACCAAACCAACCAAACAAAAAAACCATAAAGCAGAGTCTTCCCCAGGAAGCTAAGCAGAAAGTAGTTTGCTTTTTGTTTACTTCAGCACACACATGAAATCGAGTATATAGTCCATGCAGTGGACTCATTTTCTAACATAGTTGGTTTACAGTGAAAGTGAAAGATTAGGATGCTAGCCACATTCCCCTTGCATCAAACAAGTGTGCCTCCTAGATATTTTCCTGTGTTAAAATGAACGTTTATGTAATATTTTGTGATCTGTGGTATGATAGTTTTCAATTCTGTGTTGCAGCAAATTAAACTGAATTAAATTATATTAAATTAAATTAAAGGCATTGTGGAAGCATGTATTTTACCATGTAGCTGCACAGATGTGTATGTGTGTGTGTTTGTGTATGTGTGTGTATATACACACATATATACATATATATGTAGGATCTTCTGCTTATGCTTTATAATACTTAGGGTTACTATATAGCGCTCCCATGTATTATATGTATCATTTTAGGTCATAGTTTTGTTATCCTCATGGTTTATAATTTCTCAGTGGGTCTTTTCTCTCTACAAAATGACTAACCGGCCGGGCGGTGGTGGCGCACGCCTTTAATCCCAGCATTCAGGAGGCAGAGGCAGGCGGATTTCTGGGAGTTCGAGGCCAGCCTGGTCTACAAGAGCTAGTGCCAGGACAGGCTCCAAAGCTACAGAGAAACCATGTCTCGAAAAAACTTAAAAAATAAAATAAAATAAAATGACTAACCTGTGATGTTTATCTGAAAAGCAGAGGTAGTAATGTTTAAAACTGCTCTTAAAGGCAACATTGAGAGCCACCCAGCAGGGAAATTCAGTTCAAATAGCAAAGAAACAAAGGATTGGTCCCTGCTCTGCAGAGAAATAGTCCCGTAAAAGTAACTTAGAGAATTAGCAGGGACCACACTGAGAAGCACCGAGGAGCTTATTAAGTCCTCGGGGAATGGGAAGTGATGGCCTGAAGACAATGGGGAGTTTCTCAGGAGAAAAGGAAGCTTTGGTCAACACAGGCAAAGCCATGGCTAAAGGACACCTTGGCAAAGAGTGGGGAAGTCATTCCAGGTTTGGAGAATGGCCTCTCTAGGGCCCAAGGAGAGGAACTAGCAAGTCATGTGCTGGGTGCTATCTGCCAATTAACTTGGCTCCAGAGGAAGGTCATGTTAGGGCATAACAAAAATGAGGCTGACAGCAAGCCCAGAATGCTAAACTCAGAAATACAGTGACCAGTAAACAAGGGATCTCAATGCATTCACGAAGAGGCAGTGAGATCATGAAAACTACAATATCCTTAAACAAAAAGAGTTGACACCATGTAAACACAGTTTCAGAAATAAAATCCATGGGCACAGGTAAAGGAAGCCGTTTGGAGCAGTATTTACTATTATTGTCGTTATCATTAGTATTTCATCATCACTGTTAGTATTCTGTTTTGTTTTATTTTGCTTTGGTTGAGACAGGTTTTCTGTGTGCAGCCCTGGCTGACATGGAACTCACTCTGTAGACCAGGCTGGCCACAAACTCAGACTCTGCCTCTAGAGTGCTGGGACTAAAGGTGTGTGCCACCACGCTCAGCTTGGAGTAGGGTTTTTATGAACAAGATATATAGGAAGCGAAGAGATGGCTCAACACTTGAGAGCACTAGCTGCTTCGGCAGAGAACCTGGGTTAGATTCCCATTGCCTACATTGCAGCTCACAAATCCCCTGTAATTCTGGAGACCCAACACTGTTCTAGCCTCTGTGGGCACTAGCACACAAACATGCATGGTGAACAGATACATGTAAATACACACACATACACATAAAATAAAAATAACTATTTTATTTTGAATTTATTTAATTTTTTTTGAGATAGTAACTCTCTTTCTATGTAGCTTTGGCTGGCCTGGAACTTGATATGTAGACCAGGCTGGCCTCAAACGCAAAAAAGATCCTCCTGGCTCTGCCTCCCAACTGCCGGGCCTATAGGTGTGCACACCACTGCCTGACTAAATCTTGTTGTTATTTTTGTTTTTCGAGACAAGGTTTTTCTGTGTAACAGTCCTGGCTGTGCTGCAACTTGCTTTGTAGACCAGGTGGGTCTTGAACTCACAGAGAGCCGCTTGCCTCTGCTCCCCAACTGTTGGGATTAAAGGCGTGTACCACCACTGCCTGACCAGGCTAAATTTTTTTTTTTGAAAAATGAAAAAGATGCACTATGATGTCTTTCTTTTCTGTTTTTTTTCTACTTAATGTGCTTTAACAACTCTATCCTATTACCCCAACATCACAATGAGAAATGATTCTAATGTGAATTATTTATGCTAAGCAGTGACTCTTGCCACAGAATTAGCTTAGCCTTTCTTGAGCAAATTCCTGTGACAGTGGAAACTAAGATCTTATTCATTTTGCACTGAGGTGTAAGGCTGTACCATTCAGGCTCAGTCCAACTAGAGAAGTCTCGGCCTGCTATGTATTTTCACACAAGCCCTGAGCCGCAATGAAGACAACTGTACCTTCATTCATGTGGCATTGCCTTTTTAAAAATCGTGTGTGTGTATGTGTGTGTGTATGTGTGCATTTGTGTGTGAATATATATATATATCAGTGGAGATGTGTGTGCTTATGTGTGACTATGTATCTCAGTGGAGATGTGTGTGTTTATGTGTGACTATGTATCTCAGTGGAGATGTGTGTGTTTATGTGTGACTATGTATCTCAGTGGAGATGTGTGTGCTATGTATCAGTGGAGATGTGTGTGCTTATGTTACTATGTATCAGTGGAGATGCCCACAGAAGCTGTATCACACCTCTCAGACATGGGCTTACAGGTAGCTGTGGGCCATCTGGAACCAAACTCTGCCAAAGTAGGGCTGGAGAGATGGCTCAGCGGTTAAGAGCACCGGCTCCTTTTCCAGAGGATATCGGTTCAATTTCCAGCTCCCACGTGGCAAGTCACAGTCATCGGTAGCTCAAGTTCCAGTGGACCTGACATTTTTGCGTAGACATACATACAGACAAAACACCAATGCACATAAAAACAAACAAACAAAAAAAAAACAAACAAAAACTCTGCCAAAGCAGTCATGACTCTTAACTGCTGAGCTATCTCTCCAGCCCATGAATTGCATCATCTTTAACTACAGCATGACCATGCTGAAATCCTCTTCAGATCTTGTGGTGCTTTGCTGTGCAGCACCAACCCTGTATTAAAATCTACAATCATAAGAAGCTATTTCTAATAACCTATAATTGAAGGGCCATGGAACTCAGGGATCCAAGAGTGATTTGGAAATAAGAACAAAGCTGCCAGATAACAGATGCCTGCAGGAATTTTGCAGCGGCTTTGATAGCCCAGGGAGTGATTGATGACTAAGTGGAACCGGCCAGGGATCAGGAGCTGGAGACAGGAAAGTCCTAAAAAGCAGAGTCCACAGTTTAGCGCTGCGTGCTGGTCTTTCTGAGGCAAACTGCTAAGTTTTGAGAGATAAGGAAGGAGAGTGAGTAATGGAAACAGGAGAAAAGTGTAAAGATTTCATTGTAGATAAAACCAAAGAAGATCACTTAGTTTCTTCCTTAGCGGCACTTACAGCACGGCACTTATGGGTCTTGCATTTCATTCTGTTCTCATTTAGCCTGATTCTTCTTGTCCCTAAGTGGGACCATAAACTACCAGGGATTCACAACATACACTTATTTACTTTAACTAGCAACCATTGTGAGGCTCACAAAGAGAGAGAGGAAGGAAATGGAGACAAGGACGGGATGAGGGAAAGTGGGATAATTTAATTGACCTCAGAAATAGCCTACTTAATGGGGAAGTGAAAACACTCCCTTTTCATGCATCTTCTCTGAGTGTGAACCTTAAGCTCCACTGGAGTGCGGCTTTGAATCTGAAGATGCACATTTCTCCTGACTTGACCTCTTATTTGTTGGTGTCCAGTTGAAGGAACAGAAAACTGTTTCTAATACTGGTGAGAAATTGGCTCTGTTGGGCTTAAGGAATTAATCTCTTCAGCTGGTTTAGTGGTCTCATGCCTATAAGGTGGGAGGCTGAAGCTGGGAATTTTCAGGTTCAAAGTCAGCCTGGGATAGCAAGATGGGGGAGGGGGGAGAGGAGAGAGATTTAGCCTATTTTAAATTTGCTACTTAAAGCAAAAAGGGAGTGTAAAGGTTCAAAAATATTTAATATCATGAACTAATACTTTTTTTTTTTTGAGACAGGGTTTCTTTGTGTAGCCCTGGATGTCGTGGAAGTCACTCTGAAGAGCAGGCTGTCCTTGAACTCACAGAGATCCACTTGCCTCTGCCTCTCACAGGCTGGGATTAAAGAAGTGTGCCACCACTACAAGTCCATATTAAAATTTTCCGAAGTTGTGGCCTGGAGAGATGGCTCAGTGGTTAAGAGCACTGACTGCTATCCTAGAGGACTGGGGTTCAATTCCCAGCAGCCACAAGGGAGCTCACAGCTGTCTGTTACTCCATGTCCAAGGGACCCAACACCCATGGGAAAACACCAATGCACATAAAATAAAAACAAAAGAAGAGATTTGTTTAAAAAGATATTTTTTTTTCTAAAGTGATGGCTGAAGGTGGTTCAATTGGTAGAGTACTTGCTTAGCACAAAGTCCTGGTTTGATCCCAAAACCAGGTGTGGGTGTATACTACTGCAATCCTCGTACTCAGGAGGTGGAGGCAAGAGGGTCTTCTCATCCTTGGCTTCATAACAAGTTCAAGGACAGCCTGGGATATATGAGATTATCCAAATAAAATAAAATAAAAATTTAGCGTGTCTCCAAGTGTATTTGGGACCATTGTTGCCTTTTGTGTTTTGTGTTGTGTTGTGTTGCCGAGAAAGGATATTACTATGTGGCCTACTCTGACTTGAGGTCCTTAGGCTGCGTCCTGTGTGCCGAGATAACAGATTGTGCCATCATGTCTGGTTAGGTAGTACTATTAATCAAGGAAGCGCCCATGTCATAATACTCTTAAGTACCACATACATTCTGGTAATTATACATTGCTGTGTTCCAAGCCGAGGAAAGTAATAGGTTTTTTGAAAACTCCATTGTCTTCAGATTTTTTTCTGTTACTATCTCTGTGAGACAGTTCTACTGATGTTTTGTGTTTTCTATTATTTGTTTTGTGCTTCCAAACAAACTACTTTGTTAGGCAAAGGCACAACTGGGTACATTTAGGCTATTCAGATGGTTCGTGATTGAATGCAGAATGTCACATGTTCTGTGCAACTGCTCTACCATGGAATGTACAACTATATCATTGCCACTCTGGGGACCAGAAATAGGAGCTGCATTTTGGCACGTGAGTACGCTGTGGCTAATACTTCAACCATGAAGTACTGAGTTACTCTACTACTGAGACCTCTATGTTGGCTAAGGCTGCTGCACATCCCAAGGGTGTATAGTACTGAAATCTTGATCTATTTCTTCCTTGGATTTGAAAAGCCTGTCGTGAATTCTCACAATAATCTTTTTCCTTCCTTTAGTGTAGTAGTTACTTTTTGCTTCTTGCAGTCAAAAGTATAAACAATACAACTTTTCAGATGGTCTTGGATATTGAACAATTTAACATGTGTTTATGTGTGTGTGTGTATGTATGTGCATGTGTGTGTGGAGGGAGTTGGTGCCATGCTGGGGAGTACACGTGACAGTGTAAAGACAACTTGCGGGACCTGCTTCTCTCTTACCATGAAGTCCCAGAGACTTCAGGTTTGGCAGCAGGCGTTTTGTACCTGTTGAGCAATTTTGCCTGTCTGCTGTTGCATATCTAATTTTGTAAATGCATCGCTGTGCCCAGCATTAATCTATCCCTGCTTTGATTTGACAGGATGAGAAGAATGGAACCCAACAACCACCTAATGCTAATTTCAGAGGTTGAACAGAACTGTAGAATTCCTGTTATTTGGGGCCCTGAGCAAGTTTCAGAAGCAGCATGAGACTTTGGGGCCAACTGTGCAGGAGCAACCAGGATGGATTTAGATTCAGCACAAAGCTGAACAGTGGACTTCTCAGACAGGTTATTTTGGGTCCCCCAATGTGTTATTGAATAAACCTCAAATTTCCACTTCACTCTCAGATTAAAGGGATCTAAAATCTGAGTGACAGTAGAAGTCTTTGTGGGTTTTAGAACTTGAAAAACGTTAAGTTGTATTATAATTTTCTATAGAAAACAAAGCTGAATTATAGAAAATAATTTATTTTTTGAGACAGGGTCATATATATATATTATTGGCTGGCCTGGATCTTACTGTGTCAATGAGGCTAGTCTTGAACTCACAGAGATTGCCTGTGTTATGATTTATGGCGGTGCAACCCTGGCAGCTCCCCTGGTGGGTGGGAGACAGACAGATATGCTATGCAGAGAGAGTATGAGTATATAGAGTTTATTTAGTGGGTGTTGGGAAGGATATAAGGGTAAGGGGGTTATGAGAGAGAGAGAGAGAGAGAGAGAGAGAGAGAGAGAGAGAGAGAGAG